>OY748304.1:8661475-9107207 GCA_963556515.1 Nudaria mundana | reverse complement strand
GTCTGCGAGCATATCCGCTTTCTCTTGGGCTTTGTGAGCCAGTGTTCCATCTGGGTAACGCAGCGATGGCAGCGAGGGCTGACAAAAGTTAGATAGCACGACTTTGGCCAGTTGCCAGTATCCACGGCTGCCCGTGGGATGGTAAGTGAGCTCCTGACCAAGCCGCGCGACGCGCTGGACATCCGCTCTCTTAAAGGCCCTTTTGCTGGATTTTGTGACCCAGTTGTACGCTGCTTTGAGGTGGCCCACGTTTGGGTCGCGCACAGCCCGGGGCCTGATCCAGGCGCGATATGCCGACTGTTTTTGTCGAACAGCTTTGGCCCAATCTCGCCCGAACCAGGGACGGGCTCTGCGGATACTGGCGACATCAGTGAAAGGGATGTAATATTCTATCCCTAAGCTGATCTCTTCAGCAATCGCAGAAGCGCTTTCCGAAGGAGCCTTTCCTACAAAGCAGCGCTGGCTCCAGGGGACGGGCGCATAATAATTGCGTAGACCGTCCTAATCCGCTGACGAGTAGTACCATAGACGTCGTGCCATTTCTAAAGCACAGCTGCAGGAGGTGACACCTTCATGCCAGCGTGAACCACACAGTGGTCAGAACTACCTAATCCCCATTGGGTAGTTCCGACCACTGTCCTCCTACCGAAACACTGTACTGGGCTGGGCGACTCGTCAACAGTAGATCCAGCAGAGCGGGCGCGTGATCTGACTTTTCTGGTATCCGGGTGGTCCTGCATACCATCTGGGTCAGACCGTGGTATACCACGCCCACGCGTGGGCGGCCCTACCCGCATGATCAGTGCTGAGGGACCCCAGCCATTCAATGTGATGGCCATTAAAGTCCCCCAGAATCACTAGGTCAGCGTTCGGGAACCGCACCTGCGCATCATCAGCCGTCTCGCTGACGTACTGGTAGAGCTTTGTTGTCTCAGAATCCCCTATGTGGGAACGGTAGACGCACACGTAGATCTGGCTCATAGAGCCATTGTCTACGTGCAGCCAGAGGACGGAGTTGGAGGGGTTCTCTAGGCAGCGCAACCGGCGGCAGCAAACATCCGCGCTAACGAACACGCACACCCCGGCTTTATCTCGAAATTGTTCCTCGATGACATAGCCGGGGTAACACAGGTAAGACGTGTCGTCAGGGCGGCGTATTTGTGTCTCCGTGAGGAACATCACAGCGGGGCGTGCCCTCTCTCGGTGATGGTGGACGGCATCGAGGTTCGCATGGAGTCCACGAATGTTGGTGAACTCCACCTCGAAAAGTGAAGTTGTGGGGTTTCCTGGGACCGTTTTAATTTTTTATGTTGCACTACCATTATAGGTTTGAAGAAGAAGCGTGAAGATAGGGCGACATTTGGTGCAGCAGTAAGTGACAAAGCGCAGGGGCTACCTTTGTCTGGAACCGTGTGGTTAGGTCGGAGCCGACCCGCCGGACGGAAGGGCTCCCAAACCCCCCTGATGCAAGGCCGCCGCTACCCCACACCGGTTACCACCCGGAGCGGTGATCCCACATCAGGATTATGCGCAACATGTGGGGCAGCCTCCCGGGGTGGTTGGTCCCAGGCGGGCCCCATGACTGTGTTGCGGGCGGCCGCGGCAACGCCGTTGCTAAGGGTCTCCCTGGCTGGCGAATCGACCCACACCACCCACACTAAACTCCGCTTCGCCCCCACTGGTCCCATGCCTGCTGCACCATACATCGCCCCGGGCCCGGCGGTGCAGCTGCTGAACCCCTAACGCAACCCGGCCTGGGCTGGGTTACTTGGGGGGCTTTAGCACAGCTGGTACGGCAGCTGGTACGGCAGCGGCACGGTGGAACCCCCCCGGACCAACATTGTTGTACCACCTTGTACCCACGTAGGGGCCGAAGCCACTCCATAGGTACCGTAAATTAACGAGCCTCGTCCGTTGATCAGCAGGTGCGCCACTGGCAGGTGAGGTCGCTGGGGCCCTAAAGATGTTGGTAGAGCCCCTTTGCACACTTCGGGAAATCAGTTTTTCGGATTTAAAACTAATCGAGCATTAGATGTTTGGTAAAAAGTTAATTCGGCCAATCGTTCGTCCACCATAAATACTTCGGCAAAAAACTTTTCGCTTTTACGATCAATCGAACAAAAGTTGGTCAGCAAATAATTCATTCGACAAATCGTTCATCGACCATGTGTATTTCGCATAATCGTTGCGGACCCTATTTTTTTCAAGTAAAACGCTTTTCTCGGCTGTTATTTACTCGCATACTTAATAATAATAAATGTTCGTACTTAGTAATCCTTAAAACACTTATTTACTAAAAATTTTGGGCTGATAGATTCGAAGTCTCTAAAGCTTAGTATTTCATACACACATGGTGCCCGTAAAAACGTCTGTTACCCCGAATATGTAGGCAAAGGCATAATATTATACACCCATTTTCGCCAGACTTTGTCAATTTTATGTACCTAAGTAATAGAGCTTAGGACCTAACGCTGCTAACGGAGCACTTTTATGTTGTCTACGATAGTATTCCAAATTTCCATACACTCATGATTGTCTGATTCGATTTTAACAATACCTTAGACGGCTGTGATTTTGCTACTGTTATTTCGTGAACATTTTCTGAATGGCACTGATATGAAAACGATTTTAATAAAATCCGATAGAGCTTTTATTACATTTCATAAATATTTAACAGTTAAAATGAAGATTCGATATCCTGAAAGCGGAATCCGGTCCATTCCCAATCGATTATCGGGTCAATTATTAAGAATCATCTTTGTTCATTATGTATTATTCAATGACTGCTATATTACTTCCGCTTCCGATCCCGAACGACTCGTGCCGGGCAGAGATGCCACCCCCACACAGTGGATAGCATGTTCGCGAGAACCGAACGTTTTAAACGTTCGTTTCTCTGCCGAACGATAGTGGCCTGGAACGCCCTGCCTGTGCACGTGTTTCCTCCCACATATAATCCTGGGTTCTTTAAGCGGAGCGTGAAGAGGCACATCAGTAGGTCGTCAAGTTGAGGGCCACTCTCAATAGTAATGTGTGCTGTGAGAGTGGCCCACAATCGCTAGACGTCGTCACGACTTACCACCAGGCGGGCGGCGTCAATTTGGCGAACCAAATATAAAAAAAAAAAAAAAAAAAAAAATTACTTCCGAGTATATAGATATATTTTTAAAGCAATGAGCGTTCTAACTTTATATGTTTCTGAGCTAGAACTACCAAGTTATGGATGAGATCCCAGCCTCGCCAGACATCTGCACTTATTTTCTGATGAACGTAATGTGTACGATTGAGTAGAGTTAGAACATATTTCCAGTATTAGGTAATAGGTAAGGTACCTTGTGTCTAGTGAAATTTTAGTCACTCGAATCTCAGTCCATTAGTTTGACGTGGCTTTAAGAGGATGGATGAGGTCTTGCTAGCTCAGTTGATCCGAGCATTCCTCCTGACAGAGAACTGACGCTGGTTGTTATTTGTTTTTATGTTGTACCTACATAATAATAATAATGATCAGAATTAGGTCCTTTTGTATAAAGACGCCGAAGCGATTTATAAGTACATTTCATTTAAAATTTCTTAGAAATAATGCAATACTTTCCTACAAACAGTATAATGTTAAGGTATGTATGGAAGTTTCTTTGAAAATTTAATAAATTTTTACTTTAGCACAGCAATCATTTAGCTAGGTCGGACGGTTTTACTGTAACACATAAAAATGCACAAAGCAGATTAACTACACCACTTTGGTGCATATAAATTGTGTGCGGTAATGAAGTAAATATAATACAGAAGCACTCGTCAAATTCGCATAAATAGAATAGTCTAGTAAATACGTACATATACACCTACGTCTACCTACATATACGAGTACATATACACGATAATTACTAAAATAGTCTGCTTTTTAATAGAATAACCATTTAAAAAACCAGAATGTTGTATTGACTTAATCGAACTGTGGCTGTATACGTTTTTGCAATCGCCGCAAGATGTTCTGATTTTATTTTACTTTTCCGCCCTAGGGCCGAAATGTGTCACTTTCAATTTCAACCCGCATATCAGGTAAGCCATGCCCCACTTTCAGAGCGTGAGAGATGAAAAGTACTTTGTATTTTCACTATTACTGTAAAACTAAGCCATATAGTTAGGTCTTCCATTGAGACGCTCCGAATTAAATATCGTATACCGTTTAGACCTAGGTATACCTATCTGAATGTGATGGTGCCGAGATTATGATGGTATTTTTGTAAACAAGGTATGTAATAGTGTAAGTTTATACTTCGAGCTTCCTCCCAAATAGAAACTAGAATTATAATTATTTCAGTTTAGAGTAATGTCGGAAAAACTTCAAACACATTAGTGGTTTTGTACACTCGCTCGTTGGACCGCAGAACACACAACTTTTGGACCTGTTTTGTTTATGTAAAATGTTCGAATCAGATAAGCGATTATTTAATTCTTAAGTATATACTTTCTACAGTAATTATGCGTAAGTTCTATGAGAGTTGCCCACAATCGCCAGACGTCCCACAGCTTACCATCAGGTAGGCGCGTCAATTTGTCGAACTAAATACAAAAAAAAATCTATTCATTTATAAATGACACTAGTTCCCGAAGGCTCCGCTCATTGACTTTTTTCACCTCAATGTTATAATATTTTCTTTAACACACTTGATCATAAAGTGGCTCTATGGTCACCGCAATTAGGCACAGAATGACACCCATAATCAAACTGTGACTTTTTCATTGTTACATAGATTTTATTTTATTTTATTGGTTGAGTTGCTTTGTTCTTAAAAAAGTTTTTATTTAAAAAAAAAGATCGTGTTCAATAGAACAAATAAATTAATGTTCCTATTGCTTGCTCATTTCATGCAACTTCTTATTTATATAGATAATTTTAACTCGTACGTATTTCATAAATAAAACTTTCACTCAAATATAACTTTTGTTTTCTCTGTAATAAAAGAAAACTTTAAATTCCCCATTTTATACGTGGCAGAATAGGCGCAAACCCTATGCGCGGAAAATAAAAAAAACCTCATCCCTCTGTGACCGATCGCAATGCGCGCGCATAGGAAAACTGATTACTTTTTCCCGCCATAGCGAAACTTTTTCACAACTCGTTTTCACTGTTGAAATTATAGTTATTTATTAATTAAAATGTCTACAAGTACATACTAGTTACGAAGAAAATGATTTATGTTGTACACCGCCCGATATAAGATGTGAAGCCCTTAACGTTATGGAACGTTTACTACCTGAAAACTCCAAGGAAAAATATCTATTAGCTTACCAAAATTTAATAATAATACGCAGTCTTTTTCAGAAAATGTGTTCATGGCGTACTTTAAAGAATGATCTTCTAAGTACAAACCTAGCTCTTTGTGGTGTTTATACTCAATGTTAAAAAGTACAGTCCGAACAAAGAATGGAGTGGACTTAAAAACATACTCTTATTTGTCAGCTTCACTAAAGAAACTATCCGATGGATTTAGAAGCAAGAAATCAAAGGTTTTATCCTTAGATGAACTATACCGGGTGTTACGTAAGGGTTATATCAACCCGAAGCCAGCAACATCTGCTGGTCGACCAGAACCCGTTTCGATATGTGGCGACCGCCAGACAAGAAAAAAAAGTTCATAAAAAAAACATAGTATTATTACCATAATATTATTACCGAATAAAATACACACTTGTTTAAACAACACTAGCTAAAATCAGCTGCTTCGGTCATCGACATTAAAATAGGTACTAATAATGCGCGCCTGTGAAAAGCCTTCCGTCTCACTCCTGGTAGGAACATTTTGTCTCTGTTTCGCATCAAGCGACGCCCCACGAACACGAAGCCGAGCGCTTCGAGTCACAAAGTTTCCTACAATTTTATTTAAAATCATTTAGCATGGTCACAGGTCAGTTCAGTTGCATTCTTTGTGTACGCAGTCGAGTCGAAGCCGCATTTAGCCCTGTTACACAAGAAATCCAACCTTTCCTGTAAACAGGTAAGATTTTTCTAAATTGGGGACAGAGATTTTACTATCACTTGCATGTGGTGCACCTGTCGTACCACGGACGAGGATCTGGGAAAACATAACTATGTTTTGGTCAAAATTTTATTTACATAAACAAAAATAATCTTTTAAGGACGCCCACGCCACCGCGACGCCCGCGCCACCTCCAAGGGCATTGTACATACGTACCACGCGCTCATTGTCTAGTTGTAGCTACGTCAAGCCGTAGCGTTGGGACACGTTTGTTATGATTTGAAATATCTTTCTAAATTTTTTGATGAACTTTTTTTTTCTCATTTGGCGGTCGCCATATATCGAAACGGGTTCTGGTCGACCAGCTGATGGTGCTGGCTCCGGATTAATATAACCCTTACGTAACACCCGGTATAACACGTCACTGGTTTTATCGTTTGACGATATTGAAAAATTTATAAAAGATGCTCCTGATAACCAATATCTGGCTACTAAGGTTAGTTAAATTAATTTTAAATATCTACGCGACTTCAGCCTGTGTTGTGTGTTGAACTTAATTATTGTTTCTTTTTTTCAGGTTGCTTTATTTTGTGTAACTGGTGCCTGTAGGACACAAGAATTAACAAATATAACCGTAAAAAACATAGAGAACCATGGCCAGATGCTTTTAGTAAAGATACCTATCACGAAAAATAAAATACCGAGGTCATTCACCATACACGGTCCATTCTATGAAATTCTCAAGAAGTATGAAAGTTTGCGGTCACCAAAAGCAAAAACTGACCGTTTCTAAATTACCAGAATGGTAACTGCGGCACTCTTAAGACCATCGCTTACGGCTCGGGTCTCAATGGCGCCTCGGCGGTAATCACCAATGTTACATACTAGTACCATAATGTACTATTAGATTACCTTATTATTCATGGGATTGAAAATATAGGGACTAAACCACAAAATAGGAACTATGACTAAACGTAGTTAAACCTAATATAATACGGGGAGTTCAAAGTTCTGTTGATTAAAAAAACAGTATCTTTTCTCACACAATTGGATTAGGTAGATAATTATTAACAATTGTACTAAGGTACTTACCTACGTAATTAAAATAAACTTTGGTACTTATTTTCTTCGATATAAGTACAGTTTATAAAATACCTACTTCCTAAAATCTTCAATTTGTATATGATATTTACAACAAAGATCTTCTTTTGTAAAGGTTGCTAAGCGTAAAAAGTCTTTTGTAAATTTCTGTAAAGGGTTAAATAAATGTAGGCTTGACTCTGGATGAAGTAATCCTACAATTTACGCAGGTAATGCCTTTTCAATAAGCCCTCAAAACCCCGTTACAAGGCAATTAAGACTGAATCAACTCGCATTTAATTAGTAGACATCAAGTTCAATATAATGAAATATTAAGTGGAATTACAAAATAATCTGAAATCCCTCGCGTAATTATACCGTAAATTCATTATCGTTATATTCTTGTATTTCAAAGTAAATTTTGCTTAAACTAGTTATAAAATATTAAGATAGAAGTTGTATACAAATCACAAAAACTGATGTCATCGGCAGGATTCGAACCCACGGCCTTTCCCTTACACGTAGAAACTTACGAAGAACCTTTTCTATACGAATACCTAGTTAATTAACCCTTTACGGTGTAGGTAGCGGTTACTACCTAATTAATGTAAATGTAAAAGTTGTTAAGTTTTCTTCCGTTACAATACCGGAGTTGGTACTTATATACGAGTACATGGGGCACACTAAAAGTTTTGCACTTCTAGCTAATCGGAACTATTTTAATTTCGAATGTTATATTTTTTTAAACGTTGCAACCTTCTTAGTAATAAAAAAAACAATTGGCGGGAATTATTTGTCAATTGTTTTTTATCACACATCAAAGTTGCATGTATACAACGAAAATGGAATTAAGTCGAAAAGATTTTAGAGTGATGATTTTTTATGATTTTAGAAGTTCTCTCTCTCTGCAAGACTGTGCCGCTCGTCTTCAAAATGCTTTTGGGAGAGAAGCACCTTGTTTGAGCACCATGAGGCGATGGTTTGCTGAATTTGAGAGAGGTCGAGTTTCTTTACATGACGAATTTCGTGAAGGGCGGCCTTCAACTGCCGTCAACGAAAATAATGTGGCTACTGTTAAGCGGTTAATTGAAGAAAACCCGCGGATTACCTATGAGACAATTCGAGGACTATTGGGGATTGGTATGAGTCAAATCCAGAAAATTTTACACGAAGAATTGAAAGTTCGGAAACTTTACTGTCGTTGGATCCCTCATGAACTGACAGCGGAGCAGAAGCGGGCTCGCGTGGAATGGTGCTCACAGATGCCACTGAACTACGACCACGGACACTCTAATGCTGTTTATGACATTGTCACAGGAGATGAAACGTGGATTTATTGTTTTGAAAATGAGAACAAGCCAACAAAAGTGAGGCAGGCGAGAAACGTTGGTAAAAAATGATTGCGTTTTTTTTCTCAGCTACGGGTCCCATCTGTACAATTCCACTTGAAGATCAAAAGAGTGTTAATGCCGAGTGGTATTTTACCATTTGTTTACCCAGAGTGTTAGAAAAAGTTCGCGAAAGACGACCCAAAAGCCGCGTTCTCCTACATCATGACAACGCTTTTTCACACACGGCCAACAAAACAAAGTCATTTTTAGCTTCCGAAAAAGTACAACTCGTCACCTATCCTGCGCATGGCCCCGACCTAGCACCCTGTGATTTCTATATTTTCCCCAAAATCAAAGATTTGATGAGAGGTTTCACTTTTACCAACTCCGAAGAGGCAATGATAGCGTTCAATCAGCACGTAGAAAACATGCCTTCAGATCTGTGGTCCTCCTGTTTTAAAAAATGATTCGATCACATGAAAAAATGTTTAAAATGTAAAGGAGAGTATTTTGAAAAGCAATAAACATAATATTTTAGTTTTAACATGTTGTTTTTTTAAGTTACGCAAAACTTATAGTGTGACCTATATTCTTCTTATAAAATTAACATTTTTTCTAGCTAAAACTAACTTTTAACAATCTCGCTCGGATCTATGTTCGAAAATATAAAGTTTGATATTGTATGCCAGAACTCGGTTACTTATTCCAACCGAGTATGCAAAATAATGATATACACGTTGGACATCAACTACCTGTGTAGAAAGCAACAAATTTACTGCGGGAACTTCTCCAAAAGGACGTAAACTGCCTCCGTTACTTGTTACCCTAGCAAGATGAGATTTATGAAAAGAGTAAGGAATTTACCTCGCTATCCTTATACCACAAAGGACAAAACGTCAAGCGGGAATATGATGGATTGTATGAGATTTCTAAAGATCTTTAGTATTTTGTGATCGGAAATCGAGGTTGCCGTTCATAGGGAAAAGCTTGCATATTTGATTAGCCGACTAACGTTAACTTTTGTGACGTCTTCCATAAGAAAAAAATGACTGAAGCAACCAATACTTAGCTGTATTTGAGATACTGCTAGGGAAAAGCTTGCATATTTGAGTAGCCGACTAACGTTAACTTTTGTGACGTCCTCCATTAGAAAAAAATGACTGAAGCAACCAATACTTAGCTGTATTTGAGATACTGCTAGGGAAAAGCTTGCATATTTGAGTAGCCGACTAACGTTAACTTTTGTGACGTCCTCCATTAGAAAAAAATTACTGAAGCAACCAATACTTAGCTGTATTTGAGATACTGCTAACTGCTTCAGTGGCGTGGTCGGTAGTGCATCGGCTTTCGACTCGAATCAAATATTTGTGTGATCCACTAATGTTTGTTTCGGAGTTTGGGTGTTATCTATGTATATTATGTATGTATTTAGAAATATATAGAGACAGTTTTACAAGATTTAACCCTAATAAAGAACTAGTTTCAGTCAATTGGCTTAGAACTGAACCCGAATGTGAGATTTTTATATCTGAAAACACAGAAAAATTAACAACTATCTCCAATTTCAACTGTTTGGCCCCCAACATAAAAGTTTTGGACGAAACTTCTTTACGCCTCCTGGGGTCCCCGATTTTAGAAGAGGGCTTTTCCACTTTTATCGAGGAAACAATTCAAAATTTTGATCAGGTTATTGATAGTCTATGTCTCAGTATTCACTTCAAAAAAAAAAAAAAAAGAAAAAAAAAACTAGTTTGTAAGACAACAGATAATAAATCTAGCAATCTTTATTTTAAATATATGCCCGAAGGTAAGGGACCTGTGGCCTTTGAGGAAATTGAGCCGACCCCTAGTAGTAGTATGTATGGGGGTGAACGTAATTCTGTTGAGCATAACATTATGTCTAGTAGTTTAAGCATAGCACACCAAAATATTCAAGGCTTATCTGATAAACTTTTAGAAATTGACCTTTACATTAGGGACCACAATGTTCATATTTTTTGTATAACAGAGCATTGGTTAAAAGACCACGAATTATTGTTCAACAGTGAATTTTACTCACTTATTAGTGCGTTCGCAAGAAAGAAGGCTATTCGTGGTGGCTCCCTAATATTCGTGTCTAATAATATAAAATGTAAAGAACGTAAAGATATTGTTGCTTTTTCTATAGAGCGCACTGTGGAATTGTCCTGTGTTGAGCTTGAGCGACTCATTGTCCTCTGTGTCTATAGCCCACCGGATTGTGATTACGATTCATTTGAGATAGTAATGGAAAATGTATTGAAACAATTGTGTCTTAATAAAAAGCATGTTGTGGTGTGTGGTGATTTTAATGTTGATGTACTTGTGCAGTCACCTAAATGCATTAAATTTATCAATTTATTCACTTCCTTCGGCTTACAACACTTATTTTCAGAGCCAACTAGAATCACATCACTTTCTGCAACATGTCTAGATAATATATTTTGCAACTGTGAACTCCTGACAAAGGAGGTATTAAGTAACTTCAAATCTGACCATCTGGGGCAGAAGGTCGTATTGGGAAATACGACCTTCTGCCCCAGATGGTCATTGATGGGAATCAATATCACGGCTAAAGGAAAAAAAAATTCATGTAGGCCAATGAGTACATATCGCCTAGAACGATTTAATGAAAGCGTTTCTGCAAAAGTTGCTAGTATTGACTTTAACCAGGTTGATCCAAATAACTTATATGAGTCCTTGTTAAATACAATTAAATCTGAGTTCGACAATATATTTAAATCAAGAACTTTTTATAAAAATGGAAACCTCCAGTTCTGTGACTGGGCAACGACTGGCATCTACAAAAGTAGAGCTAAGTTGTATAAATTATATGGTATGAAGCAATATAATTTTAATCCTGATTTTATTCAGTATGTTAAAGATTATTCCAAAATTTTCAGAAAAGCGTGTGTTGCTGCCAAGTCATTATATTTGAGTAATAAGATTAAACTGTCCAACAATAAAGTCAAAACGACTTGGAATATAATTAATGCTGAAACCGGTCGCCTAAAGCCCCGTGACAATGACTTTGAATTAATTATTGATAAAAAAGTCATTAAGAAAGAACCAGATGTAGCACAAACCTTTAATAATTTTTTTATAGACATACCCGCGAATATAACTAGCTCCTTAAATTCTTGCTCAGTTAAAGCTCAACGTATGCTGGAAAGCGGCGTGAATCAGTGTCATGTCTCATTTAGCTTTGAATATGTAAACCCCAATGATATTATAAAAGTATTCAAGTCACTTAACTCAAAAAAGACAGCTGACTTGTGGGGTATTTCTGTAAAATTGCTTCAGTCCATTATTGTGAATATATCTCCACATCTAGCTGCAATATTTAATAAATGTGTCAATAGTGGAGTGTTTCCTGATCTCATGAAATACAGTAAAGTGATACCTTTATTTAAAACTGGATCAAAAAGCGAACCTGGTAATTTTAGACCAATTTCAATACTACCTGCCATTAGAAAAATTTAAAAAAAAATTATATTGCAGCAATTACAATCACATTTTAATTCAAATATGCTACTACATAATGAGCAGTATGGATTCACAAGTGGTCGTTCTACCATTCACGCAGGGGTAACACTTCAGAAGCATATTTTCAATGCCTGGGAGAATAAGCAAGATGCCATTGGTATATTTTGCGATCTCTCCAAAGCTTTTGATTGCGTTGAACATAATACCCTATTACGGAAACTCAATTATTATGGTATCAGAGATTCGGCACTGGACCTAGTTGCCTCATACCTCAGTGATAGAATACAACATGTTGATATCAATGGTAGTCGGTCTTTAGGGGCTTCTGTAGCTATGGGCGTTGTGGCACGCCCATAGCTACAGAAGCCCCTAAAGACCGACTACCATTGATAGAGGATCAATTCTAGGTCCGTTTCTATTTTTAGTTTACATTAATGATCTACCGTTCTATGTACAGAATTTGTGCGACATTGTTCTATTCGCCGATTATACATCACTTATTTTTAAAGTTGATCGCAAGCTGAGGAATTTTGACGAAGTAAATAGTTCACTTGCACTAGTTCTGGATTGGTTTACAACCAACAATTTACTTCTGAACGCAAAAAAGACGAAGTGTGTTAGATTTAGTATGCCTAATGTACAGAACTACGGTACTAATATTATTTTGAACGGTGATACCCTTAATCTTGTAGAATCAACCGTATTTTTACACCTAAAAAAGGCATATTATACTATTAAAGATTATCTAAACGATACAGAGAAATGGCAATGAGTTGCTTGCTCATCACTCGAGCTACATAGGGGCTACTTCTGTTTGAATTGTTGTTTTGTTGCTGAAACTCACTTATTATTGTTAAATTATTATTATTATGATATTGTAAGGTATGGGTACTTTGAGATTATGTGGCACCTTTAACTAGTATTTAACTTTTTTTTGTGAATAACAGAGATTCATAATTTTTAAGTTCACGTGGTCCACACATGGTCACGTACTGCCCTTGCCCTCTTTTTATTGTTGTAACAGAATCATTGTATTTACTGACGAATAAAAAGAGTGGCCGTGAGTTTTTCTTGCCAGGTTCTTTCCTCACAGGCTCTACCTATTGTCTTGCGTATCTGGCGGTAAATGTAAATGTAGAAGCATTTTTTTTTTTTTTTTGACGTTACTTTGTGACCTACATGAATAAAGATATTTTGATTTTGATTTTGATTTTCATTCAGCTTTCACTATTCTTCGTTTTTGTCTTTTCGTACCCAAATTTACATATGCCCTCCGTTCAGGACAATTTTGGAAAAATCTAGAAATTTTGGGCAGACTAGACAACTTAATACAAAATACTTTGTGTAAAATTTTAAATGTAAATATTAATGACCGAGCCTGGGTCCAAGCGTCTCTTCCAGTTCGCTTGGGCGGGCTAGGTATTCGTAAAGTCACAGATGTCAGTCTGCCAGCATTTCTGTCATCGGTCCATAGCACCGAAGAATTAGACAGGAAAATTTTGTCAAATACACTGATTGATTCAGAGGTTCGATGCAAGACCGATGCCATAAATGCTTGGAGGATGTCTTGCTCCGACACTGACCTGCCCTCACGCCTGGGCTCACAGCGACTGTGGAATTTGGATTTGCCGCTCTGTAAATTGAAAATTAATACACCAATTGACACTTCTGTCAATATCTCAGAACGTGCACGCCTACTAGCTGTTGGAGTCAGGGTTATGGATCCAGGCACTCCCATCGCCCAACATCGATACAATGTTGGACGACAACCTTCCGCATTGCCACTTGCCTTCAGCTGGGTACACCTTGTATATGCCCGCATCATTGCACCTGTGGAGTAGCCGTCGATAATCTGGGACACCATGGTCTTTCTTGTAGCAGAAGCGCAGGTCGTATACCTCGGCACGCTATTCTAAACGACATAATTCGTAGGGCTCTTTCCACCGCAGGTCTTCCGGCCGTACGTGAACCAAATGGTTTAGCACGAAGCGATGGAAAGAGACCGGACGGTATGTCGTTGCTACCGTGGAAGATGGGAAGGCCTTTGGTGTTGGACGCTACATGCATTGACACATTAGCACCTTCACGCCTTCCAAGCACATCCGGATGTGCCGGCGCTGCTGCTGCATCGGCTGAAGACCTCAAACGGCGTAAATATGCTAACCTAGCAGGTGATTACATATTTGAGCCGTTTGGAGTTGAGACACTGGGGTCATGGGGTCCGAGTGCTCGCCGCCTTTATAGAGACATTGCTAAACGCCGAATCGATGCTTCTCAGGACCAGAAGGCTGGCTATTTTCTGGCCCAAAGAATAAGTATCGCCATCCAACGTGGCAACACAGCCAGCATTCTGGGAACCTTCCCAGTCGGCAATGACGCGGAGGATTTTTTAAACGATATTTTGTACTGTAAATATTTTTTGTATATAATTATTTATATTTTGTACATTTTAATTCTCATTGTAAATAAATAACATCTAATTTAGAAATATATAAGTATGTTTATCAGTTGTCTAGATCCTATAGCACAAGCTTATAGCTTAGTTTGGGCTAGATGACGTTGTGTGAGAATGTCCAAACATATTTATTACTGTCACTGCAGCGGTGCTTGTAAGCAAAGACGTCATTTTAAATGATTATTGTGAATCTCACTACTAGAAAGCCGCCGCCGCCGGTGCCCTATCCTTTCGAGGACGCGCCCAGCGACGCCCGGCAATAGACGTTGATGGTGGTAATTAATAAAGGAAATAAAAGTACCGTAAGTTATAGATGTAAAAATTCAAAAAAATCGCAATGGCTGTTATACTTCTATTCTATATCTCGAACAATTGTCATCCGTTCACGCTACAAAAGCTAAGTATTATTACAAATTTATTTAACCTTTCGAAATGTCAGCAAACGTTTCTAAAGTAGAAGTTAGAGTTTTTTTTTTTTTTTTTTTAATATTTAGGTCGACAAATTGACGCCACTCGCCTGATGGTAAGCTGTGGCGACGTCTGGTGATTGTGGGCAACTCTCACAGTATACAGGAATACTATAGAGAGTGACCCTCAACTTGACGACCCAGTAATGTGCCTCTTCACGCTTCGCTTAAAGAACCCAGGGTTATATGTTGGAGGAAACACGTGCGCGGACAGGGCGTTCCAAGCCACCATCGTTCGGCAGAGAAACGAACGTTTAAAACGCTCAGTTCTCGCGAAGACGGTTTCCACGGTACAAGAGTGACATCTCTGCCCGGCACGTGTTTTTCGGGATCGGAAGGGAGAGGGTGGGATCAGATTGAAGAGCTCTTCAGAACACTCACCGTGGTAAATACGATAGAACGCGGCCAAGAAAGCAATTGTTCGGCGCTGGGCTAGCGGCTCAAGGCTTCCCGTTACCTCCGGACAATCTATAATGCGAACAGCGCGTCGCTGCATAGCGTCGAGTGCGTCCAGCAAATACTTCGCGGAGCCATCCCAGAGGTGAGAGCAGTATTCGACGCAGGGTCTAATCTGCGTTTTGTACAGCAGACACCTCTGGTGCGGTGTAAATAATCGCTTTACCTTGTTCAGTATTCCTAGTTTCCGCGAAGCTAGCCCAATACATCTCTCAATGTATTTAGTGTTATTGAGCTCTCGACGTACGTCTATGCCAAGGATGTCTAGATTATCCTTCATTGGTAATGTTGAGTTTAAAAGGTTTCCTACATACTAGTAAATAACAAATTGTATTAAAATCGACATCGTAGTAAAGAGACGTCTTCCCTATTCCCTAACTTTTTAAATTCAGGAAGCCCGTTACGAACGCTCCGTTTGGAAATGTTACATTAATTTCATAATATTATCGAGTTCCAGTGTAAAATATTTTATACCTACTTTGTGATATATTAAAATACCTACTATGAAAAGCATAAGATAGGGAGAGAGAGGGAACCGAAGGTAAGCATTATACGAGTATCATTATTAATGACAATCATTAAAGCGTAAAGCGTTTGTAGCTAATACAGTACAATAGTCTGCTAATATACACACAAAACCCCATACTGGGCGCAAGTCTATTGTTAATTCCCGGCACTTTGTATACAATAATTCAGAGCCCCGTCTGTTGGCAAGCAGCTGCTGGTTACGATAATACTATGGTAGGTACATTTCTGTGCATCGCGTTCGAAGGCAGTGGCATCGTCATGCGTCTGACGCATGAGTCCGATGCGACAAAATGCCAGAGTATTTTTTCTAAATCTGTTTTTTAAACAAATATAAACAAATTTAAAACAACGTATGTAAAAATCTACAGCTCTCTATATAAGCGCTTTATATGAAAACTAGCAAATGGCCAAACGTTCTCGTAGCGGAAACTTAAATTTCTCCGAAATTTATGCATGCACTAATTTTATTGGTACATACACAATTACACACAAATACACACTAATTTTTGGACACATTTTTTTTCTTCTAAGTCCATGGATTAAAAAACATACTCGAAGGGTCGCGATGAAACTTTGAGAGGAGTAATATTCTGGCTCATTGAAAAAATCTGATATTATTATGCCTTACGCTGATTATTATCGCATAGTGTGTTAGTTGCAGCATCTTGCTAGTAATAGGTATACTTAGGTACCCTGTCTAAAAATTCGTGATGCGGTACTGGAAAATGGAAGCGTTGCGCGTTGGCAACAATCGTTCGAGCCTCAATGCCAATACCACCAGTCGTCAAAAGTACTATTGGATTCCATTAATATAATATTCCATTATATAATAAAAAATTACTTGGGCTGGGAAATTCGATTAATTACTTATATTTATTTAAAAAGCCCATTAAAATTAAAATTTAATATCGAATTATTCCCTCATCACAGCCGAGTCGAATCAATTCAAATAAATCTAGATTACGAGATATATCATAAGGAAATACCTTCATCGAAATGTGTAGTTACCAAATAGATTGATATAAAAGGTCATTAACTAGGAACAAACGTGTCAAACAAACTGCCACGGTGACGCTGGGGCGGGTGAGGTCGCGCTCTTTTTGGAGTGGTTTTGTTTGTCAATGTCAATGACCTTTTATATCAATCTATTTTTGGGCAGGAGCCGCCTACCCACGGGACATTCGCCGCCTCGAAATTTCCCACGAATTGGTCGCCAAAGCGTCTTGCGCATGAAACAACAGTTTAGCAATGTACTAAATGTAGGTACTAAACTCCTGAACTAACAAAGTTATCCACCACACCGTTACAGTTTTCATTGAGAGTTCATTACATGGATCGATCCGGCTTGTGCTAAAAAAGTGAATTAAGGTCAAAGGTCATGATTATTTCAAAATTCTTTCTTAGCGGATGCCTACGAAATATAACACATTTTCCAAGTTTCAGGTCCATACGATTAGCGATTTAGGCTGAACGTCAGTCAGCCATCAAGACAAAGTATTTTGTAATATGTTGTGTAGTTAACGTTGTCTGACTAACGGATCAACGCACAGTCTAATCTAAACCGCTGATCGTAAAGACTGGTATTTTTGCAACCTGAAATGTCTTTTTAGGGTTCAGGACCCAAAGGGTAAATCTTACTCCTGAGACTTCGCTGTCCGTCCGTCCGTCTCCAGACTGTATCTCATGAACCGTGTTGAATGAGTTTGAAAGTTGAAACTTTTTCACAGATGATGTATTTCTATTGCCTCTATAACAACAAATACTAAAAAAATAATAGTTTAAAAAACACGCTTTTATAGAGAAACGAGTACAAACACAAAACATACGAGTAAAAAGTAGAAAATAAATTTTAATAAGTGTGAATTAAGAATAGTGTAAATAAGAAAGAAATGTATATTATTGTAAAAAAAACGTGAGGTGCAGTTTAAGATATTATCAAAATGATAATTCTTCTACTCATATCTATTATTGTAAAAAAAAGCGTGAGGTGCAGTTTAAGATATTATCAAAATGATAATTCTTCTACTCATATCTGTCAATAAAATATTTATAACTATTAACACTATGCACCTCACGCTTTTTTTAACAATAATATACATTTATTTCTTATTTACACTATTCTTAATTCAAACTTATTAAAATTTATTTTCTACTTTTTAGTTGGATAGTTTTTTTAAACTATTATTTGTTTTTCATTTTTTAGTTTTTATTTTCATTTTTTTTTTAATTTTCAATCGAATTATTGCATTGTCATCGGTCTTTGACAGGTGTGCAAAGTTTGAATTAAATCTGATCGTTCAAAGTAGGGCAAAATCGAACCCAAAAGAGTCGGTTACAAACATACATACTCGTACATACAGGTGAAGCTAATAAAAGCGTATTAAAAACAGAATAAAATAAATATTTAATGGGCCTCTCATATAACTAACGTTATTTTTTGCCGTTTTGGTACGGAACCCTTTATGCGCGTGTTAGATTTATGGTGTCGAGCTAGCTGGGGCTATGATAATATATGTATAGAAATATATATACTGTTAGACTTATGTCCTATTACGTGGTATTTTATTTTTATTTTATTTTATTTTATTTGGGGAGCTTACGGCTATAGTACACATTAGTTATGAATATTATGCCAACAAATGCCAATTACAAGCTTCCACATATTATGGTTTATAAACAATGTAGGCAACATTAAATTCGTCCACTCAGCGGGCCGCAGTGTGCGGCATACAATTTACACAACTACATACAATTTATTGAGCGAAGCGAGCCGAAGGCGAGCGGAGCTCTCAACGGGTGACTCAAATTATTTTTGTTACGATTTATGTTAAATTGTTTCTCGGCGAATACTCGGCCGATTTCGGATTTTCTTGCACTCATCGAAAGCTTACAGAATTACCCAGGTACTTACGAAGCCAGAATTTTGAATTTAAACTCGCTTCGCTCAAATATATGCTGCAGCGTAACGGTACGTTTCGCGACTACGGCGACCTAGTAATGGAATAGGTAGGTACACTCAGACACGTTCACCCGAGCGAGCATACAAATATTACACAAGTTATAAGAAATACCTACCTACAAACACAACCATAATTATAGTAGCAACCGGACTGGTTTACACTCCGTTAAAATGCTAAGCGCGAGTGCAACTGATTTTACTAATCACTTAGTCACAAATAAGAAATGTATGAACTCGCACTCAACACCAAGTAAAGTGCAAACGGTTGCATTAGAGATAACAAGTACATAGGACTTAATAAAAGTACCTGAATTAATAATAAAAATAGGATGCAGCATGGGCACGTACAAATGTGTTAAGTAGATTTAAACGTCAGACATCCAGACAAATTCCTACGTATTTACGGTAACATAAAATCTAACAGTATTTTTTAATGTGGGCAGTTTACTAATTAAATATGGGTAGTTTAATAAAACTAAAGACAACTACAATTACTTATATGTGTGATGACTATTCATCCCACCTAGTAAGTATCTCCACCACTGTGTCCTGTACCGTACCTAGTACTAAACTAATTGAATACTCTCAACGGGTGACTCAAATTACGATTTATGTTAAATTGTGTTAAATTGTTTCTCGACGAACACTCGGCCGATTTCAGATTTTCTTGCACTCATCAAAAACTTACAGAATTACCCAGGTTCTTACTAAGCCAGAATTTTGAATTTCGATCAAATAAAAATTATTTAATTGATGGTAAAAATTCCCATAGCGTAATGACAAAAAATACTTTGACAGAGTTATATCGCTTTGAATCAAAACTCGCTTCGCTCAAATATATGCTACAGCGTAACGGTACGTTTCGCGACTGCGGCGACCTAGTTGTAGCATAGTACAATTAGTTTTATTTACAAGTTACTAGTTGAACCAGCGAACTTCATGTCACCTCATAAATAAAGTATAGGCTCGACCGAGATCTCGGTCTCGGTCTCGGCATTCTTGGCTACACATCCAACCGAGAAAATTGTCTCGGTTCTCGGCTAATTAATTATAGCCGAGACTCTCGTTTATGACCGAGATTGTAACTTTATTCGGATCGGCATTCAAATTTTACCGCACGTGGCCATACCTAGCTTAACCTATACCGTATTGAAAACGGAGGCATACTAGAAATTAACAGTGATGAATGGAATTTCATGAAAGATATAGTGAACGTTTTGCAATGCTTTTACCAAGCCACGTTGGATATCTCTTCCAAATCGTCCTGTGTTTCAGTGGTAATACCGTTGGTGACAATGTTAAATGGAAAATTGGCGCCAACACAAAAGCCCGGAAGATGATAATGAAAATGAAAATCACGCAGAGACGATGAAGATGCACTTAATCAGCGGTTTTCATTTGTTAAACTAAATATCTAACTGAAAGCGAAGTTAACTCAGCCAAGTTTCATATTATCTCTGAATGAAAATGTAGGATCAGATTCTCGTGAGACGACATGGGCATCTTCAACTAACTCGTCAAACATGGTTGCAACATATCAATCCAACTTATGGGCAGCTCATGATTCGATAGAGTTGGAAGACGAACCAATGACCAATGACGAATACAGTTCAAGCTCTATGATCGAAATAGCGCTAGAAAGCTTTCTTAGAGAGCCAAAACTGCAAGTACCTTATAAGGTACTTAAGCCTGCAGCAAATAAGTTTTTATCTGCGCCGCCTACTAGCGTAGCAAGTGAACAACTGTTTAGCAAAGCTGGACAATTGTATGACGAGAGGCGACAGTCTTTGAAGGGCGAAATACCTTGCTTTTTTTAAGTTATAATATAATGTTATTTTTATTATTAAAACTATTAATTTTGTTAAACAGTTAGTAGTGTTTTAAAAAGTTAACAGTATTAAAAATTTTTTTCACGCTTTTTCTATTCTCGGTCTCTGCTCTCGGTCTCGGCCGAGATATTATTTTATTCTCGGTCTAGGTCTCGGTCTCGGCCGAGAACGAAAAACCCATCTCGGTCGAGCCTTTTATGATTATAACCTTCCTAAAACTACCACATCAATTCAAGGTCAAGATCAGCCAAATCGGTCCAGCCACTCTCGAGCTTCAGCCAGACACTGAATCTCGATTCATTAGATATCATACTATGTTATGATATGGATGTCAGGTACCTAAGTAGGACATTAAATTAAAGAAGTAGCCTGGTAATAAAATAATGTTTATTTATAACCTTCACTATATTTTAACTTCCACGGGTACTGTCAGATGCGCAAAGCAACAGTAGGACCTGAGAAAGAATCTGACAAGAAAACACTAGGTCACTCTTTTCAATAAATAGGTAAATGTACAATAACATTATGTACCTACAATTTCATACATACATTGGTCTTTTATCAAACCATAATTCCTCCACATTAGTAATTAACCAGATATTAATACCACGGTGTGTATCATACTAACAATAACAATCATTTACAATCGTATCCCAATAACATATATCATTTATTGTACAGTTATTAGGTATCTTTGAAGTCTGGTTTATCGATTAGGATTATTCCTTAATCACCATATAGAGTAGTTAGTGGTCGACCCACAATTATATTAGCACTAAGCGATAAACCGTGACGTATAACAACATAAAGATAGAATAGTATAACATTGTACCTGTCCAGCTTATCCATTAGGATTCCTCGCTAAACACCATTATGGTAGTGAATTAGTGATCGAGCCACAGTGTGCAATGTATATTATAACAATACAAGATAGTAAGACAAAATAGTATAACATCGTACCTTTTAGTTATTATCACTTTGACGATCACAGAGCAACTAAACCCTACGCTTTTGCGTTGGCCATTTGTATATTAACCACCAACAATAGATTTACAATTCGAAATAGAGGGTACTTATGTTATAAATATTATAAATTATTTAAAACTCAAGAAGTTATAGGTACTACATATGCTACAATACAAGTGTAAAAGAATAGTTACTATCCACTAATTATCAAAGTATGGTCTATTACTTTTATGACAACTACCTACAATCAGTGTAATATTCAGTAATTAACTACTTAACAGTTAAATAACGTTGATTAACTAAATGTAATTGGTTCTGTACATAACCAGAAGACAGTGCCTGTATCATTATACAATCTGAAATGTCTAGAATGTGTAGAAGTTATCATAACACAAGTTATTGATATAAGGATTGTTATTAAACCAGGTGAGTCACTTTATCTATCCCTAAACTTATAATAAATCTGTAGAAGTGAAAATTCTGTACATTGAAAATATCAAAAATATAAATGGCAGGGGATGTTACTAGACCGACACCGAACCCAAAAGTGTGATTAAAAACAATTTTTGTATGTCTGTTTGTTCAGGCATCACGCAATAACTACCTGTTCGATTATGATAAAACTTGGTATAATTATTCTTCAATATCCTGGGCACCTACTGGCTTATTTTTTATCTCGGAAAAATATATACAATAAAAAAACAAATTTAATTTTGCGGTTCGATCCCTAGACCCGATTACTGTACCAACCGCAAAAAATAAGTTTGTCGTAGGTTACGTCACCCGCAGTGGAGTTCACTAAGGGCCGCTGCACACGGCTAAGATACTATAATATTTTATCTTAAGATACAATATCGCTCGCCTTACAATTCAATGGACTATCACACACGACGAAGATAATAAATAATATTTCATATTTTCGTATCTTAAGATGAATTTGTATGGTATAATAGAGAATATAATAGAAGATATAATAGAGAAACTGTTGTAGGGGGGCTTTATGAACGCAATAAAACCCAAAACAATGCTTATTAGAACTTTTGTCTGTTTGTCTGAATGTTTAAACACGCTAATCTCAGAAACAAAAAGAATTTGCGGTTTTCAGTAATGCGTTGTGGCTTATTCAACTTAACATTTAAGGTTTGGTTTTCAATCGGTTCATAAATAAAAAAGCTATGTAGATCTAAAGTAACATGCAGGCGGAGCTGCGGGCAACAGCTAGTTACAAATATATTGCCATACATCTATATTGTCTTATAATTGGAACCTACTTCTAATACTGTTTAATAATCTATACCATATTATAGGTTATACCTAAAACAATTCTTTAAGTTACTGAGCCAGCATAATCATTGTATCGATATTATTTCATAATATTGCCATGTATAGGCCAATAGGTCATGGAACCAATTTACAGCGTATACAATACGTTAAATCTAACCAGACAGACATTACCAGACAGAGAGGCTAAGGGTACCCTCCAGGAGCCCCTCGCGGGTCTCCTGGCGACCCTGCGGACTGCGGTTTAACCCATAGGGGGTGACCAACCACTACATAATCATAAGCATATCTATCACGCGCGTCTGACTCTCAATTGTGTGGTGTTTTTGACTACCCACGAAGGTGGTGCAATTTCTCAGTCCCTTTCGATAAAAATAGGTACTCCTACTTACTTTTTCATCCATCAAGTACCTTTGAGGTATACTATGCCTTTGTACACCTGGGTAATCTGGTGTACCTAGTATTTATTCGATCCTTATTTACTTCACAATATTGGATACTGGTATTGTATTTTGCCGAAGTGAGGTTTGAGTGGGGCCATTGAAGTAGGTATCTACGTTTCAAGTGCTTGTGGGTTGGATGCGAGAGATAGAAATATAGGTACCTATTATGTAATAACTAATAAAATATGCCATCTGAATCAGATTGATATTATAGTATTTTGATAGCTTGGATGTTTGTTTGGTTTTACTTCAATCATCACGTAGGTAATTAACAATAAATAAATAAATATTTTGAACATTCTCACACAACGTCATATACTTAGCCCAAAGTTAGCTAAGTATAATAAGTTTGTGCTATGGGAACTAGACAACTGATTAACATACTTCTTATATGCATTCCCTATTTCTAAATACTTTTATATTATATATATTAATTAATACTAACCTAGATATAAGATTTTAGTAACATATATGAGCCTATGTTGCTTTAAATAAATAATTCATTCATTAATTCATTCATTCATTAAAATTCCAAATTTTCCTTATATTTGCCGTATATCATTACTTCGCAGAATTTGATCCTTAACAGCGACACTATCGTATGGTGTAATAATAAAGGATGTTTTTTTTTCAAAATCAACGGGTTCGATTCCCAGCTAGGATTATTGGTTTTCCAAAAATCTAATGATGAGGTTTTAACTTTCATCAAAATCGGGCTCGTGACTCCTTTGAGCTATTCCTTATAGTATCGGATTTGGCCATCCAAGCCCTTTTGAAAAATTCATCATGTATATATACGTAGGTCACACTATAAGTTTTGCGTAACTTAAAAAAACAACATTTTAAAACCAAAATATTATGATTATTGCGTTTCAAAATACTCTCCTGTACATTTTAAACATTTTTTTCATGCGATCGAACAATTTTTTAAAAAGGGGGACCACAGATCTGAAGGCATGTTTTCTACGTGCTGATTGAACGCTATCACTGCCTCTTCGGTGTTGGTAAAAGTGAAACCTCTCATCAAATCTTTGATTTTGGGGAAAATACAGAAATCACAGGGTGCTAGGTCGAGGCTATGCGCAGGATGGGTGACGAGTTCTACTTTTTCGGAATCTAAAAATGACTTTGTTTTGTTGGCCGTGTGTGAAGAAGCGTTGTCATGATGTAGGAGAACGCGGCTTTTGGGTCGTCTTTCTTTTCTAATACCCTGGGTAAACAAATGGTAGAATACCACTCGGCATTAACACTCGTTTGATCTTTAAGTGCAATTGTACAGATGGGACCCGTAGCTCAGAAAAAAAAACGCGATCATTTTTTTACCAACGTTTCTCGCCTGCCTCACTTTTGTTGGCTTGTTATCATTTTCAAACACCCATTCACAAGATTGCTGTTTTTTTTTGGGTTTAAAACAATAAATCCACGTTTCGTCTCCAGTGACATTGTCATAAACAGCATTAGAATGTCCGTGGTCGTACTTCAGTAGTATCTGTGAGCACCATTCCACGCGAGCCCGCTTGTGCTCCCATGTCAGTTCATGACCAACGACAACAAAGTTTCCGAACTTTCAATTCTTCGTGTAAAATCTTCTGGATTTGACTCATACCAATCCCCAATAGTCCTCGAATTGTCTCAGAGGTAATCCGCGGGTTTTCTTCAATTAACCGCTTAACAGTAGCCACATTATTTTCGTTGGCGGCAGTTGAAGGCCACGAAATTCGTCATGTAAAGAAGCAAACCATCGGCTCACGGTGCTCAAACAAGGTGCTTCTCTCCCAAAAGCATTTTGAAGACGAGCAGCACAGTCTTGCAGAGAGAGAGAACTTTTAAAATCAAAAAAATCATCACTCTAAAATCTTTTCGACTTAATTCAATTTTCGTTGCATACAAATAATTCCCGCCAATTGTTTTTTTTATTACTAAGAAGGTTGCAACGTTTAAAAAAATATACCATTCGAAATTCAAATAGTTCCGATTAGGTAGAAGTGCAAAACTTTTAGTGTGCCCCATGTACTCGTATAAAAGTACCAACTCCGGTATTGTAACGGAAGAAAACTTTTACATTTACATTAATTAGGTAGTAACCGCTACCTACACCGTAAAGGGTTAATTAACTAGGTATTCGTATAGAAAAGGTTCTTCGTGGTTGCTTTATATATTTAGGCTTGAGTCCTACATAAATATTGCTTGTGACCATATAACATGTTGTACATTGTAGGTAATAACGATGCTGTAAAATAACGATAATGAAATATTAAGAAAAACTCAAACTCATTGCTTTGAAATACAAGAATAATATAATATTGATTGGCAAGGATTCATCTAAAATTCAGTGTTTAAATATCGTTGTGACACGATACAATGGTACCGGTAGATGGAGCCAACGCTAACCGTAATAGCCTTAATAGCGCGTAATAGCTTCTCTCCCAAAATCATTTTGAAGACGAGCGGCACAGTCTTGCGGAGAGAGAGAACTTTTAAAATCATAAAAAATCATCGCTCTAAAATCTTTTCGACTTAATTATATTTTCGTTGCATACGTATGCAACGAAAATGGAATTAAGTCGAAAAGATTTTAGAAAATAGGAATTGAAATATAGGTACCTATTATGTAATAACTAATAAAATATGCCATCTGAATCAGATTGATATTATAGTATTTTGATAGCTTGGATGTTTGTTTGGTTTTACTTCAATCATCACGTAGGTAGGTAATTAACAATAAATAAATAAATATTTTGAACATTCTCACACAACGTCATATACTTAGCCCAAAGTTAGCTAAGTATAATAAGTTTGTGCTATGGGAACTAGACAACTGATTAACATACTTCTTATATGCATTCCCTATTTCTAAATACTTTTATATTATATATATTAATTAATACTAACCTAGATATAAGATTTTAGTAACATATATGAGGCTATGTTGCTTTAAATAAATAATTCATTCATTCATTCATTCATTCATTAAAATTCCAAATTTTCCTTAAATTTGCCGTATATCATTACTTCGCAGAATTTGATCCTTAACAGCGACACTATCGTATGGTGTAATAATAAAGGATGTTTTTTTTTTCAAAATCAACGGGTTCGATTCCCAGCTAGGATTATTGGTTTTCCAAAAATCTAATGATGAGGTTTTAAGTTTCATCAAAATCGGGCTCGTGACTCCTTTGAGCTATTCCTTATAGTATCGGATTTGGCCATCCAAGCCCTTTTGAAAAATTCATCATGTATATATACGGAGGTCACACTATAAGTTTTGCGTAACTTAAAAAAACAACATTTTAAAACCAAAATATTATGTTTATTGCGTTTCAAAATACTCTCCTGTACATTTTAAACTTTTTTTCATGCGATCGAACAATTTTTTAAAAAGGGGGACCACAGATCTGAAGGCATGTTTTCTACGTGCTGATTGAACGCTATCACTGCCTCTTCGGTGTTGGTAAAAGTGAAACCTCTCATCAAATCTTTGATTTTGGGGAAAATACAGAAATCACAGGGTGCTAGGTCGAGGCTATGCGCAGGATGGGTGACGAGTTCTACTTTTTCGGAAGCTATAAATGACTTTGTTTTGTTGGCCGTGTGTGAAGAAGCGTTGTCATGATGTAGGAGAACGCGGCTTTTGGGTCGTCTTTCTTTTCTAATACCCTGGGTAAACAAATGGTAGAATACCACTCGGCATTAACACTCTTTTGATCTTTAAGTGCAATTGTACAGATGGGACCCGTAGCTCAGAAAAAAAAACGCGATCATTTTTTTACCAACGTTTCTCGCCTGCCTCACTTTTGTTGGCTTGTTATCATTTTCAAACACCCATTCACAAGATTGCTGTTTTTTTTTGGGTTTAAAACAATAAATCCACGTTTCGTCTCCTGTGACATTGTCATAAACAGCATTAGAATGTCCGTGGTCGTACTTCAGTAGTATCTGTGAGCACCATTCCACGCGAGCCCGCTTGTGCTCCCATGTCAGTTCATGACCAACGACAACAAAGTTTCCGAACTTTCAATTCTTCGTGTAAAATTTTCTGGATTTGACTCATACCAATCCCCAATAGTCCTCGAATTGTCTCATAGGTAATCCGCGGGTTTTCTTCAATTAACCGCTTAACAGTAGCCACATTATTTTCGTTGGCGGCAGTTGAAGGCCACGAAATTCGTCATGTAAAGAAGCAAACCATTGGCTCACGGTGCTCAAACAAGGTGCTTCTCTCCCAAAAGCATTTTGAAGACGAGCAGCACAGTCTTGCAGAGAGAGAGAACTTTTAAAATCATAAAAAATCATCACTCTAAAATCTTTTCGACTTAATTCAATTTTCGTTGCATACAAATAATTCCCGCCAATTGTTTTTTTTATTACTAAGAAGGTTGCAACGTTTAAAAAAATATACTATTCGAAATTCAAATAGTTCCGATTAGGTAGAAGTGCAAAACTTTTAGTGTGCCCCATGTACTCGTATAAAAGTACCAACTCCGGTATTGTAACGGAAGAAAACTTTTACATTTACATTAATTAGGTAGTAACCGCTACCTACACCGTAAAGGGTTAATTAACTAGGTATTCGTATAGAAAAGGTTCGTCGTGGTTGCTTTATATATTTAGGCTTGAGTCCTACATAAATATTGCTTGTGACCATATAACATGTTGTACATTGTAGGTAATAACGATGCTGTAAAATAACGATAATGAAATATTAAGAAAAACTCAAACTCATTGCTTTGAAATACAAGAATAATATAATATTGATTGGCAAGGATTCATCTAAAATTCAGTGTTTAAATATCGTTGTGACACGATACAATGGTACCGGTAGATGGAGCCAACGCTAACCGTAATAGCCTTAATAGCGCGTAATAGCTTCTCTCCCAAAATCATTTTGAAGACGAGCGGCACAGTCTTGCGGAGAGAGAGAACTTTTAAAATCATAAAAAATCATCGCTCTAAAATCTTTTCGACTTAATTCCATTTTCGTTGCATACGTATGCAACGAAAATGGAATTAAGTCGAAAAGATTCTACGTATGCATACGTAGAACGTTGATGTGTGATTGTGTGATAAAAAACAATTGACATAAATGATTTCCCGCCAATTGTTTTTTTTTATTACTAAGAAGGTTGCAACGTTTAAAAAAATATAACATTCGAAATTCAAATAGTTCCGATTAGCTAGAAGTGCAAAACTTTTATTGTGCCCCATGTATAAAAATTTTATGTTGGCTTCAAAAACTCAAAAATTTCTGCACCGATCGAGCTGAAATTTTAGCATGATATATAATCCGCATCAAGGATTGTTTTTATCTAATTTTTGCATCAGAAAAAAAAACAAGAATCACATTGTTCCACAGCGAAGCGTGGCAGGGTACAGCTAGTACTTAATAAAATGTAATGCAAAACATGTTTTTTTTTTTAAATTCCGTGGCCCAAGGCCGCGGCCGCTCTAACGTCCGTAGCCAGATCCGTAACCAGAGACGCCCTGGTTACAAGCAGAAGGTATTTCCAGTGGCGCCCGGTGTATTCATATTCATATTTATTTAATTTAATCTTAGAACACAGGTACATAATATTTTATCCAAGATGTTACAGGATATTAAAGCTCGAACCATGTTCTACCTATACAGGCATGCAGATTACAATTACATAAAATCTAGTAACTTACTGGCGTACTTTGACCACCTCTGTGGTCTCTGCGGGGCTTAGGTCGGGATGAGAATCCCGCGTCGTTGGGGTAGGGTTTTATCCCGCGTCAGTGAGTGAATCTGGTTGCGTGCTATGGTGCAAAGGCCCCGCAGCACGCAACCCTTCTAGCCTGCTTCTGTAAAGACGGCGGGTGGCGATCCCGCCGTCCTCAGGCCCCGATCATGGAGGTCGATGGTCTTGGTCGTAGATGAGTCTGCGGCGCCCTTGCCGCTGACTACGAAACTCAGCGGGGAGGGTACGCTCCCTCTCCCTCTCGGCCGCCTCCTTCGCGAGCATGACTTGCTCTTGCTGAGAGCATGGCTTGAAGAATGGTCCCCAGCGAAAGGGTATCCACGCCCAGACCCACTACGAGGTCCTGGCGCTGACTCGCCCACGCTGAGCACTCCACCAACGCACGGAGTGCGGTGTCGTCGTCGGAAACCTCCCAGTGTTGACACCGGGTGTGACCTCACGATGGATGCGAAACCGATAGCCACCGAAGCATCCATGCCCGGTAACGACCTGCGTTACACGATACGTGAGGTCACCATGCCGCCTCTGCAGCCAATCGTCCATGATCGGTCTCACCGCCGCGATGATGGTGGTACCCCACTTGGGTTGCTCAAGTCGCACCCTCCATGACTCCATGAGATCCTGGCGGAGCTGGGACCGCTGGTCCCGTTGGGACCGATTTCTCGAGACGCAGGCCTGTGGTCCCGCTCCAGCGCCTCCTTGCGCCATTGGAACAATGACGCAAGGGCTCTCGCTTCCAGGTCCCATGGTGCAAAACATATGTAGATGAATCTCTTTTCGAATTTTTGATTTAATAAATGCATTTAAATTATTTATTTCAGTTGTAGTTGTCTATACCCTAACCGGTGATGATATAGGTTAAGATAGGTATAGTACTCGTAGCTAGTTGCCACACTTAAAATACTTACTTACTTTATACTTTGAGTATTTAGTTCTGTGGTCCAGGTGAACGGGTAACGATATTCTGGAGCGTATCGATCGCACACAAATAACCACATAACATAGTAATCTATCGTAGCGCTACGACCGAGCGAGGACCGAGCGCCATCGGCAGCCGGTGCCGCTTGATCGCACAATCACATAGGTACCATACGTTAACTTCCTTATTACTTCCATTGTTAAGCACAAATTATGTGAGACAAAGAATTAGCTACCTAACTTCACCAGTACCTACCTATACTTGACCGCCAGGGCGCGCTTCAAATTAGTTGAATTGAAACTCCTAAAATCGTTAATTGATACAGTTATTTTTTGGTGAAGTATAGGTAGGTACCTATGTAGGTAGTTAGTTGAAGTACCTATCTACCAAAGTAGGTATTTTAAGTACCTACTTATGCGTTGATGTTCGTGGAAGAAATAAATATCGTCCTACGTAGGTATATGGGTGCCTAGATATAAAATAAACCTACGTACGACACCTATGACGATGTATGTTGCAACGCGACGCCCGATAACAAAATAGGTAGGTTAGGTACCTAAGTGCCTTAGGTACCTAGTTAAAGTAGTAAGTAAAGACGGTAGGTAAAGTTTGGTCATCGAGATGAAATAAAAAAACAGGCCATGTGCGAGTCGTGCATTTAGAGTTTTCGAAACGAAAATCTCTCTCTTAAATTATACGATAGTAATGTCCGTCCATCCGTCCGTAAATAACTTTCAACTGAAGAACGGTAAGAGCTATAGACTCGGTGTAAACGCCAAGCGACTCAGCATGGTCAAAGACCTCTAAAATGAACTTTACCTTTGACCTCTGATCTCAAGGTCAAAGTCGAAACGAGGTCAAATCGAGAACGGTAATAGTTAGGGAATCAAGACCTCCAATCAACTCAGCATGGTCAAAGACCTCTAAATGACCTTGACCTTTGACCTCTGATCTCATGGTCAAAACGAGGTCAAATCGAAAACGGTAATAGAGACTCAAGACCAGCTGCAAACAACTCAGCATGGTCAAATACCTCTAAAGTGAAGTTGAACTTTTTTTTATTTAGTTTTTTTTTTTTTAGATTTAATGAAAAAACTTTCGAAAACTCTAAAATATATGGCAAATTTTTGCCATAGTTTTAACTTGTTTTAGTATTTATTGTTATAGAGGCAACACAAATACATCATCTGTGAAAATTTCAACTAACTATCACGGTTCATGAGATTCATACAGCCCAAGACAGACGGACGGACGGACAGCGAAATCTCAGTAATAGGGTTCCCGTTTTACCCTTTGGGTACAGAACCCTAAAAATAACATCAGTAATTTAGGGTTACCAGTCTAACGAAAGAAGAAAATTATCGTAACCATTATAATAATAAATCTATTTCTAACAAATTCATACAACGACGACGCCAACGGCTTTTAATATCGAATCCCTTAATATAAACTGTTTAAAATTTTATTGAGCGTTACCACAAACGCGATATTAATACTAAAATTTTAAATTTTACTGAATCTCCACTGCCTGCCACTTAAAAGTCTTGATTATTTTAGACATTGATACTTACCTACAGGACGATCACCCCGTAGGTGTTTGCCATTGCCGCAATAGGTAATATCTAACAATTTTAAATTTTTCTACCCACGTGCCGTAATCTCCGTACTGATTTTGATAGAAGTAAGTAGGTCTGTACCTATTATGAGAAATTTCTTTTTTTTCTGCTTAAATTCATTATTGCAATTCACAATGAAACGTTATCTATGCCCTAATTCCAATATATAATCTGATGAACAATAAATTTTTGTAACAACGCAAGGTGTGTGTTTGTGGAGCATGTAGGCTGCGTCTACACTCTGCCGAGGCGCCTCCGAGGGTGTCACCATGTCACGATCGCCACGAAGCATGGCGAGAGGAGGCGGCACGAATGCTGGCCATCCACAGTCTTCGTTTATTCAGACCCCTGCTACGTATACTACAAGCCGTGAGGTTAGGCTTCTTGTAGGGTTGTTAGGATGATCCTAACAATCGTTTTAAGGCCTTGTTTTAAGAAAGAATGGACTGTAGTATAACATCTTGTAACTGTTCTCATGTAGCCAAAAGGAAATGATAAATAAATAAATTAAAAAAAGGGTTTAAAGTTAAATATCTCGCAAATGGATTCTTAACTCAAAGAGCTGTCTTATCAACCTCTTATTGTTTTTGGGGTAGACCTAGACATTGGGGTAGACGCGAGAGAAAAAAACATCCCCAGGTACGCCAAAAATAATCTTTTTCATAATTTTATTAAAGCACTTTGTCGGTGTCATAAATACACATAATACAATCCAAGGTATCTATCATCTTTATAGCACTGGCTGTTTGGGACGAAAGCCGTGGATGGACGGACATACTGATACTGAACTAGTAAATTCCATCTGCTATTTAGTACCCAGAACCGTTTTGAGAAGAGTGTCGCGCACCTATCCCCTTTTTTCTACCACCCCATGTCGTACTAATGCTGGGGAGCGTGCGCCCCTTCAACAGCTTGTTAAAATTTACAACACATACTTCAACAATGTAGATATATTTGCCCTTACACGATACCAATATAAAATTGTCCTAACTGAATGTGTTAGAGAATACCAGTAGAATAACCTTTTTTTCATTGCTTTTTATTACTGTATAATTTAGCTTAAATATTAATTCCTTACTGTCTGTATCTTTAGATTAGTAAATAGTGGAAACGTAGTTGATTGTACTTTTATCTTCTCTAAGTTAAGTATTACTGTACCTGTAATATATATTGTACAATTGTTTGTTTCCCAAATAAAAAAAAAATTAAAAGAATAAAAAAAAAATTAAAAAAAAAAAAGATACGGACAGACGGACGGACATGACGAAACTATAAAGGTTCCGAGACTGGAACTACGGAACCCTAAACCCGAAATATGGATGGTTGAAATGTTCATATCGAGGTACAAACTTGGTACAGTAGGTAGTAGGTACTTACAAAGTTTGTACCTACCTACATTCTTTACCTAGTGAAAATAGTAGGTACATAATACCGTCGACATAGAATTTGTCATGGTCATTTAAATAAATAAATTAAATTATAATTATAGTCTTATAGATCTAGAACATTAAGGTACCGACAAGGTTGCCTCAGAGAGCACGTTAAACCGTCGATCCCGGTTGCCATAAGAACAATATTGTAATAACAATATTGTTGAAATGAACAATATTGTTACAATAAGAACATCTCAATGGCAGTCGATACAGGTAGTTCAAGTGTAGCGCACACTTCCTATAAGAAAGGATTTTCCAAAATTCTACTCTTAAAAGGGTGAAAAAGGGGGGACTAAGTTTCTACGGGACAACGTTACACCTCAGAAACTACTGCACCGATTTTAAAATTTCTTTCGGTAATTTAAAGCTACATTTTTAGCGAGTAACATAGGCTATATAACATCACGACAGAGTTAATAAGAGCGGACCAGCATTGCGTGTAGACTATAGCTTGTTGGACGTCAATAACCGCAATCTCTCAGAAATGGTAATTCCTAGGAAAAAAGTTGCTAAGACTTATTTGTAGGTTATTTTATTACCTATCTAAAATTTTGTGCATGACCAATTTTTTATATAATTCACTGTTTACGAGAAAAATCCAAAAAACCGAAAATTTTCAACTTTTCAACCTTGAATAATTTTTTTAGCACAAGTCGGATTGATGGGAACTTTTGATGTTTGATTTATAATGATGTACAATTACTACAATTACTATATTCAGTTTATTTCATTACTTTTCTTTTCAGAACTTTTGCATCTTTCTTTTCATAACATATGCCAATACCTATCCACTGTTTACTTCACTTCTATTTAATACCTGCACCACTTTGCAGCTCTATACAAATGATGCAACATTATTGCAATCTTACAAACAATATTGCAATACAATAATGCAACCTTACAATTTTGTTCCGAATATTTTAACTGGATAACTCTGTTAGCTACCTGATTTGAGATTTCTTTTTGAGATATATGTGGGACTCGGTAAAATAAAGCTACTTACGAAAAATGAGCTTGCTGTTAATCAATATTATTCAATCGGCCCGTGTACTTTAATCAATCATAGATAATATATTATGTTACTTTCATAATATATACCTAGGTAAACTGACACTCAAAATCTGTTTTCGCGCTAATTTGTAGGTACTGGATTTTGACATAACATAGAATGTTTCGAGTCAATTAATAGCTCTTTTTCGTGCCTTCACACGGCGCGCTCTAGTAACATATCTGCCCTCTTTTAAATATGGATTATCATTGGTACATAATTATGCTATAGTGAAACATATTTGCGATATTATAGTAGTCCAATCCGTAAACTAACTGTATTTTTAGACGTCTCCTGATATCTAATGATATCTTACACCTTTTACTGACATTAACAATATTACTATTAAATTTGAGTAAGTATTATAGATTCTAGTAGTTCTGATACATTCTGCGCTGAGTAAAATCAATTTAATACATTGAAACCCAAGGCGCAACTCGTCAAAATTAGCACGTAGAACGGACCTGAACGGGGCGTCGTCGTCTGGCTTTCGTCTCTCGTCTCTCTCACTCTTTTGAATTCACGCATGCGTCTATGGTATGGATGGATTCTCGCATAGGTACGGCCATAGACTAATCTTCGATTCGTAAACTGGCAAGTAAATCAGATTTTTGTTTGTAGGTTATGATTTAGAGAGATTGAATTGTCAAAATTTATGTTGAATATTTTCATGGTATTTGTTCAGTTATCATGGGGTGGACATAGACCTATTAATCGTTTCTCGTGGAGTAGTTTTTATTAATCGACTTAATTAAATAAAGTGTATCAGATTGCTCCTGAATGATTTTCGATCTTGTATAACTTGACATTGAGTTGTGGAATTGTGATGTGAACACAAAAGTGGATGCGCATTCGTCAGCTATAACTAACAACATTGCTAAGTTATTAAAGTGAACGTTTACGATTGTAGATCTGTACATTTTGATGGTTTTATAGTGTAGCGTTGAAAAAGACCGTCAAAATGACGATGAGCCAGGTGTCAGTTATGAAACTTTATACCACAGTAGTGGACGACGTGATTGCCGGAGTTAGAGATTGCTTTTTGGACGATGGTGTTGATGAACAAGTACTGCAAGAACTCAAGCAACTATGGAAGACAAAACTACAATCCAGTGGAGCCATGGACCCTCCTCAGCCCGAGCCGTTGATGCCAGCGCCGCCGGTGCTACAAAACTTCCAGAAGGCCAATGGTAACAATGCTATACCTAAAAGAACAGAAGCTCATTTGGGCCAACAGGGTTCTAGCCATAACTCTGGTGTAGAGCATGGACCTCCTACTTCAAATATTGCCGGTGCACATCCACACCATGTGTTGGACCCTAACAACAAAGTTCCAGTGCAACTTACTTTGCCAGCTCAGCCCGGTGTACCTGGATCCCAACCCCGTTCATTTACAATACAAATACCTGCTTCTGCTTTAAATGGTAACAAACTGCACCAGGTACTCACAGGACCTATAATTAATGCTACCATTAGTTTACCGCAACCATTAGCAGCCACTTTACTCCAACAACACATAAACTCTGCGTTGGCCGGTCAACAGAATGATTTTGATGGTGGTGGAGGTGGCCGCAGTGGAACTGCCCCATTTTCCTTAGATGGTGCATTAGACTCGTCGGATGATGAAGGGTCTAATGTTGGAGATGGTTCTGATGATGCCGCTGGGGATGATGATGAGGATGAAGAATCACCTGAGGAGCGAGCGGAGGAAGAGGAGGAAGACAGAGAAGAGAGTGGAGGTGTAGACGAAGAGCCCCTCAACTCCGAAGACGATGTATCAGATGAGGAACCGGGTGAAATGTTTGATACTGACAATGTAGTGGTTTGCCAATATGATAAAATTACTCGCAGTCGCAACAAGTGGAAGTTTTACCTCAAAGATGGTATCATGAACTTAGGTGGAAAAGACTATGTCTTCCAAAAAGCCAATGGCGATGCGGAATGGTGAACATGTCCAAATAATGAACAAGTAAGCTGTGTGTATTTTTATAGAAGGTGTAATGTATCTTGTTGGATCTTGACTGTTGGTATGTAACTACCAGAATATACAAATGATAGTAAAGTACTTTTACAATAACCAATGTGTGTTACAAGTCTATCACTTAAGTAATATTAATAATTTCAATGATAATCTGAAGTTTAGCAACAATATTCAATTTTATTAGAATTTTACACTGTACTGCTGGTAAGATTAATGTCTCAATGTATATGGTATATCTACCTACAAAATTACAAATAATATGTATTTATATTGTTGATATTATTTAATAATGATCTTTGTCTTAATGATTTTTAAATTTTAATAGTCTGATAAAGGATAAGTGTTATTTTCTCCACCTAATCCGGTATGATCAATGTACTTATACAGGCTAACAACTTCACCATAGGGGTTTCTCGATGGATATCCCGTTTATTACTGGCTGCTGTTGTCTCATCATATCAATTCTTTCATTCTGAACAACAACCCATCAGATATGAATAGGCTCTATAAAAAAATAGGTGAAAGTGAGATGTGTTCTAATCTGTAAATTCTGATTAACTAGTTGACATTTCTGTTATTTATGATTTACAAAATTCAATTGAAACACTGTACAGTTTAATTATATTTTGCTATTTCAGCTTCACTAATAAATAACAATGTACATGGAAAAATGTTGCAACTCATGTATATACCTATCTATACTTAGTGCCATAGTGATACTATATACTGAAAACAGGTCTTATTAATTCTGGACTGGACAAATTATGTATTCTTAAACTATTTCTTCATTCTTTCACTTCTCCAAATCTGGATATTTATCTTCATATTACAGTATTTTATTCTACAATAGCTATCTAGTGAAGCTGGTATGTATTTCCATTGTATTACTTGTGCGTAAATTAAAATAATTGAAAAGTATAATAAACTGGAGTGAAATTTTGTAGAAATGTTCTGGGTATTTGATTGGATATGAAAGAAAACTAACATACTGGATGTGTTGACCGCTACTAATGGATTATATTTAGGTCATACCTCTCTACTACTCACCACTATTGCCACAACTACAACTAAGGTCATAAAAGGAGCCAAGATGATTGGTGTGATCATTGAGTGTTCTTATATCTCATATACATTTCAATTAGATTAAGTTGATATTTTTAATTTTACGACCTTTCATTATCCCATAAAGTATTGCGTTTGAATAGGTAACTGTTTGTATATAAACTTATAAATCTTTGATTTATCAAGAAAGTAATGGGGTATTGTGCTGTAGTTTCAATCATAACATAGCCAGCAGTTCTTATGCCTGTGGTGCTCAAAGTACATTATAATCACAAACAAAAAGTGTACTGTGAGGATGAATCTAAAACTTTTTGAATGTTATCAACCAATATATATATATCTAAACTTATCTTCATAAAAATCTTTAATAATAAACATTATCAGTTTCAGAGCTCTTAAATTTTCCTGTTATTTGTAAAGAAAATTGCTATAACTTAACTAAATTGCTTCCATTAATGTGACAAATAAGGCAAACAGCCCACCTAGCTAAAATAAACTAGCAACCCTAGTATAGAAATAGATAGGTACTTTCGACATCAAGGATGTCACACAGGGATTACTGGCGCTATTCCATAATGCAAGTCTTGTAGACAACTTCTATGCAACTTGCGTCCAAGTCTTTTCTGATTCATCCTCATTTAAAATATTACGTACCTAGGTACATTTACTATTATTTTTGTACGCGTTGGAATATTTTAGATCAATATCTCTGGTAAATTCCCTACTGTGTATTATAGGATGTCTTTTCACTAAGTTATTTTATTGTGATATCTATGTTAATGAATATTTTAATAGATTTCTGGGGTACTTTAGTATTGTATTTTAAATTTATTTGTTAAGGTTTCTTTGAAGATTACTATTCATACAGCAAATTTTGACTAGTAAATTTTTCAAATAGATGTATTATAAGTTTCTCATGGTTTGTTTCAATCCCATAAAAAGTTTGATAAAAGTGGTAATAATAATAAAACTGTTGCAAGATAATCTTTTCTTTTTTTTAATGCCGCCCAGTGAAACTGAAAGTTGAGGAGTGTGGGGTATTAGGAACCATCGGGTAATGGGAGCTATGGGGATTTAAATAAAAGCAACTACATTACCGCGATCAGAAGCACCTGTCGTAGAACTTCAGCTGACGAACCGAAATCTGTATAGTTCACTAGAGCAATGAGTTAGGGCAAGATAGACGGTTGTATTGTACGTGTTGTAAAGGGAAGTCATACAGCAACCAAGTTCTTTTCAAATAAGTACTATTAAGGAGTATATAGGTATCTTACCTACCTACGTACTGTTTTACCGAAGCTACCTTGCCTCAAACTAGGCTATACTACCTACACAGAAAACACCGACGCGACGCTCCGGTACAAATAAAATAACATATATTTAGTTCCGACCCGAGATTCTGCTTTCATAAACGTGTGTAGGTACTTGGCACATTGCCGGGCGTCCCGGGTACGCCCTAGTAAGGATACCCCAGGGCGCTGGCAAAGGCGATTGAATCTCAAATATACATCTGAGTTTTTACGAAGCCATATCCAAACAAAATAAAAGAACCTATGATGTCGTTTCTCTCGACTCACAGAGCCGGCTCCAATTATCTGCTACGGTAATCCGGTGCAGCAGGCCGCGCTAGACGCCTGTAGGTAAATGAGTTACCCATGCGATTTATTGTCGCATTCAATGCCCCGGCAAAATATTATGTAATTTGCCTTCGACTGACTTTGTTTATTGGGCCAAGTTAAATCAGAGACCTACAATTGACGAACCATTATTTTAAAGTATCTGACATCGTTCTTTGTAGTAAGTACTACAAAGTTGCTGTTCTCTCTGAGACAGTCTTGATAATGCCTCGTTTAGAGGCGAAACAATTGTCGACGTTGTGTTGTCCTTTTGATTCTGCGAAAAATTAATGCTATTAATTAATGCTAAAAAGTTTTTTCTTAAAAAATTTTTACTTACCATTGTTTTGTCATGGATTTTCGCCAAGTAACGCCTGTTTCTATCCAATATTTAAGAAAATAAATACATAAATTATACATATAAGTCAATGCATAAATGAAATATATTTTAATTTTTCAACGTAATCACCATCAAGTTCAATGCACTTTTGCCATCTTCCCTTCCAAGCATTTGGCCCGTTGAAAAAAAATGATTCTTCCTTAGAGTCAAAATATGCGTCTACTGCTGCTTTGACCTCGTCATTTGTCAAAAATCTTTGACCTCCCAAGTGCTTTTTTAGGTTAGGGAACAGAAAAAAGTGATGGAGCGGTAACAGTTCAAAGCCACAGTTGTGAATTTCTGCCATTGCTTGGACAGACGTGTCAACACGAGCGTTATCTTGATGAAACAGGACTTTTCTTCAGATCATTCCTGGACGTTTTTCTTTTATTTCCTCTCGTAAACGACGTACTAAGGTGCAGTAATAATCAGAGTTTATAGTCTTCTATATTCCTTTCAAGATAATCAACCATAATCACACCCTTCGAATCCCAGAATACTGAAGCCATCACCTTACTTGCCGACAAAATCGACTTAGCCTTTTTGGGGGGTGGTGAACCAGGTCTTTTCCACTATTTTGTTTCCGGTGTACCTACAGTAATGAACCCATGTTTCGTCCATAGTAACAAAACGATTCAAAAAATCACATTCATCAGCTTCAAATAACTCCAAACAGTCGCGTGCAATAGTCGATCGCATCCTTTTTTGCTCAACTGAAAGCAGTCGCGGAACCCACCTCGCAGACACCTTGTGGAAACCCAACACGTTGACTATTATGTTTTGAGTACGTTCATAAAAGATGCCTATAATCTCGGCTATCTCTCTAATTTTCAATCTGCGGTCTCCCATAATTAAGTCGAGTATTTTTTTTACATTTTCGTCAGTTATTGTTAAATTATTATTACTAGTTATCACGGCGAACTTTGTATCGCCTCAAATATTAAAAAAAAAAAAAAAAATTAATATTTCATGCAATTTGTATTATTAATTATAATTGAAAAACGCGACGGACGGACATACAAATTGTATTAAATATATAGATTATGATATTGTTAGGTATGGGTACTTTGAGATTATGTGGCACCTATAACTAGTATTTGACTTTATTGTGAATAACAGAGATTCATAATTTGTAAGTTTACTTGGTCCACACATGGTCACGTACTGCCCTTTGCTCTCTTTTTATTGTTGTAACAGAATCATTGCATTTACTGGCGAATAAAAAAGTGGCCGTGAGTTTTTCTTGCCAGGTTCTTTCCTCACAGGCTCTACCTATTGCCTTGCGAATCTGGCGGTAAATGTAAATGTAGAAACATTTTCTTTTTTGACGTTCATAAGCGTTACTTTGTGACCTACATGATTAAAGATATTTTGATTTTTATTTTGATTTTAGTAGTGGACGTCGAAGGCCTTCCAGAGCGGGGTTCGTCTTTCACACTCTCTCTACCACGTTTGAATTCTGCTACCCATTTTTGACGGATGAATATGAAAGAGCGCAATCCCCTAATGTACTGACCATATCATCATGGATGGCTTTTGATGACAGCCCCTTTATTATGGAGGTACTTAATGACGGCACGCTGCTCGATTTGCTCCATTTGCGGAAATGATGTCAGATTGCTTTGTTAATAAATTTATAAAATTAAAACTAATTATCGCACACGTTTCAAACTTCACACAATTAACAGGTCTGAACTGAACTAAATAATATGGGTAGATTTGATTTTTAGAACTAAATGGATCAGTGTTAGGCCGACTACTTTTCAATCCACCCTCGTACTTAGGTCACAGAATAGGGAATAGTATCTACTTACTTAGGTACCTATTTCTGTAAACCTTATTGCGCGTATGTGACGTAATGTCAGTCTCTCTTGATTCTACGAGTACCTACCTACATATTTTTCTATTTTCATTTAAGTCCCATGGTTTTATATATTCTGAACCGAGATCCATTCATCTATTCAACAAAGTAGGTATACCTAAGTTTGTATAAGCGATTGATAAGATAAGATAAATCCCTTCTACCCTTGTGTACCCTTCAACGGCCAAGTCACACAACGTTAACTATAATAATAAAGAAATCGCAGTAAGGAACCTTAGACTTGGCACAACTTTGTCTAGATTTCATTACTTTTTAGAGATCCAGCTCCATCGAGACTTGGCTAGTTTTTTACAGAATGTTTTTGGTGGGATTTCACTTCTTTTTGTAGAAACGTGGGCATATTGATTCATTTTATTAGATTTTCTTATTTGACACAGTTTTTTTCTTTTTAGGAGTAGTTTTTTTATTATTACAAATCTTTCTTTTCTTTTTTTCCGGTTCTGATTTTTGTAAAGTAGCAACAGTTTTTCGTATTGCTAATTCGCGTTCATTATTTATTCTTTTAGACGGTTTAATTTCTGAAAGATCGGCGCGGTATTTACGCCTAAGCCGGTTGTATTCGGTGATCGCTGAAGCTTGAGCTTTTATACTCTTGAAGTCAACATTTATGAGGTGCACCCCATGAAGATTGGTTACTCGTGAAAGCGCCACGTAGGCTTGGCCACAAGAGAATATGGAGGTGCCAATGTCCATGAGGGTATTTTTAGACTTAGACCTTGGCGTGTAGTTTTTTTTATATGCATATTAAAAGCAGAAGGGGAGGGATTCGCCCAGCAGTGGGACGCTTTAGGCTAGATTAAATTAGAAGATGTGTCCCACTACGCTGGATTTTTGTAATGACAGTCGATTTTTTATGTACCAATAGTAGAAGGAGGCATAGTTCAGACCTTCGATTTTTGACATCAAATGAAGCGGCCCACCAAGTTGAATATTTTTTGTAAAGTCGGTATGTCGATCTCTAATAGTTTGGTTGGGCTCTTGTGTATTCTAATCAGGGTCACCAGGTACTCCAGATCTTCGATTATCCTAGTTTTTATAGTTTTCCCTTTATGCGGCCATTAAACCCTAACTCTGTACCAAATTTCAGCTCTCTGAGTTTATGGGAAGTACTAGTGTCATAAATGCGAAACTTTGCTTTCGCTTAACTTCGGAACTAAATGACTTGAAATGTTGGATTTTAAGTATGTGATTATAGCTTACTGGATGCCGAAAATTTCTGCGTTCTTGTCTTATCCAGAGGTTCTCAAATGGGGGCCTGAAAATGCAGCGAAATGGTTCCAGTAAAGGATGGTACGGCAGTGTTTGCTTCGCGCTCGACTCTTTATTGTACATCGTACACAAGCAATAAATAGTAACGTATTATAACATACATGCCTTAAAACTAATGTACAAAGGGCGCTAATAAGCGATTTCTTCCTGACAACCTTTGGATGGAGAGAGATATATACGATATATAGTGTCATTCACTGAGCCTTTTCCCAACTCAGTTGGGGTCGGCTTTCCGGTCTAACTGCGTTTCGGCTGAACTTCGATATTTTCCGTGAAGCGACTGCCATCTGACCTTCACAACCCATGGGCGATATCGAAGTTCTGTAGTTAGACCGGTCGGATTTTTGATTTAGGGCTCCAACTACCCCTAACGACTGCCATAGATGTTAGTATGACAACCGGGACCGACGGCTTAACGTGCTCTCCGAGGCACGGAGGGGTCTCAATGTCTTAAGAAATGGTCACCCATCCTAAGACCGGCCTGACTCGATGTTGCTTAACCTTTGCAATGTGTTAACATTGTCGGTTACCACTAGACTACGATATATAGTGTACTTACAATATATAAATACCTTATAATAGATAAAAGAAAGGTGGGGAGAAAAAAACAAAGATGAGAGAAAGTTTGGTTTGCGACAAATCCGATGGATAAAATAATTACATAGTAACTTACTTATAATTCTTACTCTTCTCTTCTCTTCTCTTGCTCTACTCTTAAAAAATACAAAAAATGAATATAATATATAAAATAATTACAGTTTTAATGCCAGTTCTAACTACAGATCGGTTTTTTTTTAGTTTTTTTTATTCCGCGGCCCGAGGTCGCGGCCGCACCTACGTCCATTGCCGAGCGTCTCTGGTAGAGGTACTACAGATGATATTCTTTCGTCAAAAGTTTGAACGATTTTGATTGGTAAATCATCAGTAGCTTTGTTAACTAATTTGTCAAAAGATCTTAATCGAAACTTATTAGAGAATGCATAAATAATGTATTAATATGAATGTATAAATCACCTTTCGGTTGATTTTAAGGCATGTCTGGATACGTTCTACTTACTATGTATAAGTAGTTTAATCAGATACCGCCTCTCGCAGGTGCAACAGTGTTAGGTTCTGACAGAAAATAGCTAGTAGGTATCGATCTATCCATATTTCCTTCAACAAAAAGTTATAGGTACGTGCAAGTCGCCTGGCTTCGGTGACACAGTTTGCTAACGATATGTAGGTACCCACAGGAGCGTGCAAATCGGTCCACGCGTTTAACTAACCTATGAACTTATCGCTCTTTTATTCATGATGACCCACTTTAACGACATTTTCATATAGATCTGGCTATTTGAGCTCACCAGTTATCTCTATCTACATAATTTATCTTTATGTAGGTTTTGTTGAGCTTTATGTCCTGATAAAACTGTGTGGCTTGGTAATTGTTACAGATATTGTGAAATCAAAGACAAAGATGATTGAATAGTAAAGGCAATACTTTGCCTTTTGGTGCCTAATGATCTATAATCAGTAATCCACACATACACAAATCACGTCGTTATCTTTCGATGTAAAAAATATATAATAAAGATAGGAAAAGTTTAAAACTAAGTACTATTAAAAAGTATCTAATGAATAAAGCGTATTATTCAATTAAAGATTACATTGATCTCGTAATACAGGTAATGGTATTCTTCACATGCTGCCTATAAATATATATGTGTGTAATTAATAATAATTAAGTAGGTACTATGTAAAATTACATAAAAAAAAGTTGACCCCGCTGAGTTTCCTTTCTTCTCGGGTGTGTGGTAATCGAATGGCCGGATTTCTTGACCTTCAAAAGTGTGTATTAACTGCTCCAATTTGAATAAAAGAATTTTGATTAGCCCACATTTTGCCAATTCTTGGACCCCCACGTAAAGCTGTCGAGCCTATTGCCTTTTCCAGGTAAATAGTATAGGTTCCTACATATAAGCCAGAGCCTCGTCCTTTTGCCAGCAGGCGCACCGCGTGCAGGTGAGGATGACTTGGGCCCTGGAGATGTTGGTCCCCGGATCACAAGACATATTATTATATATAGACAACCTGTGTGGTCGAGTTGTAGTAATACTGCCTACAAGGTTGCCATACGTCCCGGTACGCCGGGACATGTCCCGGTTTGAAGCACAGTGTCCCGGAGTCCCGGCCGATAAGCAAATTGTCCCGATTTAAAAATCATAGTTTTATATTAGAGGGCTGGACTTGGTAAACAGTAATATACCTACAATAAACGCGACTACCTAGCAAGGCTATTCATACGTGAATAGAACGACGTAAGCGCTGACATTTGTCCGTTCACGTTTCTCGAATTTACGTTAACAGTGTCAACACATTTCGGGATCGCGGACTCTCGGCGTTGACAGAGAAAGACCGCATCAAGACCTCTGTGGACCTCAAGGCCCTCGAGATACAGGGGGGCTCCGGTGCAAGACCACCCGCACCGGGGCTCGCCCACTCGAGGTCTCCGGCGCCTCCAGCGGCCCCAAAACTGACGCCCTAGTGGCTAGGCTGAGAGACACGCTGGACGCAGAAGCCGCCCGCGTCTCCAGACCCACTAAATACGCATTTGCATTTGCAGCATTGCGCATTTCGGGCCTGAACGACGACGACGGATGAGCTAATCTCCGCCGTCGTGGAGGCGGGTGGCTATCCCCATGACCAGGTGAGGGCTGGAGAGATCTCCTTCAGCCCTACCGTACAGTCATGGAACGACAGTCGCGGCGGCGCTTAAAATTGCGGGCGGACGGAGCCTCCTCATAGGGGGATTCTTCAAGGCGCAGGTGCTCCTCCTGCGTGGCTGGGAAACCAGGTGTTTCCGTGGGTGATCGGTGCTTCCGTTGCAGCCGGCTCGGTCACAAGTCCAACGCCTGTGACGCACCGCCTCGCTGTTATAGATGCGAGGCGGAGGGGAAGACGGCGGACCATCGGGTTGGCAGCCGTTCCTGCGCCGCTTCGAGGCCAAAGCCTCGTCTGTTGGCTGAAGGCAGCGGGAGTGTCGCTACTGCTCGCCCAGATGTGATAATTTTATGTTTGTTGATTACATAGTGTGCTAATTTAAAAAATGTTGACAGATACTTGATAATGCCTCGTTTAGAGGCGAAACAATTGTCGACGTTTTAGTGTCCTTTAATTTTGCGAAAATAATGCTATTATAATTTGAAAAGTTTTAACATCTTACTTACCATTATAAGTTAATGTTGATTTCGTATAAGTATTTGTAATATTATCAGTCTCAAAAGAATGCATTGAGTTTTACAAGTAAGTAAAGTCCCCAAAAAGATTGCTCCGTAAAGCTGGAACATTTGAAAAGTATGAATGGGCCCAGAAAAGTGCCAACAATTAGATTAAAAAACTTTCTATTCGCTGGATTTTATATTTGTTGATTAATTTATTATATTTTGTACTACCTAATTAAGAAAAAAATGCCATGCTTAGATGACGATATTACCTACCTAGTCCAGCCATAAGTTTTGTTACAAATGAAAATCCTGTTTTTTTTAAATGAAGTAATGTTATATTATTAAACTTTATACCTACATATTTATTAAAGTCTTAGCAAAAAATAAAAATATATATTATTCAAAATGGCCACCTTTGGCTTTTATACAGGCCTTTAATCTCTTTGGCCACGAATCTATGGATTTATGCACTGTTTCCAAGGGAAATTTTGCCACTGCTTGCTCCAAAGATTTTTTAAGAGACTCAATGTCGCCGTGTCGTTTAGAGCAGGCCATGTCCTCTAAAACTGACCATAATTTGTAGTCTAAAGGGTTGAGGTCTGGGCTAGATGAGGGCCGGTCTTCTGCTCTTATAAAGTCGGGAACGTTGGTTTCTAGCCAGCCTTGGGTAGTTCGTGGATTGTGACCAGGAGCAGAGTTCTGCTGGAAAGTCCACGGCATATTTTTAAAAAGTGTATTGCTGAGAGGTGTCACAACATGATCCAAGACAGTATCTTGACCGACGGCTCCATACCCACTTTGTGCAAGGCGATCAGTGCGATCCTATTTTCATTTACACCCCATTCCATATTGTAATTCGATAATGAACACGAAAAAACATGTGAAATGGCGCGAAATCGAAAGAAGTTTTTAAAATAATATACGTGTTCCAAATTCAAAATAATTAAAAAGTTGAAAAAAAGAAGTTTTAATGTAACAGTATTTATAGCCAGACTAGTTATATTTGATGATTATATTTTGTGTTAATTTCAAAAATGTGTCATGTATAAACGGGAATGTTATATTTCTTTGTTAATTCTATTAAATTACTAGTGGTCGCCCGCGACTTCGTCCGCGTGGTAATTTGGATTTTTTCCCGTTCCCGTAGTATCGCGCACTCGGTTTGTCATCGTCGCTTCCTACTTACTTGACACTTATCGTCATATTTTGAACCATTCACACAATATTTTTATAAACTATGTGCCTATGTGTTATTCTGATGTATAAGCTCATTCAGTAGTTTTTAGGTGACAGAGTAACAAACATCCATCCATACATACATACCTACTCACAAACTTTCGCGTTTATAATATTAGTAGGATAATAAAAGTTCCTATTTTTGTCCCGGTCTGAGTTCCCACACTTATGGCAACCCTCTGACTACTGGACTGGTCGTGGGTTCCAATCCCACCCAGGGTAAAACTTCGAATCCAAAGATTATTTTGTTCTGTGTCAGGGTGTATTTATGTAGACTGTACCTGGTGATCCCGTATGGGCAGCGAGGTTGACAGCCAAGAACGTGACTCTACTAAATAGACCACTTGGAACCTTGGCCGTCAAAACCATGAGAGGGTACCTCACGATCTCCGGAGAGTCTGCTTGTCTCTTAGCCAGGAGGAGCCATGGAGGGGTCCATGGGACCTGGAAGCGAGAGCTATTGCATCATTGTTTGAATAGCTCACAGTGGTGCTGGAGTGGGACCACAGGCCTGCGTCTCGAGAAACCGCGGACCAGCGGTCATCCGCCAGGATCTCATGGAGACATGGACGATGCGACTTGAGCTACCAAAGTGGGGAACCACCGTCATCGCGGCGCTGAGACCGATAATGGACGAGTGGCTGCAGAGGCGGCATGGTGACCTCACGTATCGTGCGATGCAGATCATTACAGGGCATGAATGCTTCGGTAACTATCTGTTTTGCATCCTCACCCCAGTGTCAACACTGCAAGGCCTTCGACGAAGACACCGCACTTTACACGTCTGTGGAGTGCTCAGCCTGGGCGAGTCAGCGCCTAGACCTCGTAGTGGGTCTGGGCGTGGATCTCTCGCTGGAAACCATGCTTTATGCAATGGTCTCCAGCGCGAGTAGGTGGAAGACGAGGCCCACATTATGATCTATCTTGGGCTACAATCATACACGGTAGAATGGGTGTCCGTTTTTCTCCTGGAGCTCATGATGCCCCGGGTACCCTTATATTTTTTTTTTTTTTTTTTTTATATTTGGTTCGCCAAATTGACGCCGCCCGCCTGGTGGTAAGTCGTGACGACGTCTAGCGATTGTGGGCCACTCTCACAGCACACATTACTATTGAGAGTGGCCCTCAACTTGACGACCTACTGATGTGCCTCTTCACGCTCCGCTTAAAGAACCCAGGATTATATGTGGGAGGAAACACGTGCACAGGCAGGGCGTTCCAGGCCACTATCGTTCGGCAGAGAAACGACCGTTTAAAACGTTCGGTTCTCGCGAACATGCTATCCACTGTGTGGGGGTGGCATCTCTGCCCGGCACGAGTCGTTCGGGATCGGAAGGAAGAGGGTGGGATCAGATTGAAGAGCTCTTCAGAACACTCGCCGTGGTAAATACGGTAGAATGCGGCCAAGGAAGCTATTGTTCGGCGCTGAGCTAGCGGCTCAAGGCTTCCCGTTACCTCCGGACAACCAATAATACGGATAGCCCGTCGCTGCATAGCGTCGAGAGCGTCCAGCAGATACTTCGCGGAGCCGTCCCAGAGGTGAGAGCAGTATTCGACGCAGGGTCTAATCTGCGTCTTGTACAGCAGACACCTCTGGTCCGGTGTAAAGAATCTCTTTACCTTATTCAGTATTCCTAGTTTCCGCGAAGCTAGCCCTATACATCTTTCGATGTAGTTTTTATTATTGAGCTCTCGACGAACGTCTATGCCAAGGATATCAAGGTTGTCCTTCATTGGTAATAATGCATTCTGAAGAGAGGGTAGGGGAAGGAAAGGGGATTTCTTCGCAGTAAATGCACACGCCTGTGTTTTGCGGGCATTGAACTCGACCAGGTTCTCGGTACCCCATTGAGAGATACTGTCGAGGTTACGGTCGAGATCAGCCACGAGTCGTCGTCTCTCCTCCTCAATCTCAGATCGCCCCGCCGTCGGACGAACCGAGTAACTCCCGTGCAGTGTGCTGTCATCTGCATAGCAATGAATGTTCCCGAGGGATAGCATATCATTGATATGCAGAAGAAAGAGAGTTGGTGATAGTACGGACCCCTGCGGTACCCCGGCATTCACTTGCAAGAAGCGAGAAGCCTGGCCATCGCAGAGGACCCGCACTCGGCGCTCGTTTAAAAAACTGGCAATCCAGCTGCACAGTTGAGGAGGTAGACCATATGCCGGAAGCTTGGAAAGGAGCGAAGCATGCCAGACCCTATCGAAGGCTTTGGCGATGTCCAGGCTAATAGCCAAGGACTCGCCGTGCCTTTCCATAGCCCCACCCCAGACATGCGTTACGAATGCCAGAAGATCACCCGTTGATCGCTTTGGCCTGAAGCCGTATTGGCGATCATTGATTAGCGAGTGATCCTCTAGGAATTGCATGAGCTGCTTATTTATAAGGAGCTCAAGCACCTTGCAAATGACTGAGGTGACAGCTATGGGTCGATAGTTGCCTGGATCGGACCGATCCCCTTTCTTGGGGATCGGTTGTACGTTCGCCTCCTTCCAGACCTCCGGCACGAGCCCTGAAGAGTATGACAGGCGGTACAGACGCGTTAATACTGGAGACAACTCAGCTGCACATTTTCGTAGCACCACCGCCGGAATGCCGTCAGGGCCACTGGCTTTCCGCGTGTCGAGTGACCGCAGCACTGCCCGTACATCACATTGCCTGATAACAATATCAGGCATTGTGTGGCCACAGTTGGCGATGGCGGGGGGCTGCAGGCCACGGTCGTCGACCCGGGAATTAGCCGCAAAGAGGTCTGCGAGCATATCCGCTTTCTCTTGGGCTTTGTGAGCCAGTGTTCCATCTGGGTAACGCAGCGGTGGCAGCGAGGGCTGACAAAAGTTAGATTGCACGGCTTTGGCCAGTTGCCAGAATCCACGGCTGCCCGTGGGATGGGAAGTGAGCTCCTGACCAAGCCGCGCGACGCGCTGGGCATCCGCTCTCTTAAAGGCCCTCTTACTCGACTTTGTGGCCCGGTTGTACGCTGCTTTGAGGTGGCCCACGTTTGGGTCGCGCACAGCCCGGGCCCTGATCCAGGCGCGATATGCCGACTGTTTTTGTCGAACAGCTTTGGCACAATCTCGCCCGAACCAGGGACGGGCTCTGCGGATACTGGCGACATCAGTGAAAGGGATGTAATAATCCATCCCTAAACTGATCTCGCCAGCAATAGCAGAAGCACTATCCGAAGGAGCCTTTCCTACAAAGCAGCGCTGGCTCCAGGGGACGGACGCAAAATAATCGCGTAGACCGTCCCAATCCGCTGACGAGTAGTGCCATAGTCGTCGTGACGTTTGCACAGGACGTGCAGGAGGTGACACCTTCATGCCAGCGTGAACAACACAGTGGTCGGAACTACCCAGTGGGGCTCCTACCGAAACACTGTACTGGGCTGGGTGACTCGTCAGCAGTAGATCCAGCAGAGCGAGTAGAACCATCTGGGTCAGACCATGGGAGAGAGCGAACGCATGGGCGGCTCTACCCGCATGATCAGTCTTGAGGGACCCCAGCCATTCAATGTGATGGCCATTGAAGTCCCCCAGAAACACTAGGTCAGCGTTCGGGAACCGCACCTGCGCTTCATCAGCCGTCTCGCTGAGGTACTGGAAGAGCTTTGTTGTCTCAGAATCCCCTGTGTGGGATCGGTAGACGCACACGTAGATCTGGCTCATAGAGCCATGGTCTACGTGCAGCCAAAGGACGGAATTGGAGGGGTTCTCTAGGCAGCGCAACCGGCGGCAGCAAACATCCGCCCTAACGAACACGCACACCCCGGCTTTGTCTCGAAATTGTTCCTCGATGACATAGCCGGGGTAACACAGGTAAGACGTGTCGTCAGGGCGGCGTATTTGTGTCTCCGTGAGGAACATCACAGCGGGCCGTGCCGTCTCAAGGTGGTGGTGGACGGTATCGAGGTTCGCATGGAGTCCACGGACGTTAGTGAACTCCACCTCGAAATGTGAAGTTGTGGGGTTTCCTAGGGCCGCTGTGTAACGTTTATTTCTTTTTTGTTGCACTGCCATTGTAGATTTTGAAGAAGAAGCGTGAAGACAGGGCGACATTTGGTGCAGCAGTAAGTGACAAAGCGCAGGGGCTAGCTTTGTCTAGAACCGTGTAGTTAGGTCGGAGCCGACTCGCCGGACGGAAGGGCTCCCAAACCCCCCTGATGCAAGGCCGCCGCTACCCCACACCGGTTACCACCCGGAGCGGCGATCCCACATCAGGATTATGCGCAACATGTGGGGCAGCCTCCTGGGGTGGTTGGCCCCAGGCGGGCCCCATGACTGTGTTGCGGGCGGCCGCGGCAACGCCGTTGCTAAGGGTCTCCCTGGCCGGCGAATCGACCCACACCACCCACACTAGACTCCGTTTCGCCCCCACTGGTCCCATGCCTGCTGCACCATACATCGCCCCGGGCCCGGCGGTGCAGCTGCTGAACCCCTAACGCAACCCAGCCTGGGCTGGGTTACTTGGGGGGCTTTAGCACAGCTGCACGGTGGTACCCCCCCGGACCAACACTGTTGTACCACCTGGTACCCACGTAGGGGCCGAAGCCACTCCATAGGTACCGTAAATTAACGAGCCTCGTCCGTTTATCAGCAGGTGCGCCACTAGCAGGTGAGGTCGCTGGGGCCCTATAGATGTTGGTAGAGCCCCTTTGCACTTGCTACATATTGGTTAGGTACTCAAATAACCAATCAGTTATGCGAATAAAAATTAAATACTAAAATAATTCAAGCTCTATAATATGCAATCAACAGTCGCGATGATACGAGTGCGAGCAGGTAATTGAATCTTAAACGAAATCGGTTTCATTTGATTACTGAGAGGTGGAGAAAACGTAGCTCGAAAACGTTTCCAATTAAAATAGTAATTACGTGACAAATACCGTCACCTACTGCCGAAGCTTCTCAACCTTTAAATATCTACTGTTTTAACAAATCACGCGTTAGTTACCTACCTCCTACTTACTTCTACTGAGCTACTGACCCGGTTTATTTATAAATAGTATTTACAAAATATATGTAGGTACTTAGTGAATTATTTTTGTTATCAATTGCCTATTAAGAATGAAAATGTATTCCTGATTAACCACAGTAAATGAATTAGGTATTCTATTGAATTTATTAATCTATATTGTTATTGAATTTATATAAGTTTTCCGCATCACCTTATCTTCTCTCAACATGTCTGGAGGAGCTGCCGTTATAGAGAGAGTAGGTGATGATCGTCAAAAAGAACTAAGTAATAAAATAAACCAAATATCAATTACTTTTAGCCAACTAACTAAAACCTAATCTTTGATTTTATCTACAATTACGATTACAAGTATAATAGTTACGTTTTCGGGACTTAAACGCGTAAATTACCTTTTATATCGCTTGACGTTTCGACCGAGTTACATCGGGCCGTGGTCACAGGCTGACTGGAGCTGGAGGCGTCGATTGCGAGAGGCGCGGACAGATTCTCCATTTACCCTCACCGGGTCTTGATTTTTTGCTAAGGTCCCTTTTTTTTAATTCCGCTCGTACGTCCGCTGCCGGGCGTCTCTGGTTCACACGCAGAAGGTATTTAAAGTGGCGCCCGGCGGTTGCTAAGGTCCCTGCACTCTACACTCACGATGTCCGCCCGTGTAGACTCCGGTGTATTGAGCGAAGCGTTTTTTTTTTATTTTATTTTTTATTCAAATAGAATATTTATTAGAAATCAGCTATTAATTTAGGTGAAAATATTTTAATTATTGGTCAAGAGGTTGCTGAGAAACGAACATCCGAACATTTTACATTTAACCTGTTCCATGGGAGCTCCGCTCGCCTTCGGCTCGCTTCGCTCAATAAATCACAGGGTCCCACGATGATGGCAGTCTGTATCCATCTTCCCGATTTATTCCCTTTATCTACAATTGCTATATGATAGGTTTAATTAAAATCGACGAAATTCTAAGCTACGGCCGCTCATGTTTTAATTATGTCAACGCCTCGCCACCCCCCACCCCCTCCCCCAATACCGTGAGTTCTAGACAGCAGTTAGGTACTTCGTTTGAACGGTCTGAATCTTGACTAGGTACTATGTGAATTAAGCATACATGTATAATAGTAAGAATACCTACCTTGAAACTTAATTTTCTACTTTGGTTCTTTTATAAAGCTACAGCAGACAGCTTGTTATATCTGTATTTCGCAAATCTCGGCGAAACACGAATAAAAAGACAATGAATAGATAAGTATATGGTTATATATATTTAAGCATCAGTTGAAAGAGAGACGATAAGATCCGCGAACAAAGTACTAACCTGTTGAATACTCGAGTGACTACGAATATAGCTTCATTCTCTCTCGGCTTTTTCGACGGGACGGTCGGTGCCATCGAGAACTGAACGCGATACCGACTTACCAACAATATCTACATAGGTAGTATATCTAACACGAACCACTCTTCACACTGAACATCTATATTTACTATTGAATCTAATATATTTTTCTCTCATATTCTCAGGTAACATCCATCAAGTGCAGTGTTTTAAGAAGATTTTAAATAAGAAAATGTCAAGTTTTTGTGGTAACATGTTGATTCCAGATTGAGACCAAACTGATGTTTTAATTAGTTAGTAGTGAATAATTATGTGAAAGTGAAAGTGAGAAAACAAAAAAGAATACTTTACCATGTTGCCGACAAATGTTATGTCGTTTATGAAGAAGGTGAGTGATTTATAATTCTTCAGTCGCTGTGCTGAAAGTACTCTGCTACATAGACATGTGAACGAATGAGTCTGGAGGCTTTTATTAATGTACTTTTAATAGCGAGTCGTTATGACAGATAATTTTCAGCACCAGCTTGTAAATTGTGTGTTGTGTTCTGTTTTACCGAGATTAAATCCCATGTTGATTAAACCTCATATTTGTTTTGCTGGGCTTTGGATGCAACGAGAATACTAATTCTTCATACTTTATAGTTACTGCGTACTTATCAGTAAAGAAAAAAAACATGACTTTGTTATAGGTATATACTGAAATAATAATATTCAAGCATGTTATGTAATTTTTTAGAAACTATTGTCCAGGTCCTAAGAGTACATGGAATGAATCTATAATGTAAAGTATACAGTAATTAGGTAGGTACTAACCTATCTAATTATACGTTGGTATCTCGCCACTACATTGGGATGAATCTACTTCTAGTATACTTAGGTACGTAGGTAGAGTAGACTACATACTTATAAGTACTTATAACGTATTATCATGTAGATTCTCTTCACAAAGGCATAATTTACTTCCTTACGACTTCCCTCTCATTCTCGGTTTTAGAGACCAAGGGTGCCTTGAATCCTTTTCAGGTGAAATCGCATACATTATCCACTGGCACAAAAGCTTACCTACATACCTACGTATTACAAGACTGAATATTATTATACATACTTATCTATTCAATGACCAAGAGTGACGATAATGGAGGAAAGATACTTACTTAAAATATTAAGATAGAAATTATAAATAGATCACAAAAACTGATGTCATTGGCAGGACTCGAACCCACGGCCTTTCAGGAATAATATTTTAATACTATTTTAAGCAAACTCATTGCTTTGAAATACAAAAATATACAGAAAGATACTTATTAACTTCATTTTTCGGCTAAATAGCAGTTTATCGTGATTTAGACAATTTTTTCTAGAAAATTCCTAGACCATAACCACAAAATGTTCATAGTTAGGCAATGTTCATCGAATCAAATCAATTTGTAGACATTAGTGTGGGTTGTACATTAATTCTTTGTAAGTATGTTAATTTAATTTACATAACACAATAATTTACAGCTGCTTTATGTCACTGGAATAAATAAATAAATGTTCAAAAATATCGAAGTTACATTTTAGAAGTCTATTAGATAGGTATAACTCTTTTCTATAGGTGTTTACCTACTAGTAATATTGTATAAAACGTGTAAAGAAGTATGAAGGTCCCTTGTGATGGTTCACAGAAGCTACAAACGTTAATGACTCTGTGGGTGGTAGTAAGTATACGTGGGTAGCCCAAATTCAGCCCATATTTATAAGTGTGACGTAGGTATGAGCTTAATCCCCCTCCCAAGCAAATTGCTACCTATTTTATATATGTCCGTAACAAGATTAAACAGAAGAAAATTATGTTATAGTTCTACATAAAAACTCGGGGGGGCTCGTGGTCTAGTGGTAACCGACAATGTTAACACATTGCAAAGGTTAAGCATCATCGAGTCAGGCCGGTCTTAGGATGGGTGACCATTTCTTAAGACACTGAGACCCCTCCGTGTCTCGGAGAGCACGTTAAGCCGTCGGTCCCGGTTGTCATACAAACATCTATGGCAGTCGTTAGGGGTAGTTGGAGCCCTAAATCAAAAATCCGACCGGTCTAACTACAGAACTTCGATATCGCCCATGGGTTGTGGAGGTCAGATGGCAGTCGCTTCACGGAAAATATTGATGTTCAGCCGAATCGCAGTTAGACTGGAAAGCCGACCCCAACTGAGTTGGGAAAAGGCTCGGTGAATTATGAGTTCTACATAAAAACAGCTATTTTTATAATATACTAATATTTACACAAAGGTGTGCTTACCTAAGTCAAAGTGCAAATATGAGCTTTGTATAGGGACTACCATAAGTTGCTAGCCTAGCTTGCTTCGCCGGGCGCCACTGGAAATACCTTCTGGTGCATACCAGAGACGCCCGGCAATGGACGTAAGAGCGGCCGCACTTGCTCGGACCTAAAAAAATCCTAGTTTGCTAGTAGAAAAATCGTTCAGAGAAAGAATAATTAAAATATATTTACAAAAAGAATAATAATCCGTTATTTTCTCATTTTGAAAAATAGTCAGTTTAAGCTTAAGGTCTGATAAGTATTCTGCCGCAGGATTTTTTTGAATTCGATCAAAACTCGGCGAGATAAAAAATGTTGAATGTGACCATTTTTGCCCTTTAAAATGGTTGTAACTTAAAGTAACGTAAAAGTTGTAACAAAGTAAAAAGTGTTCTATTTTGCCCGTTTCACCCTTAGAAATCATTTTCCAATATAAAAACCAACTTTTTATCAGTTAACAAATTAATTTGTTTATAACAATTAATAGCCCAACCGCACAAATTTTGTTTTCTTACCAATCGACGCCTTTTGGTCCAAGGTTTACAAAAAGTACAAATTTGTATTGGGGAAATCACATTTTCACTGATTGGTCAGTCATTTTCATTTCTAAGCACTTTTTCGGGGGTTTGCCGCTTGTCTAGTTGGGACCAGTCATCTTTAGTTTGGCCATTAACCCAATAATTCAAAAAATAAAATCAAAATTCAACATTTGGTACCTAGATGACGGGACTTTAGGGGGAAAAGTAGAGACAGTTTTACAAAATTTAGCTCTCATAAAGGACGAGTTTCAGTCAATTGGTTTAGAAGTGAACCCGAATAAATGTGAGATTTTTATATCTGAAAACACAGATAATTTAACAACAATATCTAAAAATTTAACTGTTTGGCCCCCAACATAAAAGTTTTAGATAAAACTTCCCTACGCCTCCTGGGGTCCCCGATTTTAGAATTTTCCACTTTTATCGAGGAAAAAATTCAAAATTTTGATCAGGTTATTGATAGTCTATGTAATATCAGTATTCATTCAGCTTTCACTATTCTTCGTTTTTGTCTTTTCGTACCCAAATTTACACATGCCCTCCGTTCAGAACAATTTTGGAAAAATTTAGAAATTTTGGGTAGACTAGACAACTTAATACAAAATTCTTTGTGTAAAATTTTAAATGTAAATATTAATGACCGAGTCTGGGTCCAAGCGTCTCTTCCAGTAAGCTTAGGCGGGTTAGGTATTCGTAGAGTCACGGATTTCAGACTGCCAGCATTTTTTTAAATATATTTTTATCGTCGCCGCGTCGGTCCATAGCACCGAAGAATTAGTCAGGATTTTTTTTTCAAATACACTGATTGATTCCGAGGTGCGATGCAAGACCGATGCCATAAATGCTTGGAGGATGTCTTGTCCCGACACTGACCTGACCTCACGCCTAGGCTCACAGCGACTGTGGGATTCGCCGCTCTGTAAATTGAGAATTAATATACTAATTGACACTTCTGTCAATATTTCAGAGCGTGCACGCCTACTAGCTGTTGGAGAATGGGAGTCATCGCTCAACATCGGTACAATGTTGGACGACACAACCTTCCGCATTGCCACTTGCCTTCGGCTGGGTATACCTTGTGTATCTCCGCGTCATTGCACCTGTGGAGTAGCCGTCGATAATCTGGGACACCATGGCCTTTCTTGTAGCAGAAGCGCAGGTCGCATACCTCGGCACGCTATTCTAATCGACATAATTCGTAGAGCTCTTTCCACCGCAGGTCTTCCGGCCGTACGTGAACCAAATGGTTTAGCACGAAGCGATGGAAAGAGACATACAACGACATACAGTCCGTATGTCCTTGCTACCGTGGAAGATGGGAAGGCCTTTGGTGTGAGACGCTACATGCGTTGACACCTTAGCACCTTCACACTTCCAAGCACATCCGGAAGTGCCGGAACCCGTTTGGGGTTGAGACACCAGTTTAGACCGACGCCTTTATAGAGACATTGCTAAACGCTTAATCGATGCTTCTCAGGACCAGAAGGCTGGCTATTTTCTGGCCCAAAGAATAAGTATCGCCATCCAACATGGCAACACAGCCAGAATTCTGGGAACCTTCCCAGTCGGCAATGACGCAGAGGATTTTTAAACAATATTTTGTGATGTAAATACTTTTAGTATAGAATACAAATAATTATATCAAATTCATACAGAAACAAGTCATGTTTCAAAGCAAACGTAGAAAACTACCTACTTTTTCGAATTCAATGTAGACTACCTCGACCTCAGTAACAAGTATTGATTTTATCTGCTGTAGCGTTGAGCCCGAGCTATCCACAAAATATAGACTAGACGATTACACACAAATTATACACTAAATTCGAATAAAACGACACATTTAACTAACTAACTGCTATTAAACATTAACAATACATACTTTTTTATAAAGGGCAAATCTTAACACTACAGCGTGCATCCTTTCTTTAAACCATAGATATACGTACATACCTATACACAATATACAAATAAACCTAGTGAACTAGGATTCAAAGAATGGACTAAACCATGGACTTGCCATGGACCTATTATAAAACCTCCATGGTCATTTACACATAAATAACACAGTGCCATGCTATCCTCAAACTTGACAGACGTAATACTTATCTACTATGAGAACTAGATATTCTTGATTCTTGATATACAAGTAAGTTTTTTTGTAAATACATACAATATACTATTTATTTATTTATGTTTACACAAAAAGGTAATAATAATAAATAAATTTATTTGCATTAAACAGTTCGATGTTACAATTTTTTTAGTGATTGAAGTCCCCTTTTAAGCAAGTAATGCCTGTAGTAGGAGACTCCGCTCTTCCATAACAAAACGTACAATTTTATGCAATAATGCAGGAAGGTGTTTCGTACAATTATAAAACCAATACAAATGTGTTGGTTTTCTATCTAATATTACAATCGCGGAGGATTTTTTAAACGATATTTTGTAATGTAAATATTTTTAGTCTATAATTATGTTTATTTTGTATACTGTAATTCATATTACTTAATATTTATTTATTGCACATTACAAATCGCACGTGACAAACAAAAGTGTATTATGTTGAAAAACAGTGTTTTGAGATATCGCGTTTCAAAGTTTTGAAAATTTATATTTTCGGAAATACTAGCTCAAATATTTCAAGTCATACCTAGATATGACCGTCCATTATTCGTCTTTGTGCTGAGTAAGTTTGGATTGGGTATCAATAGTAGTTTTAGTTTTATTAGTATTTTTATGGAAGTGGGTAAAGATGATACACTTTAAGCAGTTCAAACAGCTCACATTTTGTAACTTACGACTGTCTTGCCTAACCGAAATTTGAAATATCGTGTTGATAGTGAGTAGTATTTAATAATAATACCATATTACTTGTACGAAATTTATGTTTTGCCTACTTGAGTAAAAAGTTATAATTAAAATTCTGATTGGATTTAATAAATATTTTTCCAAAAAAATAGTAATTCTGAATCGAGATTTTACCTATCCCCTTTTTTTTATGCGGCGTCGTCGTCTGAAACCTCGCAGTGTTGACACCGGGGTGTGACCTCACGATGAACGCGAAACAGATAGCTACCGAAGCATCCATGCCCGGTAACGATCTGCGTCGCACGATACGTGAGGTCACCATGCCGCCTCTGCAGCCACTCGTCCATGATCGGTCTCACCGCCGCGATGACGGTAGTTCCCTACTTTGGTTGCTCAAGTCGCACCCTCCAAGTCTCCATGAGATCCTGGTGGAGTTAGGACCGCTGATCCTCGATTTCTCGAGTCGCAGGCCTGTGGTCCCTCTCCAGCGCCTCCTTGTGCCATTGAAACAATGACGCAAGGGCTCTCGGCTATGAGACATGCCGCCTCTCCGGAGATCGTGCGATACCCCCGTATGGTTTTGACGGCCAAGGTTCGCAGAGGTCTGTTTAGCAGAGTCACGTTCACCCTGACCGCCAATCTATCCGCCCATACGGGAGCCCCGTATAAGGCCATACTCCGCACGATCCCCAGGTCTCCTGCAGGAGGCGTTGGGTCCCTTTTTTAATTGGGCATGAGTCGCGTGCAAAGTGTGACTGATGCCCCCGTCACTTTGGGGACCAAACTTTGGAAATGTGGTCCGAAGTTCCATCGGCTATCAAGTACGATCCCTAGGTACTTCATCGAGGGCTTGATACCGATGCTAACGCCTCCTACAGTTATGCTGGAACCTTCAGGTGGACCGTTCCGAGGTACGTGAAAACAAAGAACCTCGGACTTGTGCAGGGCCACCTCCAGTCCCAGCCACCGTATCCGACCCACGACTTGAGCAACACCCGTCGTGACCTTGAGTGCTGCCTCCTGATGCGTTGCACCCCGTGCCGTGACAAGGGTATCGTCGGCGTAGCACGTCACGCCGACTCCCTCAGGCAACGCACCCTGCAGCACCCAGTCGTAGCCGATATTCCACGTGTGGTGTTCCCTGCGGAACACCGCACGACACATCTCGCCGAGCTGGCCCGAGCCAGCTAGGGTAAGCTATGGCCCTCTCCGAAAGGTAAGCCCCGACAATACGACGGAGGTAGAGAGGCGTCTCGTGATACACGAGCGCTTCCCTCGTTGGTTTTTCGGGTACCTATCAATGGATCACTGTCGGTCATCATCAGCAAACTGGTCTCTATTCTCGTCATTTGAGGTACTATCCGGTGTTCTTTCGCACGCGCTTATTGCTTTCATTCTTAATTCTGTTCTCTTACTTCGCTACATTGTGATGAATTAACTAAAACAAAATGTTTCAATTAAATACCTTAATCACATTACGAAGGTTAAGCAACATCTAGCCAGGACGGTCTTAGGATGGGTGACCAATTCTAAAGACATTTTGTGATCTCTCCGTGCATCGGGGAGCATGTTAACCCGTCTGTCTCGGTTGTCATACGAACATCTATGACAGTCGTTACAGGTATTTGGAGCCCTAAAATCAAAATCCTCGTGGTCTAACTACGGAACTTTGGGTTCTGGAGTACAGATGGCCGTCGCTCCACGTAAAATATCGAAGTTCAGCCGGATCGCAGTTAGACTGGAAAGCCGACCCTAAATGAGTTGGGAAAAGGCTCGGTAGATGGCCAGTCTAAAAGGTAGTATTTGACTTGAAACTCCCAACTACGGAATAAAGTTGACATGCACGAAAATTAGGGGCTATAAAGTATCATTTGAAAATAATTTCGATGGAATTTACATTTTAAATAAACTTGAACAGGTAAAAGTGTTTTATTTCCAACAAAATTTCAAAAATGTATTTATCTGAACAGGTAAAAGCGTTTCAACTTAACATAATACTGTACAACATACTCACAATTGTATATTTTGTCACGAAAACGACGGCAGGATGCGAAATAACTCGCAGCGACAAGTGCGACACGGGCGATCGATGCGCGGCAACTGAATTATCTAACATGCGATTGTTTCAACTGTTTCGAGAATGGTGCGCACGAACAGTCAATAAAGATTTTTGATGCTATATTTCAAAAACTATTTGGAATTTAATAACGATTGTTTTACCAGTTTATGGAGAAAAAAATCTACTTTTCGAATCGCAAATAAAAAAAATCGAGTTTTGCGACATAATACACTTATGTTTGTGACGTGCGATATGTTCATGCGTTAAGACACGTCGCGCATGTGTGTGTGTGTGTGTGTTTGTGTGTGTGTGTGTGTGTGTGTGTGTGCGGGTGTGTGGGTGTGTGTGTGTGTTAGTGTTGTGTGTGATTGTGATCTTAACGAATATGTTGTAGAAGCATCTCAGTATCTTGATACGTAAGTGTTTTTACATAATTAGTTAGCATTATTCTACAATCATAATAGTTTTTAGAATATATGTAAATTTGTTTATTGATTTTATTATAAAACTGTGCAGATCGTTTGCTGTATTGCTTACAGGCAAACATCATTTTAGTTGGAGGAATGTTAACTATAATGTCTTTCCTCCTTTTAGATTAAATTTTAGTGTCATAAGAAAGAGACTTGTGCTTTTTTAGGATCAATAGTGTGATGTATTGTTTCCTAACCGAGAGTAAATTACTAACACGATACAAGTCTTCAGTTGCATGTCTAATTGGTTTGAAATACATGCACCTTATTAGAGCCCGTTGTGATCGCTCCACCCCTATAAATTTGGTTTTTGCTACACTACCCCAGATGGGGATGCAGTATGTCAGTACAGACTGAACCAACGCGACATATATTTCGTTTAGGAGGTTTCTAGAGACGCCTCCTGAATTACTCTCGGCGTTTTTGGGAATCACATATCTGAGCGTCCTGCTTAGTTTACGAACTCTTTTAGAAACTTGTTCAAGGTGAGGATACCAAGACAGATTCTGGTCCACAACAATACCCAAATATTTAATGTGCGGTACTTTCAAAATTACCGAACAGCTGCAGTCCGGATTTGAATCTTCGCATGAGTGAATTTTTACATTAAATTCCTCGCTAGGCTGTGTACGGTTCTGCAGAGAAAAGCAAACATAATTTGTCTTGGAAATATTTAAAGTGAGCTGATATTTCTTCAGCCAACGTGCAATTTTAGCTAGACCTTTCTCTGCCCTAAGCCGAACATCCTGCTAGCTATCCCCAGCAAAAACTACATCCGTATCACCGGCATCCAAAAAAATTTGGTATCCTCAACCTGTAGATTACAGAGTTCATTGACGTATATCAGGAACAATGTAGGACCCAGTACGCTTCCCTGAGGAACTGCGAAAGATACTTCAACATCTCCACTAGTGTATGTCCCACTCTAACTCGTTGTTTCCTGTTAGTCAGGTAATCTTCGAATAATTTCAGTGGAATCCCACGTATTGCGATTGTATTCAGTCTGTTTAAAAGGATGGGAACAGAAACGGTGTCAAACGCCTTTTTTAGATCTAAGAATGCAGTTAAGCACTTTTTACCACTATCAAGCTTTTCGGTAACAAGTGTAGTCAAGGTAATAACTGCATCCTCAGTGGAAACACCACTACGAAACCCAAATTGCGATGGGGATAACATTTTGAACTGTTGTAAGTAATTAAGTAGCCGTATGTTTAACAGTTTTTCTATTATTTTTGAAATAGCTGGTAGAACAGAGATAGGCCTGTAGTTGCCAACCTCTTCCCTGTCCCCACTCTTGTAAACAGGCGTAATAATAGCTTGCTTTAGTGGAACCGGGAATATACCTTTGCTAAAACAAAGATTCGCAAGCTGGGTTATAATGGGGACAACATAATTTCTTATATATTTTAAAAAGGTCCTTGGTATATTGTCCCATCCTGGCGCACTGTCAGATTTGAGACTCATCAGAATATTGTCCACTTCAATCACGTCGGTGTCGAAGAGTACAAACGAGCTGGACAGAGCAGATGGCAAACCCTTACTCAAATCTGCCTGACCTACACTATTTGCCCTAAACTGGATTTGTTCTGCAGGATTTTTGCCAGTGTTTGCGAAGGTGTATTAACGAGTGTTAATAAAACTAACCGACTCCAGAGGGGAGGGTTTTAGATTTAATAATTCATTATTATAGTTCTTGGGGGTCGTAGAGTAGGTAATAGTTTTTATATTCTTCCATAGCAAGTTACTACGAGTATTTGTAACAGATTTGAAGATTAGATCCCTTTCATACTTCCTTTTTAATTTTTTAATAAGATTATTGCAGTAATTTCTGTAGCGAATATATGTTAACTTTAAAATACTATTATGTGGATCTTTTTAGCATCTATTTGTAATTTATTACGGTTCTAAATGCAGCGTATTACACCTGCAGTTATCCAGGGTTTTCTAATGCGCTTACTATTTGGTATCTTTGTGACAGTGGTGCTTTCAGTAATCGATTCAGTTATTTGTTGTACAAGTAGGTCACACAGACCTTTAGGGTCGCTACAAAAAAGTAATTCCTGAAATCTATTTTTTGCAGATAAACAAGTGCGCGTTCAAAGTCTATATGTAGTAGATCTGTATTTAATAATTATTTAGTATTTTTGGATTTTGAAAGGGATAACAGAGTTGTATAGTGATCTGTTGTACTCGTATGTAGTATAGCTATAGATGCGGTGACCATTTGCTTCGTAATTTTAAGCATAAGGTGATCCAAACACTTCTCCCCTGTAGTGATTCTAGAGTGACCCGGTAAAATTCCGTGTAAAGAGAGCATGTTACGGTAATTAACTCTATTGTTGTACTCTTGAGATTTTTCTTGTTCCCTAGGTTTAATATTTATTTATTTATTTTTTTATTTTTTTTTTTATATTTAGGTCGACAAATTGACGCCACCCGCCTGATGGTAAGCTGAGGCGACGTCTGGCAATTGAGGGCGACTCTCACAGTACACAGGAATACTATAGAGAGTGGCCCTCAACTTGACGACCCAGTAATGTGCCTCTTCACGCTTCGCTTAAAGAGCCCAGGATTATATGTTGGAGGAAACACGTGCGCAGGCAGGGCGTTCCAAGCCACCATCGTTCGGCAGAGAAACGATCGTTTAAAACGCTCGGTTCTCGCGAAGACGGTTTCCACGGTATGAGGGTGACATCTCTGGCCGGCACGCGTTGTTCGGGATCGGAAGGGAGAGGGTGGGATCAGGTTGAAGAGCTCTTCAGAACACTCACCGTGGTAAATACGGTAGAACGCGGCCAAGGAAGCAATTGTTCGGCGCTGGGCTAGCGGCTCAAGGCTTCCCGTTACCTCCGGACAGTCTATAATGCGAACAGCGCGTCGCTGCATAGCGTCGAGTGCGTCCAGCAAATACTTCGCGGAGCCGTCCCAGAGGTGAGAGCAGTATTCAACGCAGGGTCTAATCTGCGTTTTGTACAGCAGACACCTCTGGTGCGGTGTAAAGAATCGCTTTACCTTGTTCAGTATTCCTAGTTTCCGCGAAGCTAGCCCAATACATCTCTCAATGTATTTTGTGTTATTGAGCTCTCGACGAACGTCTATGCCAAGGATGTCTAGATTCACCCGCCGGGCGCCACTGGACATACCCTCTGCTAGTAACCAGGGACGCCCGGCAACGGACGTTAGAGCGGCCGCGGCCTTGGGCCGCGGAATTAAAAAAAAAAAAAAAAAAAAGGATGTCTAGATTGTCCTTCATTGGTAATATTGCATTCTGAAGAGTGGGTAGGGGAAGGAAAGGGGATTTTTTCGCTGTAAATGCACACGCCTGTGTTTTGTGGGCATTGAACTCGACCAAGTTCTCGGCACCCCATTGGGAGATACTGTCGAGGTTTCGGTCGAGATCACCCACGAGATGTCGTCTCTCCTCCTCTATCACAGATCGCCCCGCCGCCGGACGAACCGAGTAACTCCCGTGCAATGTACTGTCATCTGCATAGCAATGAATGTTCCCGAGGGAAAGCATATCATTGATATGCAGAAGAAAGAGAGTTGGTGACAGTACGGACCCCTGCGGTACCCCGGCATTCACTTGCAAGAAGCGAGAAGCCTGGCCATCGCAGAGGACCCGCACTCGGCGCTCGTTTAAAAAACTGGCAATCCAGCTGCACAGTTGAGGAGGTAGACCATATGCCGGAAGCTTGGAAAGGAGCGAAGCATGCCAGACCCTATCGAAAGCTTTGGCGATGTCCAGGCTAATAGCCAAGGACTCGCCGAACTTTTCCGTAGCCTCACCCCATACATGCGTGACGAATGCCAGGAGGTCACCCGTTGATCGTTTTGGCCTGAAGCCATATTGCCGATCATTGATTAGCGAGTGATCCTCCAGGTATCGCATGAGCTGCTTATTAATAAGAAGCTCGAGCACCTTGCAAATGACTGAGGTGACAGCTATGGGTCGATAGTTGCCTGGATCGGATCGTACCCCTTTCTTGGGGATCGGTTGTACGTTCGCCTCCTTCCAGGCCTCCGGCACGAGGCCTGTAGAGTATGACAGGCGGTACAGACGCGTTAATACTGGAGACAACTCAGCAGCACATTTTCGTAGCACCACCGCCGGAATGCCGTCAGGGCCACTGGCTTTCCGCGTGTCGAGTGACCGCAGCACTGCCCGTACATCACATTGCCTGATAACAATATCAGGCATAGTGTGGCCACAGTTGGCGATGGCGGGGGGCTGCAGGCCACGGTCATCGACCCGGGAATTAGCCGCAAAGAGGTCTGCGAGCATGTCCGCCTTCTCTTGGGCTTTGTGAGCCAGTGATCCATCAGGAAAACGCAGTGGTGGCAGCGAGGGTTGACAAAAATTTGACTGTACGGCTTTGGCCAGTTGCCAGTATCCACGGCTGCCCGTGGGATGGGAAGTGAGCTCCTGACCAAGCCGCGCGACGCGCTGGGCATCCGCTCTCTTGAAGGCCCTTCTGCTGAACCTAGTGGCCCGATTGTACGCTGCTTTGAGGCGGTTCACGTTCGGGTCACGTGCCGCCCGAGCCCTGACCCAGGCGCGATATGCCGACTGTTTTTTCTGGACAGCCTCGGCACATTCACGCCCGAACCAGGGGCGAGCTTTGCGGATGCTGGCGATATCAGTGAAAGGGATATAATATTCTATCCCTAGACTGATCTCGCCAGCAATGGCAGCAGCGCTATCCGAAGGCGCCTTCCCTACAAAACAGCGCTGGCTCCACGGGACGGACGCAAAGTAATCGCGGAGACCGTCCCAGTCTGCCGACGAGTAGTGCCATAGTCGTCGAGTCATTTGTTCAGCACGAGCAGGCGGTGGCACTTGGAAGCTGGCGTGCACCACACAGTGGTCGGAAGTGCCCAGTGGGGCGCGTACCGACACACTGTACTCGGCTGGGCAACTCGTCAGCAGTAGATCCAGCAAGGCGGGCGTGTGGTCTGACCTGTGGTGTGATCCCCCGTACCATCTGGGTCAGCCCGTGGGAGAGAGCGAATGCATGGGCGGTTCGTCCCGCATGATCGGTCCTAAGGGACCCCAGCCACTCAACGTGATGACCGTTAAAGTCCCCCAAGAAAACCAGGTCAGCGTTCGGGAACCGCACCTGCGCATCGTCAGCCATCTCGCTGAGGTATTCGAAAAGCCTTGTTGTTCCAGTGTCCCCTGTGTGGGAGCGGTAGACGCACACGTAGATCTGGCTCATGGAGCCATGATCCACGTGCAGCCAAAGGACGGAGTAGGAGGGGTTCTCCAGACAGCGCAACCGGCGGCAGCAAACATCCGCCCCAACGAACACGCACACCCCGGCTTTATCGCGGAATTGTTCCTCAATGATATAGCCCGGGTAACAGAGGTACGACGTGTCGTCAGGGCGGCGTATCTGTGTCTCCGTTAGGAACATCACAGAAGGCCGTGCCGACTCCAGGTGATGGTGGACGGTATCGAGGTTTGCATGGAGTCCGCGGATATTCGCGAACTCCACCTCAAACGAAGTCAACTTTGTGGGGTTTCTAGGGGCCGCTGTGTACCGTCTATTATCTTGTTGCACTGTCATTGTGAAATATGGGGAAGCGTGAAGACAGGGCGATATTTGGTGCGGCAGTAAGTGACAAAGTGCAGAGGCTAGCTTCGTCTAGAACCGTGTGGTTAGGTCGGAGCCGACCCGCCGGACGGAAGGGCTCCCAAACCCCCCTGATGCAAGGCCGCCGCTACCCCACACCGGTTACCACCCGGAGCGGCGACCCCACAACAGGATTATGCGCAACATGTGGGGCAGCCTACTGGGGTGGTTGGTCCCAGGCGGGCCCCATGACTATGTTGCGGGCGGCCGCGGCAACGCCGTTGCTAAGGGTCTCCCTGGCCGGCGAATCGACCCACAACACCCACACTAGACTCCGCTTCGCCCCCACTGGACCCCTGCCTGCCGCACCATACACCGCCCCGGGCCCGGCAGTGCAGCTGCTGAACCCCTAACGCAACCCAGCCTGGGCTGGGTTACTTGGGGGGCTTTAGCACAGCTGCACGGTGGTACCCCCCCGGACCAACACTGTTGTACCACCTGGTATCCACGTAGGGGCCAAAGCCACCACATGGGTACCGTAATATACGAATCTCGTCCGTTAATCAGCAGGTGCGCCACTAGCAGGTGAGGTCGCTGGGGCCCGATAGATGTAAGAAGGGCCCCTTTGCACCCAAATTTATGTTTTTATGTTTATGTCCCCCACTATAATTATATTTTTGTGTGATTTTAGTTTCTAAATGAGTACTAAGAGAACTGGTAAAACTGTCAGTATTTGAGTTTTAAGGAGACCGGTATATACATAAAATTATATAATTTTGTACATATAATTGAAGACAAGACGCCTGTGATAATTTTACTTCCTTGGTCTTACAGTGTAGGTTATTTTTAACGTATACACCACCACCCCATCATTCTGGTGTAATAAGTTTTTTCTAGCATAATAAGAGTCATTGTGGAGATGTGGGAGGGGTTTTCCAGAACTTAATCTACATTCTGTTAGGATTATAATGTCGGTTTCAAACTCAAAAGTTGACAAATTAAGTATGAAGTCGCCAAAGTTACATGAAATACTTCGTATGTTTTGAAAGACAATATTAAAGTCATTTTTTGTTATAGTATAGTACTTGGTTAACTCCAGACAGTCACATTCGATTGTACGAGCAATCTCAATATTGTCTATTTCATTAAGAGTTTGTAGTGTGTCGCCCATTATCTATAGTTTAAAAAAGAAAGAATATACGTATCAACAAAGTGTGTCTTAATATATGTAAGCATGGATTCGCTCGATGATTTTAATTAGATCACAGTATGTGGAGTTTTGTTTTGTGTTATTCGTTAATGGATACAATATATAGATGGGTATATGAGTGTGTGTATTATGTATTTGTGTGTATGTAAAACAATTCAAGTTGGCGAGTGAGTTATCTATATTATATGAGAAGTTGTTGTTTGGGTAATATACATAGGAAACTACTACTATGTAAAAGTAAGTATATCTAATAGTTACTACAATAATATACTGGAATGGTATTAAGATTATGATGTTGTACAAGGTAGGCAGATAGCTTAAAAAAGTACAGTAAAACAAATAAACAGGTTCTTCTTGGGTTGAATTATTCAGGCACAATAACTGTCAAATCGAATTTTGGAGTTGTTGTATCTGTTGTTCAGTTCTAACAGTTATTGCCCGTGACTGTTCATCCTTCCTCAACATAACCTTACCATATGCTGTCCAACAGAATTTGTAGGCACCGGACTTACACAAATCTCGAGCAAGAAAGTGTAGGCGGGATCCCTTAGGAGTTAAATATTCTGCGAGATAAATGGGTGTATCTTCTTTGGACTTAAAGCCTAGGTGCTTACAGCACAGCTTAGATTTATGCCTAATATTAAATGCCTTACCCATTTTCATAATCTCCGTCTTAAGAATAGTTGAGCCAGTCTCCACTATTATCCCTCGAGCCCTATATACTCGTATATCCTTTATATCGTATTTATTCAGTTTACAATCTATGCTCTGGGAGAGACAAAGAGCCATCTCAATTAAGTCCTCTTTAGATTCGCCAGATTTTCTTGGCACATTTTTTATAACAAAGTTAGGTTTTTGATTACTGTTTTGCATCGTTTCAATTTTATCCTCTAAAATGTTGATATAACTCCTGTCTTCCTTAGCCTGGTTCTCTAATTGATCAATTTTCTTTTTAAAATCTTCATTTTGAGCAGTAAGGTATGCAATGGAACTTTCTATGTTTACGTTAGACTGTTGAATCTCCTTCAGTGTGGTGGTAATTTGTTGAATTTCTTTCCCCTGTTTTTCAGGGTAAGAACACATTTTTCATCTCCAGCCTAAACACATTAAATTGATCATCCAATGATTCACTCAGCTCGTCCCTGGTTCTCTGAACCTTTTTAAATATAAAATTCAGAGGCGTACTCATTGGCGTACCCACTTGGATAAGGTCCGATTCCGAAAGTGATTTGTCCACTGTTGGCTGCATAACTTTGTACTAGTATAACAACGATATAAAGTTGCAGTTGGGTACAATGCAATGCTGCGCCACCAATAAAATATCGTATAAAGTGAACACCGTCTTGAAATGCCACTATTTGCTGGGGGGCGGAGTTGGTGTTATAGATCTTCCAGTTGCGTAGGTATTGGACGTGGCCTGACAAAATGGGTAGCGTCAGTGCGCATACGCAAAGGGGCGGAGCTCTTCACACTGGTATAGTACCAGGCGCTCAGACACTTCGAAGGTTTACTATGAAGCTTCAAACAGCTTCTTAAACTGAGTATATTTGTCACTTTCCTGATGTTATGCACTCCCAATTTTTGTTTTGAATTAATTACACAAACTAAATCAAACAAACAAATTAAATCAGACACAGCAAACACGTTAACACCTTTCGGCGGTCCGGGGGAAGAGGGAAGAGGAGGTAAAATAACGAGGAATAAAAAATAGCAGTAAGGATAGAATAACAGTACAATGGAACCTCTTATTAACATATTTATGATCCAAAAATTCGCACCTCACTTGTTTACACCAAGCAGTTAGAAATTCATCACTAATTTGAAACAGAAAGTGTATGCATGGGCGAGTCGTATTCGTCGCTATAGAGAGCGTGTAGACAGATACTGGCAGAATCGTATCTTCCAAAGTAACCAAAGGAAGGTGTATCGAGAGTGGGAGGGAACTAGACAATGTTTTAAGCGACGGACAGCTGCCAGATTCTCACGCCATGAATCAATTTTGGCGTAACATAATGGTCGGTGCCCGTCGAACATTCGGAGGGCGACTGGATCCGTGTCGTCGAGCGTGAATGCAATACCATCGAACCTATGGAGTCAATTACCATAGACTCCGAAGATGTTAGTTGTGCTATTCGTACGGCCCCGAACTGGAAAAGTCCTGGGCCGGATAGATTGCACAACTTTTGGATAAAGTGGGTTCAGAGCTCGCATGAACGCTTGGCAACACAGTATTAAGAAGCCCTCGAGTCTGGTTCCTTACGTGCTTTTATGACCACTGGCATCACCTTCCTGCTCCATAAATTAGGTAGTACCACGGAACCTAAAAACTATAGACCTATCACTTGCTTACCTACCATCTACAAGCTCCTTACATCTATTCTGAGAAGTAAATTAAATTCACACATAATGTCTAACAACATTTTAGATGACGCTCAGAATGGATGTAGGGCTGGGTCACGTGGTACTAAGGAGCTACTCCTTATTGACATGGCCATTAGCGAACAGGTCAAGCGGAGTAGGGGCGCCCTCTCTACTGCCTGGATTGACTACAAGAAGGCCTATGATTCGGTGCCTCATTCATGGCTGAGGAGGATTTTAGAGTTGTATAAAATGAATCAGACTCTTAAATCCTTCTTAGTCTCGTGTATGGGGCAGTGGACTACAGTCCTTCGTCAACCAGGTAGTGGTGGGTACGCCTCTGATCCGCAAGGCTTGATAAGGATCGAGCTTGGTATATTCCAGGGCGATAGTTTGAGCCCATTGTGGTTTTGTTTAGCACTGAATCCACTTAGCACATTGCTGAAGGATTCCGGGCTAGGCTAACGGTTTCGTAGAGGGGGTGAGGTTATTTCGCACCTGATGTATATGGATGACCTCAAACTGTTCACACTGAAGCACCAAGATTTAGTGACATTATTAAAAACTACGGAAGTTTTTAGTAATGCCATTAAGATGGACTTCGGTGTTGATAAGTGTGCGGTTATGCATGTACAGCGGGGGAAGGTTGTAAATTCACCGAATCTACAACTTTCTGAGAAAATAACTCTCAGATCTCTCACCGAGACTGAAACATACAAATACCTAGGTATGTCGGAGTCATTGGGTATAGCGGTAGAGGATATTAATAAATCAGTGAAAGAACGTCTTTTTGACCGCCTGACAAAAGTTCTTAACTGTTTTTATCCGGTGGTAACAAAATGCGGGCTTTCAACGGTTGGGTGATACCTTTATTGTTATACTCTTTTGGCATACTTAGGTGGACTCAAACGGAACTAGACGCCCTGGATAGGCGAGTCCGTCAACAACTGACATTGCATCGAATGTTACACCCAGAGACTTGGGATGGCGCTCGCTTCCTTCGCTCCCTTATCTATGGTTACACCCACGATCGTCTGTCATGAGACTGTACATTCCACGGAAGAGAGGTCGAGGCTTTTTGAATGCCAAGAACCTCCACAACCATGAAGTGTGCAGTCTCAGGGATTACTTCCTACAGAATGGGTGTGACATTCATTGCGATGTTGTGAAGGTTGACAAGGGCCTTACACCTCTTTCCTTGGCTAACGAGAACTGGCGTAAACCAAAGGTGTTAAGTACTGAAGACCGTAAGGACGTATGGAAGAGCAAGGAGCTACACGGGCGGTTTTAGCGAGTCTTAACAGGACTCGATGTAGACCTGCTCGCATCGGTGAACTGGCTGCGTTTTGGGGACCTCTTTAGGGAAACTGAAGGTTTTGCCTGTGCAATTGTAGATGAGGTTATCAAGACGAACAACTATCGGAAATACATCATGAAGGACGGTACGGTCGACATTTGTCGAGCAGCCACCGTCCTGGTGAATCACTTCGCCATAGTATTTCCGGTTGTTCGTATCTTGCTAACACCGAGTACTTGCATAGGCACAATCAAGTAGCCAGGATCATCCACCAGCATCGTGCTCTTCAATATGGTCTTATTGAGTTTGAAGTACCGTAGTATAAGTACACACCAGTGCCAGTTCTTGAGAATGGTCGCGCATTGCTCTACTGGGACCGATCAATCATCACGGACAGGACTATTGTTGCCAATAGGCCCGATATCGTGTTGGTTGATCGGACCCAGCGTCGGGCAGTGCTCGTTGATATCGCCGTCCCGCATGACGAAAATCTCGTGAAGGCAGACAAGGACAAACTTAGTAAGTACCTCGATCTGCCCTTCGAGATAACCGCCATGTGGGACGTAGACTCGACGATCATTGTCCCGGTGGTCGTTTCGGCAAACGGATTAATAGCGAAGAGTCTCGATCAACATCTCAAGACACTCTCGTTGGATTGTTGGATCAAGAGTCAGATTCAGAAGGCTGTTATCCTTGACACGTGCCGTATTGTTAGGAGGTTTGTCAGTCTGTAGCCTCCTCACCAGCCTCACCGGTAGTTTGTCCTACTCCGCTACTAGTGGGTACTTTTTTATAAATCAATTTAAAAATGTATAAATATGTTAAGGAATATGAATAAACGAAATAATAATAATTTGATGAGAATATTGATCGTGGATACCTTTTAAGCAAAGAATGCCTGTGCCAGGTGTACACGCTCTTCCATAGCTATAGAAGTTATAATTGTTGGTTTACAAACACATGAGGATTCTATAATTTTGAGAATGTGCGGAGTGTGTATGTGTGTGTGTGTGAGCGTGAGTGTGTGTGTGTGTGTGTGTGTGTGTGTGTATGTGTGTGTGTGTATGTGTGTGTGTGTGTGTGTGTGCACGTGGGAGGATGTAAGAATGGTATATGGGTATATGCCTAGGTGTGTTTGCGAGTGTTTTAATGTTTCTATGCTTTCTGTTCTAATATTGCCTCCACTTCCTCATAACTCATAGGTGCCAAGTAATTTGAAATTTGCCTCTTATTTTGTCGTATCGTTTTACAATATATGTCAAGTTGTTTATTGACTTTGTTATACAGGTACCCTGAACGGATGCCATACTGTCTTCTCTTACTTATATTTAAATGTGGAGAGATTTGTCAACTAAATGCCTACATTAAAACTTTTGCGGACGGTACGTGATTGTTTATTAATATAATAGAGCGTACCGACGACGTTTATAAATATTATGACGGAATGGTAACGAAGTTTCGATTAAAACTCTATTAATGCCAACCTTGTTTTATCCCCACAGGAACTCAATACCAGCCTAAATATAAGACAGAATTCTAAGTATAATCTGTCTTTGTTCTTTATATTTTATGAAATCTCGTAAAGACTAGATATCATATCATGGTATTCTAGTTCAACAAAGACTTATCATAACTCCTTATACAGTTATTGAACGATCCCAGTCAATACATACACCCGTTGTCTGTTGTCTACGAAGTGATAAACATAGGTATTTCACGAGTCTCTTTGTTGGTCCTACATAATACGGTGCGGGCCTGTCGCCCTATGGGTACCTATATTGCCCATAGCCTCGTCCGTCTGTGTGTTGGTGCCCCGCACGCAGGTAAGGATGACAGTTAGTAATCAATATATACCACTATATTTTATTAATAAATTAAAATCTCTTCCAATAAGTAGCAATAAAACATTAACATATTGTATTATTTCATCGGTGTATCATTTAGAATCAGAGTTTTCTACTGTCCTTCACTCAAACCGTAAAGTATTTAAATACTCGTCGACAAATCTAACAAAAAACGTTAATTATAAGCGTGCACGCGAACACCCAAGTTACGTGCGCCCTATGGGTACCTATATTGCCCATAGCCTCGTCCGTCTGTGTGTTGGTGCTCCGCACGCAGGTAAGGATGACAGTTAGTAATCAATATATACCACTATATTTTATTAATAAATTAAAATCTCTTCCAATAAGTAGCAATAAAACATTAACATATTGTTTTATTTCATCAGTGTATCATTTAGAATCAGAGTTTTCTACTGTCCTTCACTCAAACCGTAAAGTATTTAAATACTCGTCGACAAATCTAACAAAAAATGTTAATTATAAGCGTGCACGCGAACACCCAAGTTACGTGACAATTATATTTTTTATCAGAATCAGAAAACGAAGCATTTGAAGCTCGTATTAATTAAAATTCCAAATGATACCCACCTTTCTAGAGGTTCCGTGAATCAGAGTTTGTATGTGTTAAACTAAAAATTCCTAAAATAGCAAAAAACATTGTAACATACGTTTCGTACAATGAATGGAACTAGGTCAACCATTGTTGGGGAAACTAAGTTCAGTTATGTATGTTAAAAGGGCCCTCATGTCTGTGTACATAAAATAGCACACATCCTATATTGCATTACGAGTTGCCATTATTTACTTAAAATAAAATGTTATCTTTGAAAGTAAATACTCGCTTCGTAAATATGGACTCAAATAAATGAATTGAAATTGAATTGAATATATTGCTAGTAATTATGATGGTTCCACATAATAGTGAGCTATATATAGGGAAATTTATTTGTTTATGAACTTGTAAATTTTTTTTCACCGAGCCTTTTCCCAACGCAGTTGGGGTCGACTTTCGAGTCTAACTGCGATTCAACTGAACCTCGATATTTTCCGTGAAACGACTGCCATTTGACCCATGGGCAATATCGGAGTTCTGTTGTTAGACCAGTCGGATTTTTGTTTTTTAGGGCTCCAAGTACCCTAACGACTGCCATAGATGTTTGTATGACAACTGGGACCGACGGCTTGACGTGCTCTCCGCGGCACGGAGTGGTCTCATTGTCTTAAGAAACGGTCACCTATTCTAAGACCGGCCTGGCTAGGTGTTGCTTAACATCTGCAATGTGTCAACATAGTCGGTTACCACCAGACTACCTGCCCCAATGGTAATATTCAACTAAATATCCTAAACAACCAGGTCAAAATGTTTATAAATAGGAGGTATCTTAATCCTGATAACTAGCATTACTGATAACTAGCATTATAATTCTAGCACTTTAATTTAAATTTACTACTACAAGGTAAGCTATTGTTATACATATCAGAATAAAATAAAAACAAAAGACTTTATTTCTAGTACATGTTGCATTTACAATTAAATAATTAACACTAAAAAAGAAGCAATGTTATGTAGAAGTTGCCTCTTCGGCATACCATAGGCCTCCCCTAACAGTCTCCATACCCCTCTTTCCCTTGCCATTCTCATACAGTCCGAACCAACCTTTTCATCAAATATGTTGTTATACTCGTACATATAACATAGGTTTATTATTACTTATAACATTTACTAACCTTGCTGATAATGTAAAAGCTTGCTGGCACAAACGTCCCCAGGGTGTTCGCCATCATCAATATTGAATAGAGGCTGAGTACAGACACAAACCTGTTACTGAATTTTAATAACAGAAAATAGATCTATCTTCACTATGTATTTTTCTTTGTAGACCTATACTTAGGTCTATTTACACATATCAGTGAAGCCTCCAGCAGTTAAATAGCAGTGATTTTTCAATATGACTTTTTATTTCATAAATTTTCCATGAACGCGTCTCCACATGTCAGGGTTAAATACGATTTAGTCATCACTGACGCTGACTTTAATAGAAAATGTATGAAAGTATATTTTCCACTGATACTGAGCTGTGCCTGACGGAACTGAGGTTTCAGTGATATGTAAGTACTATTAGATCAAATAAAGGTTATACTAGTATAGTATTCTTATATCTGTGGTTATACTTACCGAAATAAAGGTAGGTACTTACCGATTTATATTTTTTTTCTGAGCAGCTATTTTTATTTTCTAAAAAAAAATTCAATTGTAAGTGAAACATGATAACTAGCACTACCTGATTCCCATCTGCGACAAGATTCCGTACGGAATTGCTTTGTCCCTATCAGTTGCAAGTCAGCAAAATACCGATATAACCTTAGAATACACCAGACCTAAAAAATTACATCGGGCTAAAACAAGCTAACCTATGTAATTATAAAAATACATTTCGTCAGATTTATCAAGGTTTAATTTACACATTGGTTTTTATATGAAATCTAAGTAACTTGAAATATTAGTTTCTAACTTTCTACTACTTCACACTACCATGCCTTTACTCCTTTTGTGTTAGCCAGTAACAGGGACGTATGCGGATCCGCCGGGCGCCACTGGAAATACCTTCTGCGTGTGAACCAGAGACGCCCGGCAACAGACATTAGAGCGGCCGTGGCCTAAGGCCGCGCAATTAAAAAAAAAAGGGATGTATGCGCTGCTACGCCGTAGCTCCTATGCTACGAGATGTTATTCATAATCTTTCGCTACCTACGCTGTTCTGTAGATTGCGCTACGCGATGGGTTACTATTGTATTGTCTCTTTTGCTCGTTAAAATGATTTAGTTAATAATTGTTAATTCATCAAATATGCTCTATCCAATTATTTGTTTTGCAATTTTCTAAGTTCACGAGTAAACTAATAACAGTAAAGTAAAAAAGGCTGATTAAACTAGACTAGATTTCGCTGCATAAATCTATTGTTGATCTTGAAACTCAAATTGAATTACAAAATAAACGAGTTTCGAAATTCAATACTGATTTTCGATACTGCCCAATCTTTAAACGCTTTCGAACGATATACGGTCAGAAATACAAAGGCATGTAGCGATTGAACTCTGAATTCAATTGAATTGTAATAAAGAAAATACTTTAATTTTCAATTCACTTGGTAAGAGCAATCCATTACATTGTAGAGTACCTACTTAGATTCGTTTTGTTCGTTCATAATACACTATTATTATTGCTGTACATTATATAAATTTTAATGGTGACTAATGACAAAGATTCATTGTTGTTTGTTGACACACATGCTGACTTACAAAGAATCTCGCGCATATATCATGGCAATTTGCGCAATATCTAAGTATGCAGGATCTATTCACGTCAGTTAAGGGGGTAACTATGGGTTATAGACTCATTTTCGTTCATTTAAGTATTTGGATAAACGTGAGCCGACTACCCCAGAGGTCCCGACTTTACAAATCATTTTGAAAATAGAATAAATATGAGAGTTGTGTTATCGTGCAAAAAATAATAAAAAACCTCGACACGTGTTTCGCCCCCAACCAGGGGCATCATCAGGAGATGTCGATGGCCGTTTTTTTTGCACGATACCACAACTCTCATATTTATTCTATTTTCAAAATTATTTCTCTATTCTTTCGGCCTAAGTGGGTTTGGAGGGCGGTCTTGTGCATGAATAAATACGAGAGTTGGGTAATTTGCATGTGGCGGAATAATGCAAAGTAGTTAGATGTATTTAATTTAACTATGGACTTCCGAAAAGTAACGCCTGATAGTATTAACCTTTAGTTTTATGTCCCAGATTCCCGTGGGAACACATGACCGGGATAAAAAGTAGCCTATCTCATTCTGGGATTTTTAACATCCATTCAGTAGTCACAGGGCCTAATCAATACAAACAAACAAACATAAAAAACAAACAATCAAATCTTTCCTCTTTATAATATTAGTACAGCAGTAGGTAGATATTTACATTTACAAGTATTTTTTCTATCAGTAATCTAAAATCTCTGCTTACTTTAAGACTAGATGGGTCTGTTTAATAGTCTTAGCATAATTTATATTCTAAACCTCCAAGCGTTTACGTGTTAGATGAGATATGAATGCTTTGCTACGTATTAATAAAGTTGTTCAGGTACAGTGGCACTCTGTGACAGTAATGCAGCCTCACTAAACGTTCCCAGCGAGATGAGTTAACGCTCCGTTGAGCGTAAACGTCTTTCTCGTCAAAACAATATCGCCGTGTTCAGCTCCGAACAACAAAACCGCTTGTGATACGAGCACCGCTTTGCGGTGCTTAAAGTAAAATATTTAACACTGGCAACAGACAATGTTGTGTTCGGTACATTTTTGTTGGATTTAACGGTCGAAATGTTAGTATCTTATGAAAGTACACAAACATTTTATAGGTACTACGAAAACTAAGGAGGTGAAGTTAAACATGAATATTTAAATATACATACGACAAGAGCAAGGCTCTTAAATTGGAAAAGAAGAAGGATAATACATACAGTCACGCCTCTTTCCCAGTGAGGTAAGCAGAAACTATGGAATTCCACTTACAACAATCCTGGCATACTTAAATATTTGTGGAGATGTATTTACACTTACGTCTTATTTTCCGAATGTTGATGCCGAGTGATATCCACCACCAGCATTTTTTTTTAAATTTCGCGTTTTGCACACATTATAAACTTGAGACAAACGGGTATTTTACGCGATTATTGAGATATATACATACCTCTTTCTTACCCGACGTTTCGCTCCTGTTACAAGAGCCGTGGGCACGGGTGTACTGTCTCTTGGTAGGTATTTATGATCACTTTTGGTAACAATTATTGAATGTATTAAACTCTCCAAATAAAATTTCTAAATTCCGACCAGTAGTTTCATTATGTTGAACTAAATGTGTACTTCAATAAGATAAGTACGTTTATAACTATTTAGTTGAATGTAGAACATGTTCATATTTCAATAATTCTAGTTCAAATGTTCCCTTTCTGCTAAAGTTACAAACACGTTAATCGGAGTCAAACATTTCTAAGCAAAGTAACCCGAAACCAAAGCTGACTTCGCACATTAGTACCGTAGAATATTACTGAAGTGGAAGTTTCAGAACTCCTAAAGGTCGTAACAAATTCACGTATATTTATTAAACTTTATGACATATTTCAGAGTGATACATATATTCAGTGATGCTTCTTTGACGTTGGAGTAGGCAGAGACTATGGATTTCCACTTGCTATGATCTTGGCATACCTTATTCGCTTTTTTAACTTTCATAGTATTTTCATGCTTAGTCTCCAGGTACTCTTGCTTTTCATGTTTTTCGATCCACAAACTTTAACTGGTAATACTTTACTTTGTACTACAATAAACATAATTATAGACTAAAAATATTTACATTACAAAATATCGTTTAAAAAATCCTCCGCGTCATTGCCGACTGGGAAGGTTCCCAGAATGCTGGCTGTGTTGCCACGTTGGATGGCGATACTTATTCTTTGGGCCAGAAAATAGCCAGCCTTCTGGTCCTGAGAAGCATCGATTAGACGTTTAGCAATGTCTCTATAAAGGCGGCGAGCACTCGGACCCCATGACCCCAGTGTCTCAACCCCAAACAGCTCAAATATGTAATCACCTGCTAGGTTAGCATATTTACGCCGTTTAAAGCCTTCAGCCGATGCAGCAGCAGCGCCGGCAATATATTAATGTATATATATATATATATATATATATATATATATATATATATATATATTATTATATATTAATGTACATACTACTACTTAGTACTGTGTTACAAGTTTGACCTTATATGGGCCTCACATTCTAAATACAGTTCAGCTCTAAAAGCATTGTAAATCGATTTTAGACGAAAACTAACGCTGGTTCTATTACGGATATATAGGTCTACATTAATTTTATGTCTATCGCTTTTGTCTTTCTATTAATTGAATCAATATTATCTGAGCGGCAATTGAGTATTTAGGTAACAGTACTGACTGAAGTTGTACATGTAAATATTTCCATAATTGCCTTTCCAGACGACTGTTACTTTTTACGGTGTTTATACCTGTCGGGATATAGTACCACTTATTTAGTTCCACAATATATGGTTTGCTTTTATAGTAGAACAACACCTGGCTACTACATCCGATTTTAACCTATAAATTCTAGTTTTATGGTCTTTATGTCTAACCCAAAGAACACTTCAACCTATACAAACACTCAGTTCTGTATCTTAGAACCAATTGTATATTTTTCGAGCTCTTGCGTGAGTGGCAAGACTATAAAGATTTCTACGCCACAAACTTTATCGTTCAATTTATTGTAACTGTTATTCTTAAGGCCAATTAATCAACTGAACCGAAGAAAATCAAGTTCAAAAATAAAAATTATTCTTATACGATAGACTAATTATAAAAATGTTAGCCTGTTTTATTTATTTATAAAGCTTCATGCAGAAACGTACATGATTGACGACTTAAAAAAGGTATGAAGATTAAAAATCTTGAATGAAAAATGATTTTTATTTGAAAACAACATATTCTTTCCGTATATTAAACCACCTAGTTTATACCAAACTATAAAACTACACAAAATCACTTCTTTATCCCCGCAGGGGTAGACATAGGCGTTTATTACACCCACATGTTGCCAGTCACTTTTATGGTCACATGGACGAGCTTGTGGCCTTTTCTTAACGTTTCCAGCAGCTGAGAATGACTTCCGTCACGAAGCTGTTGATAGGCCTTCTTAGCATCGTAAAACTCTAGCATAAAAAAGTTAATCTGTAGTAGGTATAAGTTATGTTTGACATACTACTCAATTACAGTTCATATTCAAACTCAAACTTGTAAAACAGTATCAACACCCTTATTTGGCAACAGTTTCAGTTTCACAGATTAAGTACCTACATATATTTACTAAGCTCACAGATTCAGTTGATAAAACTTACACGGTTAGAAGCTTTATAATTCCAGTGGCATTAAAATAAAAATAGAGAGACAGCACTCTACTTGATTATACAAGCGTCGACCTTGATGAAATGAAACTTTGTTATCTAAAAATCAAGAGGTCAAAGAAATCCCATTTTTACGTAGAAAGTTCTGAAGAAAATGTTGAAAATCTAGTACCTACGTATACCTGATTCAGGTGTGTTGTTAAAAGAATAAACAGTACAGTCGTCTGTCTACGCAATTAATAAAATTTATACAAAACAGGTATTTTATTAAATCATGTCTTTTTATATAGTCCGGAGATGGTGCATTGTAGTTATTTTGGTTTTATTTTATCAATTTTCATCGAATGGCAAGAAAAAATTGTGCTCATATAAGCTATTCCGCGCAGGCAGAGCTTCGGGCATCAGCTAGTGGTAGGAGGTGTGAACCATGGACACGGACTCTGGCACACGAATAAAAAATTAAAATAATGAAACCTATCTTGAACGTTCTTTATTAGAACCTAGATTTACATTCTCATGTTGCATTCCCATCGGGATCGGTAGAGTTTTTTATACTTTCAATTGACTGTGAATTTATTCCTTTCATACTTACACCGTATTTCAAGGAACTTGAATTCCTGTCGTTAATGAATTGACCTATTCTATAAAACTAGTACGGTATCTTGCGCGGTGCTTCGCGCCGCACCACGCCATAGGATTTGGCTTATAACTTTTGACCCCTTAGGGCTAGGTCAAATTTTCGATTTTTTGGCTTGCCTCCAGATCGAGGGTATCCATAGAGGGGTCAACCATCATTGGAGCATTAGCAGTTCTCGAGAGCTAAGGGGGGAACAAAAATTACATTCCCCATTTCTATATATAGATAGATATGAACCTGCCAACTTATTCTATAAATATAATAATTAGGCAGGTTTATTTTTGATATTTAAATATACCTACGTAAAATATTAAGGGTATTTAACTGATAATCAAAAAACATACTTTTTTTATAAAAAAAATCCCTTTCCTAAGCAAAAATAAGGACTGCGCAGCAAATAATTACCGCAAAATATATTATTTTTAGCAGCGATTTAAGTTCGTGATGCATAACTATTTATTTAAGAATTCTATCTAACCTAACTTATCCAAGTCGGATTGATATTTTACCATTTATAGGTATTAAAAAGAATCGCCCTAAAACTTTATTAAGTTTTGTGCGCAATCAGTATATTTTGATATCCAAATCATATTTTTATTTTTATAAAATACTAGCTGATCGCCGCAGCTCCGCCCACGTGATTTAGTTTACTAGTTCCCGGTTCCCGTGGGAACACATTACCGGGATAAAAAGTAGCCTATGTTACTCAGGGTGAATGTAGCTTTCCAATGGTGAAAGATTTTTATATCGATAGATAGTAGTGTAGACAACACACCATTGCTGTATATTAATTATTTCTAGTACTAGTATTGTTAAACAATTGGTTTATTTGCAGGGAAAAAAATTATGTGCTGTAAAAACAAGTTAATCTGCTGCTTATAAATTGACGGGCGATAAGTTTTATGCCGTACATTTAAATTTATTCCAAACTAGTTGTCCCGGCGAACTTCGTACCGCATTAATTTTTCTAATAGTACGGTCCAGCCGTTCACGCGTGATGTCGTGACCAAGGGAAATAGGGATTCATTTTTATACGAGTATATATATAGAGATATCAATTGGTCCTTGGTTCGGATTACAGAATGGTTGTTGATTCTGTGAACATATATTGCCTGGTAACGTCAATAGGCTTACTCCATATTACGTATCAACATTACCTATCGTATGCATTAAACATCAATACACATATAATTACGCCCTTGTCGCCGAAGAGGTATGTAGAGCATATTATATGCCCTCCTTTTGCCCGTAATTTTGATGATCCCCTGTAATAGAGGACTAGTCTATTGCCGCGTACCGTGAACTAAACTTATTATTTTGCCAGAGCCTCGGTTGTTGATCGGTAAGTATACCACTTGCATTTAAAGTAGACTTGGACCTCTAAGATAATTGTTAGGTTAGGTTAAGTTCCTACAATTAGTGTAAAATTCAATTAATATAAACACTACATAGCAATTACTCTAGAACGAGGCATGGAATGAATTCGGAGATGGAATACATTAATGGTCCCTGAATGAGCGGCGCATACAGTAATGGCGTCCCACTTTACCGGCTCTATTAGCATACAGCCAGCTGCATAAAGGTTCGGTGCATCAAAGAACGTATTTTAAACGCGGCTTTTTCATTGGCCAGTTGAACAATTTGAACTTGGAATTTTGAAAGAGTCAAAATTTTCAAACCCTTTTTTGTTTTGAAGTCCGTGGCCCAAGGCTGCGGCCGCTCCTACGTCCATTGCCGGGTGTTTCTGGTACGGCACCCGGCAACTTTTCATACCCTAACGTAATTGTATGAAATATCATACATCCAAATGTAATCCCTTAAGTCTGTGCGAAGTTTTATCCAAATCCATTTGGTTATTTGCATAAAATTTTGTATACAGAATGGCAGGTGTTAAGAGAGAAAAGGAAAAAAAAACATTTTAGGAGGATTTTACTCTTCTACATTTAAACAAGTTAAAAATAATATGGCAAAAGTTTGCCATATATTTTAGAGCTTTCGAAAGTTTTTCATAAAATCTAAAAAATGTCACATGACATGAAGTTCAACATCATTTTAGAGGTTTGACCATGCTGAGTTGACTGCAGCTGGTCTTGAGTCTCTAACTATTACCGTTCTCGATTTGACCTCGTTTTGATCTTGACCTTGAAATCAGAGGTCAAAGGTCAAGCTCATTTTAGAGGTCTTTGACCGTGCTGAGTTGATTGCAGCTGGTCTTTAGTCTCTAACTATTACCGTTTAGCCTCGCCGATGATGTCGTCTTGGTCTTTGACGCGGATAGCGCTCAGCAGATTGAGGTAAGGGCTAATGCCGCCCTCGAACATGTTAGGAAGTGGGGTGTCCAGAACAAACTCAAATTCGCTCCACAAAAAACAAATGCAATGGTGATTACACGAAAACTTAAATACGACACCCCACTCCTCACCATGGGAGGGGTAGACATCCCGATGGTAGAGAAGATCAAGATGCTGGGCGTTACCATAGACGACAAGCTGACCTTCAAGCCGCACGTAGCAAACATAAGCAGGAAGGCCTTGGGCATTTACAAACAGCTATCAAGAGCAGCGAAGACCACCTGGGGACTAAATCCGGAGGTCATCCGAACAATATATGTGGCGACAGTGGAGCCGGTTGTGCTGTATGGCGCCAGTGCGTGGGAACCGGCGGTTCACAGGAATGGCGTTATCAAACAACTGGAGACCGTGCAACGCCTTATTGCACAGCAGATTGTTAAGGCCTACCGCACGGTGTCGCTAAACTCGGCGCTGGTGCTGGCTGGGATTCTCCCCCTTGATCTCCGTGTTCGGGAGGCAGCTGCCTTATACCGAGCCAAGAGGGGTGAACCGCAGCCAGTGCTATGCGACCGAGAAGTGGAGAAAATGTCATCGGCCCTCGAAGCTCCACATCCGTCCGAAAGGAGGGAAATAGGCTTTATCAGCTTGGTAGACCAGGAGCAGCTTGCTGCCAGCGGTGACTATGACTTGCGCATATTCACCGATGGCAGCAAGATTCAGGGAGAGGTCGGAGCTGCTCTGTCCATCTGGAGGGGTGAGGCAGAGAGCAAAACCCTCAAGCTGAAGCTGGTTAGTTATTGCACGGTCTACCAAGCTGAACTTTTAGCCATACGCAGTGCCACACGGGAGGTACTTAAGGCAAGGGCGACATCGTGCGGTATCTACAGTGACTCCATGGCGGCCCTTCAATCGGTCCAGAACCCGAATTGCCTCCATCCACTTGCGGTGGAGACGAGGCATAATTTAAATGTATTACTGCAACAGGGCAAAGCTGTGTCTTTGTTCTGGGTCAAAGCCCATGTTGGATTGGTAGACGAACCGACACAAAAAACATAAATGAACACAAATACAACAGAAACAAGATAACACGGATAATAAAATAAGCCACTGGCAAAATACCAGTAACAAGGCAGGCAAATATCATGAAATATAGAGCCGCAAAGGATACATGCAAAGCAGGTATAAATAGAACATGTAAATAATCATAACCCATGGTAAAAAATGTAGTGCCCTAAAATGTGTAAAAAGTGGCCCTTTATATGAAACCTGCCAAAAATGTACCAGCAGGTAGCAGCAATGCTGTCATAAATGAATATACTGTAAAATTGTAAAAATTAATAAATATGGAAAAAATGTAGTTGTAGAAATATTGTTAAAAATGTAAAATATCATAAATACTGTTAAAAATATTATACGGAACAAATATGTATTTATACAGAACGAAACAAATATTGTAAAAAATGTAAAATTGTATAGAAATAAGGATATTATTGAACAATTGTATAAAATGTAACTAGGTACCCATCAAATATATTAAAATACTGTATTAAATTAATTACCCCTGAAATAAAAATAAATAAAGAAAACAAGTAGATAGTGAGAGTAGGGAAAGAAAGTGGGAGTCCCACCCATAAAAAAGAATGAAAGAGATGTATGAAAGAAAGAAATAGTATGCGGCATAAAAGTGCGAGAGGAATACGAGAAGAACTGGAATGACAAAGAGAATTAGCTTAATATAGACTCCACTTAAGGGGGAGGTAGATCGAAAGAAAAAAAAAAAGAAAAAAAAAAAAACTATTACCGTTCTCGATTTGAACTCGTTTTGACCTTGACCTTGAGATCAGACGTCAAAGGTCAAGTTCATTTTGGCGGGTTTTCGACTATGCTAAGTCGATTGGCGTTTACACTGAGTCTCTTGCTCTTACCGTTCTCGAGATGAAAGTTGTTCACGGACACGAAAACTCTAAAATGGCGTAAAAACTTGCTTCTTACTTACGACTAACTACAGACAAGTTAGCATTAATAGCAATATTCTGTAGAAACGGTGGTAGTTCCCTATGCAAGAGTGCTAAAATATTTACCATAAGCTTGAAGTTTTGAAATCAATCTCACTCCATTTCTCTGCATCAAATGAAGACAAAACGAAATGAGAGGGACGTTCGTTCAGTAAATGTTTTATGGATATTTTTTCCTTTTAAATGCTAATATTATGTACCTTTCGGTGTAAAGAAATAATGAGAGAATTTATTTATATACTATAACTAGTTGAGATTGGTTACGTTATTATTGAAGCGATAAGAGTCTTCACCAGCAGCCTCGGGTTCTATCTCATAAATTGGCTACTTGCATACAGCGAGTTTGTTGTAAGGTATGCAAATTAAAATAAAGTAATATGGACTCTTTTAAAAGCTGGTAATGGGATATCATTATCTACTAAATATATACAACGTGTTTCATATTAGTGTGGTCATATCTCAAGGTTGCATTGGGTAGGGCCTAAATAATATATTGCGCGGGGTCTTTAATTAATTTAATAAAATATTGACTTATAATGACGTAGTCGATAAATTTTCCTTTTTATCGATAGCTCATTGAAATGAAGCTCTAAGACTGCACTACAAAATAAACATATGATTAGAATGAACTCTAATTTGACCTCAAGTAGGTTTGCCAAACAGTGAAATAGATTCGGACAGTCTCGTTGTTACTCAAAATTTTAACCAACAGATAAAGTTACTTTATCAATAGTTATCATACAAAATAGTTTCCGAATCACAACTTGGGGTCAAAATAAAGAGTGCCTACTCAAAGTTATTTTTGAAGTTTTTCTATGAATTTATGTATCACGTGATTGTCGTGAATGTCACAACTCACACGTAATTTGTTGTCAACCTACTCAAATACCAGGAGCAACGCATTTGCTGTCGAAGAAAAGAGAAGAAACATTTATGTTCTTGTCTTCCTTAAATTTACACTTTTTATAAATTGGTTCCGCACAGATATTTAAAATACAACTGCTGTTTGTGTAGAAGTTTATGTTGTAGCTGTTGAGAACGCTGGTGGGTATAGTAGTATGTAGGTATTCAGTTTCGGGATAGAGAAATCGTGGATGCCAGTCACTGCACTACCATATCGTGAACTCTCTTTCGACTCATTTACCATGAAGTAAATGATCTGCAAGGTGTTTGGTTATTTTTGACCGACTTTAAAAAAGAGTAGGTACTTAGGTTCTCGATTCGTCATGATAATGTGATGCATAAAAGTTCATAAAACATTATCGCTAAAAGTGGCAACTTGTATGGTTGAACGAGGATATCAGAAAAAGTAGGAGGTGTTGGTGTCAGTTTCACTAATATGTATCTTAAGGACCCCTAAAAATTACAAAGAGAACCGCCCACTTTTTTGATTGGAGCCGCTTTGAAGAAACTAGGTATCAGTAGCGATGTCGGCATATATCAAAGACGTACACGTCACAACACGTAAATTTTACCGCAAAACCCATATTATTCCGGTGTTGCAAGTTAACGCAATGTTCTTCATAAACGGGGACTTTATTAGCTTTTTTTATGCTGGATATTTGTTCATTTTAGCAATTGGTAATAAATTACTAATCTTAGACTACATGGATAAAGAAAGTCGCTTTTTCCGTCTGTCTGTTCTAATGTATGTTTAGTTCTTGAAAACTACGCAACGGATCTTGAAGCGGTTTTTTTTTTAAATGGGTTTAAGTAGGTTTCGAAATGTATTTACATGCATACTATCATGCGAGCGACGCCGCGCTGGCATTCAACAATTTTATTTTATTTCATAGGTCTTAGGGAAATATCCTGTGTTTATGGTAAATAATAATTATGTTATTATTTATCTCTTAAATTATGTTATACTAGGTACCTACTAGCTTTTTTCATAAATAAAACTAAGTACCTACTTGGTACTTTTATTAGATTTTTACCAAAATTACGACGTAATTCAAGGAAATAAGACATTGCACTTGGGCAACACTTACAACTATCTAATTTCTTTTCAGTTGCAAGTAAACTTTGATATTAGGCGTACGTAGTAATCTGTGTTAATCGATCATGGCGTATTTAAGTAATAGTGAATATTATGAAGAGACCATCTGTTGTACCACCAGAGCAAGAAGAAAGTATTCTCGAGCATTTTCAATCCAATCCCAGAACAAGTACTCGCCGCGCTGGAATTGTTCTGGGAATGAATCATTTGAGAGTATGGTGCGTGCTAAAAGCAGATGGTCAACATCCGTACCACTTCAGGCACACCCAAGAACTGACACCGGCTGATTTCGTACCACGTCTCAACTTTTGCCAGTGGTACCGAGAGGAAGCACAACGATCCCCTAGTTTCGCGAACCGTATTTTATGGACCGATGAAGCATCTTTTACTCGTGCTGGTATCAGTAACCAACATAACGAACATGTATGGACTCATCAGAACCCACACGCATCTGCAGAAAACAACTTTCAGCATCAGTGGCGTGTTAACATTTGGGCGGGAATAATCGGAGATATTTTAATTGGTCCTTTCGTGCTACCGAGTTCGCTAAACGGTGAAAATTACCTCGCGTTCCTTAGAAACGTCTTAGAACCCGAACTTGAAAACTTGCCTGTAACATTGTACACAAATATGATGTACCAGCAAGACGGGGCGCCAGCACATTATGCGAGAGATGTACGGGCGTATTTAGATGAGCGGTTTAACCAGTGGATCGGACGTGGTGGTCCCATACCTTGGCCTCCGAGGTCACCGGATCTCACACCACTTGAGTTTTTTTTGTGGGGCTATGTCAAAAACAAAGTGTACAGTGCGGTATGTCTCACGCGTGAAGATATGGAGTCTAAAATATTTGATGCATTTAGCAGTGTAACTCCAGACATGCTGTGTAATGTAACTGCCAGCATGATGCGACGGACCCAACTGTGCATTGATCAAGGCGGCGAACATTTCGAGCCGTTACTTTAGTACCTACTTTTTAGTTTTGTGTTTATTAGAGGTAGGAAGTGTATTTTTTATTAAATTCAATAATGTTTATCTAAGTATCGTGATATTAGTGAGTTAATTGTGTTTATTGTGGAACACGGTACCTACCTATCTACCAGGATGACATGCACAATGAAATCGGTTAGTTTTTGTTGTTTTAAAGTCCACAACCTATCATTACTACAAAATAGTATTCTGTACCAGGAGCATATGAAATAAGAGTTGTTTACGATTCATCGAAGAGGACTGAACCTTACGAATAAATTTGACCCTAGGTAGTGTTGGGTTTATAAAATATCGATTAAATGAACAAATCAATTAAATTTACAAGACACCTTAAAAGTTTTAACTAAACTTGTATTTGCAATTTTGTCCGTGCGTATAGTTAACTCAACGCGCATGTGTAACGAGGGTCAAATATGACCACACTAATATGAAACACGTTGTATAGACCAACACGTTACTGAAATTGGTACAACTGGAAAAGCGAGAAGATCAATAATGATAACAGAACAAAGGCAATACTTATTTAAAAATCTAGCCATTAAAAATGGGTTTTAAAAATTAGCCAAACAGACAGGTAAGAAAAAAATTGATTTAAGTAGGTACCGTGTATATATATTGGATTCAATGAAAAGCTGTGAATTTGTAATGAAAAATTGACCATTCAATTTTATTTATTCGTATTACGATATATTGGCAGAACCTTGTCTTAGTAGACATGTGCACCAAACTGTAAGTGATGTTAGAAACGTTAATGTTTTAAAGGGTACCTCTAAACACTGGAAACATTAATTCTATACTTTATCTAAGTACATATTATTTATATACACTCTATTATAGCCTCTATAACTCCTGAACTAACTGAGTTATCCAATCCGCTATAGTTTTCCTTCAAAGTTCAGTACATGGACTATCATCATGTTTTTTTCTAATTTTTCGGGCTAGCCGTTTAGCTTTTAGAGGAGGGGGGGGAGCTCTGTTTTATCAAAAAATGGGGTTTAAAGTTGAATATCTCGCAAAAGGGTTATTAAATAAAGAATTGTAGAAACCTCTAAATGTTTTTTTTAGTACTAGGGCTCCTTTACCACAGCTGGTAGGATACGTTTATTTTATAAGTAAATAGACGCTATCTTACAAAACGTAACATCCTCGGCTATCGTTAAGCAACAGTTGGGTTCTTTATGGGCACTGAAATTAGACTTAAAGAGCTACAATGTAGAATTTATTTTACTGCTTGTTGGTTTACAGAGAACAGTTTAATTCAATTGCTTATCATAATAACAAACCCACTTCACAATCCCACTAATATTGTTAACGGGAAAGTATTCGCGGATAGATTTGTGGATGTTTGATCCTCAAAACTACTCTACGGATTATTATAAAATATACTGTAACAACTAGGGCACTTTTATCCCGGTAATATGTTCCCGTGGGAATTGGTAGGTCGTGGGCATCAACTAGTTTTTTTAAATAATAGCTAAAAACAGTATTATAATGTTTGACCGAATATGAGTGAATGTGGTATTTGTAGTACGAATTGAATTTTATTAAATCAAGTACCGTTTACGATCTCAAGTAACTCATGTTAACGGTATTAACGTTATTATACCTATTATATTTGAATGTATTCATATGTAATATGGTATGTGAATGTAATAATAATGAAGATATTCTAGTGTTTTATTCAAATTCTAGTGTTTTTTTTAGTCATATACTTGTAATTTTATTTACAAAAAGAATTACAATATATATATATATTTTTTTTTATTATAATTGCACATATTAATGTAAACGTCTACGAAACAGTTTACAAAATAAATAATTAGGTAGGTATAGTAAATAAAATACACATAGGTGCATAAAAATCACATCTCTACCACAGAGGATTGAAAACAGAAAAATCCGTTTTCAGTCCTCTGTGTCTTTAAGTCATGACATTACGACACGGAAGTTTAAGTTACGCCCACTAATTTCCAAACAATTTCTTGGTCCTATGATATATGTTATGGGCACTTTGGGTATATTTTCCAAAGCCTCCTCCATATGTCAGCAGGTGCACTGAGCAGTGAGAATGACTTGATCCGGGAATGTAGATCTACAGATTTTTAATTGATCTCATACCATTTTGATAACTTATGTCGTTTGACTCTTCGTAAATAAAAGCAGCTCCCACGCCCGCGGTTTATTTCAGTTAATGGAGTCAAACATTTGTTTCCAATTAAAGTCCTTATATAACAAAATTTTGTAAATGTTTGATTCGCCGGACAGATACGAGCGAGAAGCCCCCGCTCCCGCCAATCTAAAACTCAGAACAAACTTTATAATCATAAATAACATCTTCATATTAAAATAACGATAGGTACGCTGTTTCAATTTAAAGTCCGTACCTAATCCAACTCACAGAATAATAAAACTTTGCGCAAGTATTGATTTTGCCCCGGATTGTTATTTCAAAGTAAAATAATATTGCTTCAGCCTATTTTTAAATCTCATTCTCAGCTTCTTACCCTTGACGAGCGCTCGACCGATATTGAAATCCAAGAACGGTGACGGATGACATCTCAATGTGATTTCGCTCTTAAAGTGTTTAAATCATTTTATGTTGACGTATATTTTTGAAGCTTAGTTAACATTTGAATCATAAGTAATATATTATAGAATTATTGTAAGATGGTCGAGTAGATTGGAACTGGAACTACCAACTGCTGCTGATGTATTTTGTCTCCACGGCCCATAGTAGCATATTATCGGGATAAAAAGAGTGAAGTTTTTTAATCTCGGAAATGGTCTTTCATCTCCCAAGTTTCACTAATATCCTATGGAGTTTTTGCCGGAATTTTTGTGTTTATAATATTAGTATGATGTTGATAGAGTACCTACATTTAATCTTTCCTCTTTGAATATTTAAAAATATATGTAATAATTACATAATATTTAGTCGTATAACAGTACAGAACAACCTTATAACCAACATTAAATCACTAGACACTCACCTCAATACGACCAATCTTAATCAAAATGTACTCGTAGTCCTATCGCTGTCTGGGGTCAGATCCTATTAATGCCACCCTAAGTAATTAACTACTTTGATGATTACCTCATCCTGTCCATGTGTGAGTTTGTTGACTTATATATTACGTAAGTAAAACAGTTTACTTTACCTGTGATAGAGTCTACAGGTTAAAAAGGAACCTTATTAATTACTAGAGAAAAGATTTCCAATTTATACACTAGATATTTAGCAAAGTTTAAATAAACGCTACAGATATTTAGACTCAAGCACCTCCTAACCTGCTTGACACTAAGTAGTCTGAATAGTCTTACATTATACAGAACACAATAATTCTATTGACTTAACTACATGAGCCACATGAATGTGAAGTTTGGCACTTTTCCTCAAATATTTTTATATTACCCATAACCATATCATAGTAGTAGTTAGTTTCTTAACTATTGGTGGGTACTTTAAACTATTATTAGTAGTAATATGATCCGATGAGTTTGGAGGTCTTCGGCCAATGGTGTCCTGGTCAGTTGACTTGAGCAATAGTGAGCATTTCTCTTGGTAAGGTAGGTAGGCTGGTTTTAATCCGGCCTAAGACTATTATCACATAATACCAAACCTAGCGTAGGTAATCTAGAGAGAGACCGCGTCCCAAGCGAGGAAGGGGAAGGGACGGGGTAAGAAGCGTGGAACCTCTGCCACCCCCGCTTCCTCCAAAGTCGCCCCCGCTGCTTCTTCACATCCCTCCAGACGGGAGGGATGGGAAGTAGTGGGAGCAAAAAAGAAGAAGACAAAGGCCGCCAAGAAAGCGGCCAAAGCCGCCGCAGCGAAGGCGCCGAAGAGGCCGCCCTTACGGTGTCGTCGTCGAGGCGTCGTCGTGGTGGCGTCGTCCTTACGGTGACGACGGAGGGTGTGGAGAGGGGTGTGGGGTACGCTGATGTCCTGAGGCAAGTTAAAGCCTCAGTCGACCTCTCAGCCCTCGATATCCAGGGGGGTCTCCGGTGCAAGACGACACGCACCGGGGCTCGCCTTCTCGAGGTCTCCGGCGCCAGTGGCCCTAAAGCTGACGCCCTAGCAGCGCAGCTTAGAGACGCGCTGGACGCAGAAGCTGTCCGCGTCACCAGACCCTCCAAATGCGCTGCATTGCGCTTCTCCGGTCTGGATGACGTGGCCACGACAGAGGAGGTTATTTCCGCCGTCGTGGAGGCGGGCGGCTGTCCCCGTGACCAAGTGAAGGCTGGAGCGATCTCCTTCAGCCTCAATGGCCATGGCACGACAGTCGTCCAGTGCCCCGTCGCGGCGGCACTGAAAGTGGCGGGCGGACGAAGCCTCCTCATAGGGGGCTTCCGAAAGGCGCAGGTGCACCTCCTTCGTGGCCGGGAAACCAGATGTTTCCGGTGCATGGTCGTGGGGCACGTTGGAGTGCAGTGCACAGCGGAAGTCACCGTAGGCGATCGGTGCTTCCGCTGCAGCCGGCCCGGTCACAAAGCAAGTGCCTGTGACGCCCCGCCTCGCTGCTTTAGATGCGAGGCGGACCACCGGGTCGGCAGCACAACCTGCGCCGCTTCAAGGCTAAAGCCTCGCCTCGATCCGTCCACTAAGAGCGGTGGGGGTGCCGCTACTGCACGGCCAGTAGTTTCGTCTGACGCCCATATCCGCATCCTGCAAGTGAATTTGAACCCCTGCCGCGCTGCTCAGGATCTTCTGTACCAGAGCATCCGGCAGTGGTCCATAAACTTGGCCGTCGTCGCCGAGCCGTACTACGTCGGGAAGCCCGGTGGACGAGGTGGCTCGGCCTGTTTTATCTTTGGGGGGTCCACCGCAGACAACTCGCGCCTTGCTATCATTGCAAGGGGCCGCGGGTGTGTTGCAGCGGACTATGATGGGTTGGCAGTCGTGGCCACCTACATCTCGCCGACACTGGACGAGACTCAGTTTGAGCTATGGCTCACTGAGCTCGACGTCGTCTTCGCTGCGTGCCGTCCTCGCCCTGTCCTGCTCCTGGGAGACTTCAACGCCTGGAGTGAGGCGTGGGGCTCCCGGGAAATCAGGGACAAGGGGAGGCTTCTTGAGGACTGGACCAGAACACGTGGTCTGGAGGTCCTCAACCGGGGGAATGTCGCCACCTTCTGGTGGCGGGGGACCAGCTCGGTCGTGGACGTATCGTCCGCGACTTCTGCCCTCGCCGCCCGTATTACTGGCTGGCACGTGGAAGAGGGTGAGGAGACGCACTCGGACCATCGGTACATCCGGTTCGATGTCATCCTGCCACCTAACCTCCCACAGCCGGTAGAAAATCCCCCCAGATCCGCGTTGGGCACTTCACCATCTGGATCGGGAGGCTCTCCTGGAGGCATCCATCGTGCAGGCCTGGATTCCGGCACCGGACCGGCCTGCCGATGTGGATGCCGAGGCGGAGTGGTTCAGGAGAGCCATATCGCAAATTTGTGATGCGGCGATGCCTGGGTTACACCCAGACCGGCAAGGAAGCAGGTGTACTGGTGGTCGCCGGAGATTGCACAGCTGCGTGCAGCATGCATCTCCACCCGCCGCCAGCATCGCAACCCAGACGACGCGGCAACCCGAGAGGCGGAGCTTTATCAGGCTTACAGGGAGGCTAAAGGTAATCTCCAGGAGACAATAAAGCGGGCCAAGACGGCGGCCTGCGAGGAGCTCCTGGAGACCCTGCAGCACAACCATGGGGGCGCCTGTACGTAGGTACGGACGGGTCAGGGAGAAACTCTGACCTAGGGCGCCCCCACTGACCCAGAGTTTCCAGCCGCAGCAGCTGGAGCGGGTCATGGGCTCCCTGTTTCCGACGAGCGCGGAGGAGCACGTCCCTCTGCGCATGGCTCCGTCTCTGCCCGACGCGGATAGCACCAGCGAAGACGACGTACCCGAAGTCAGGGGCGGCCGGTGGACTCACCGTCCGGATACCGGCCGATCGTGTTGCTCGACGAGGTGTGTAAGCTCTTTGAGCGAATTATCACGGAACGCCTCGACGAGCATCTCACGACAGTGGGGCCAGACCTGGCGGACAACCAGTACGGTTTCCGTCGGGGACGCTTCACCGTGAGCGCGATCATGCGCGTGAAGAGCCTGACGGAGGAAGCAGTCTCGCAGGGCAAGGTGGTGGTGGCGGTGTCTCTTGACATCGCCAACGCTTTCAACACCTTGCCATGGAGCTGCGTTAGGGAGGCGCTCGTGTATCACGAAACGCCTCTCTACATCCGTCGTATTGACGGGCCTATCTCTCGGAGAGGGCCATAGCATTCCCCAGCTGGCTCGGGCCAGCTCGGCGGGATGTGTCGTGCAGTGTTGCGCAGGGGTTGGTCCTGGGGCCGCTTCTGTGGAACATCGGCTACGACTGGGTGCTGCGGGGTGCGTTGCCTGAGGGCGTCAGCGTAACGTGCTACGCCGACGATACCCTCGTCACGGCGCGGGGTGCAACGTACCAGGAGGCAGCACTCAAGGTCACGACGGGTGTTGCTCAAGTCGTGGGTCGAATACGGCGGCTGGGACTGGAGGTAGCCTTGCACAAGTCCAAGGTTCTGTGTTTTCACAGACCTCGGAACGGTCCACCTGAAGGTTCCAGCATAAATGTGGGAGGCGTTAGCATCGGCATCAAGCCCTCGATGAAGTATCTAGGGATCGTACTTGATAGCCGATGGAACTTCGGACCACATTTCCGAAGTTTGGTCCCCAAGGTGACACAGGCATCGGTCGCGCTTACGCGACTGATGCCCAACCTATAGGGACCCAACGCTTCCTGCAGGAGACTGTACCTGGGGATCGTGTGGAGTATGGCCCTATACGGGGCTCCCGTATGGGCGGCGAAGTTGACGGCCAACAACTCAACGCTCCTTAACAGACCGTTGAGGACCTTGGCCGTCAAAAGAATAAGGGGCTACCGCACTATCTCCGGAGAGGCTGCATGTCTCCTAGCCGGGACCCCTCCATGGGACCTGGAAGCGAGAGCCCTTGCGTCATTGTTCCAATGGCGCAAGGAGACGCTAGAGCGGGACCACAGGCCTGAGTCTCGAGAAATCGATGACCAGTGGTCCCAACTCCGCCAGGATCTCATGGAGTCATGGAGGGTGCGACTTGAGCAAACCAAGTGGGGTACCACCATCATCATGGCGGTGAGACCGATTATGGACGATTGACTGCAGAGGCAGCATGGTGACCTCACGTATCGTGCGACGCAGATTGTTACCGGGCATGGATGCTTCGGTAGCTATCTGTTTCGCATCCGTCGTGAGGTCACACCCCGGTGTCAACACTGCGAGGTTTCCGACGACGACACCGCATTCCACACGTTGGTGGAGTGCTCAGCGTGGGCGAGTCAGCGCCGGGACCTCGTAGTGGGTCTGGGCGTGGATACCCTCTCGCTGGAGACCATGTTTCAAGCCATGGTCTCCAGCGGGAGTAGGTGGAACGCGGCCGTGTCCTTCTGTGAGCAAGTCGTGCTCGCGAAGGAGGCGGCTGAGAGGGAGAGGGAGCGTACCCTCCCCGCCGAGTTCCGTAGTCAGCGGCGAGGGCGCCGCAGACACTACTACGCCCAAGACCATCGACCTCCATGATCGGGGCCTGAGGACGGTGGGATAGCCACCCACCGTCCTTACAGAAGTAGGCTAGAAGGGTTGCGTGCTGCGGGGCCTTTGCCCCATAGCACGCAACCAGATTCACTCACTAACGCGGGATAAAACCCTACTCCTGCGACGCGGGATTCTCATCCCAACCTAACCCCCGCAGAGACCACAGGGGTGGTCAAAGTCCGCCGGGCGCCACTGGAAATACGTTCTGCTTGTAACCAGAGACGCCCGGCAACGGACGTTATAGCGGCAGCGACCTTGTGCCGCGAAATTAGGGAAAAAAAAAAAAGGTCAACAAACATCAGTATATCTAAATACATAGACATAGAGACAGCATAGTTGATGTGTACAATTCCGTAATTTTTGATGTGCTAATAATTTAAATGCACACTTTACGAGATAGTTCGACACTTTAAAAATCTTTTGTTCTAAATACAATTCACGACGTAGTGTGTTGGTATGAAAGCACAACACGTCTACTTCGGTCAAATTATGCGATTGGGCCCTCCGCCCCGCCCAGCTCATCCTCAGAGATGAAAGGCTTACTGAGGTTACGCCTGAACCCTTGACCCTACATAATGACTTATATCACTATACTTCTGGATTCGCTCTTGATGTTACAAACAGATTACCAGATACATACATACATTGGGCACACTAAAAGTTTTGCACTTCTAGCTAATCGGAACTATTTGAATTTCGAATGTTATATTTTTTTAAACGTAGTAGTCTTCGTAGTAGTCGTCTTTGCCTTCTTAGTAATAAAAAAAACAATTGGCGGGAAATCATTTGTCAATTGTTTTTTATCACACATCAAAGATCTACGTATGCAACGAAAATGGAATTAAGTCGAAAAGATTTTAGAGCGACGATTTTTTATGAATTTAAAAGTTCTCTCTCTCCGCAAGACTGTGCCGCTCGTCTTCAAACTGCTTTTGGGAGAGAAGCACCTTGTTTGATCACTGTGAGGCGATGGTTTGCTGAATTTGAGAGAGGTCGAGTTTCTTTACATGGCGAATTTCGTGAGGTGGCCTTCAACTGCCGTCAACGAAAATAATGAGACCTTCGAGGACTATTGGGGACTGGTATGAGTCAAATCCAGAAAATATTACACGTAGAATTGAAAGTTCGGAAACTTTGTTGTCGTTGGATCCCTCATGAACTGACAGCGGAGCAGAAGCGGGCTCGCGTGGAATGATGCTCACAGATGCTACTGAAGTACGACCACGGACATTCTAATGCTGTTTATGACATTGTCACGGGAGACGAAACGCGGATTTATTGTTTTGAACCCGAAAAAAAACAGCGATCTTGTGAATGGGTGTTTGAAAATGAGAACAAGCCAACAAAAGTGAGGCAGGCGAGAAACGTTGGTAAAAAAATGATCGCGTTTTTTTTCTCAGCTACGGGTCCCATCTGTACAATTCCACTTGAAGATCAAAAGAGTGTTAATACCGAGTGGTATTCTAGTATTTGTTTACCCAGGGTGTTAGAAAAAGTTCGCGAAAGACGACCCAAAAGCCGCGTTCTCCTACATCATGACAACGCTTCTTCACACACGGTCAACAAAACAAAGTTATTTTTAGCTTCCGAAAAAGTACAACTCGTCACCAATCCTGCGCATAGCCCCCACCTAGCACCCTGTGATTTCTGTATTTTCCCCAAAATGAAAGATTTGATGAGAGGTTTCACTTTCACCAACTCCGAAGAGGCAGTGATAGCGTTCAATCAGCACGTAGAAAACATGCCTTCAGATCTGTGGTCCTCCTGTTTTAAAAAATGGTTCGATCGCATGAAAAAATATTTAAAATGTAAAGGAGAGTATTTTAAAAAGCAATAAACATAATATTTTGGTTTTAACATGTTGTTTTTTTAAGTTACGCAAAACTTATAGTGTGACCACGTATAATCACTGCCTCCCCGATATGGTAAGAATGGCGATATGGCAGAGGAATATAATATGCCCAATATTCGCCAATAATTTTACTGGTTCTATGCTATGTAATTGGCGGCGAGCTTATAACCGATAACCTGGTACTTTTATATTTTCCAGAGCCTGAACCGTTGGTCTGTAGGTGCGCGACTTATAGGGTAAGGTCGGATATTACCTCGGTGACGCATAATTTGTCATTTGATTTTTCATCTTTTTTTATTTGCTATGGCTTTGTATTCATCATTATTTCACGCATCGCCAACTACATCACGGAATTTTGCTACGCCCGCTGCCGCCGTACTATTTGTTTTCCTTTTCACATGAAAAATAATAATATACCATGACAGTGACAAGCAGAAGATGAGTATCTGATAAGAAAATAACATCTTCTAAAGATACACGACGTAATTTTATTCCAACGTACCACGATTCCAAATGTTGGTAGAAAAGCTGTTTGTTACATTATTATTTACTCAGTTCTTCCGAGTTATAAATCAGACGTGTCCTAAATAAATAAACCTAAAACTTAAGTACCTAATAGACATCAGCCATTTTGGTCTGAATTCAAAATGTGCCAGCAAGCAAAACAAAAAAAATATGTAGAACTGGTAGAACTGTAGAATCTAAACAGAATTTTATGAAACGTGGATGATGTCATGTTTATATATAATATTACTTTAGGGACTGATTCGGTGGCGCAGACGGTGCGGCGCCAAAGTCTTTTGTTTGATTCCCGGGTCGGAACAAAGTTCAGTTTCGGTGTTTTCTTTATAGGAATCTAAATAAAAGTATTCATACCGTTACATATACATACGAACTCTGCTTAGTTTTAGACTCGATGGTGTTACGAGTTAATGTCCTGACAGTTTAAATTATTATACACAAAATACCTACACATGTATTTTGTGATACCGATCTCCATCCGAAAGCATTCATAGCATCTTAATATTCAACGTAAATATTCTAGTAAACTTGTGTTTAACACATTGCAGCGCCTGTAATATGCTGTGAGAATTTAGTGCGAAGCTATTACTCATAAAGTGTAATGTAGGTATGTACAATTACAACAGCGAAATAAACACGCAATATACAACGTATTTACTGCTTGTACTGTTGAGGTTACGGCAATTATACAGCGAAGCGCACATTTTTAGAACGATCGAAGCTTTAACAGCCATCATTATTAAAGAAAACTTTACGAGGGTAATGCACAAGAATGTTGCGAATTCTGTGGCGTTTATTGCTTAATAAGATTAATTGAGACGTTCTTGTATTCGTAGGCCTAATTCGGTCGGAGTGAGAAATAAGATTTTAAAGATTTCAATGTTGCTGGACCAATGTCACTATCGAAACATTTTGATTAATACTGTTCAGAGGGGCGAGGACAAAGTGTAATAGGATTTCACTGATACTTAACAACCTCTTGTAGTAATTAAAATTCAAAAATAGTTGCTAGGTATTTGATTCCATAAATATCTATACTTAATATCATATATTGAGATATATTTTTGTATTTCAAAGCAATGAGTTTGCTTCAACTTTTCTTAAAATATTAAGATAGAAATTATAAATAAATCACAAAAAGTGATGTAATTGGCAGGACTCAAACCCACAGCCTTTCCTCTCTTTGTCATCGTAGCTCAGTGGTCAGAGAATTCCCCCTGTTAGGGCCGTGGGTTCGAGTCCTGCCTATGACATCGGCTTTTGTGATTTATTTATAATTTCTATCTTAATATTTTATATTGAGATACACTTGGCGAGTAGGTATAGTGGGCCTACCACAGGGGCACAAACAATGTGCTCACTCGTGTAGAAAGGTGATTAAAGTGGATTTAGGTTGATATTCGGTCTGGGTTAGTTTAGATTTAGTCCCGTCTGGTTACGGCTCACCGCACTTAATGTATTTTCGGCCGGAACTCCCATGGCTCTAGAGAAATTATGGCAACGGTAAATATCTCCGTTTTGCATTATTCTCTGTATAATCAGGCGAATTACTATACGAGTACGAATCACTGAACAAAGAACCCACTGATAGGAGTCATGTACATGATTTTTTTTTGTTGACGTTTTACTCGTATTACAAGGGAAAATATGAATCGGATGACTTCTCACACTTCAAAGTATTTGCCACGATAGATGGGCATAAAAGAGTATATAATGCATATATACATACTAAACGGCTTTTCTATAAAATAGAAAATATCCATGTTGCAATACTTATTATTTGCCTGAATTTAGTTTTGAAACTTCATCTTGACCCGCCCTTTGACCCAGAAATAATATTAGTTCCTATTATCTAGTTTCTGAGAAGAATTTATATAGATATTTATTGACTGAGGGAGCGAAGCGACCGAAGTCTCAGTTTCAACTTGCAGGCTGGGGTGAATTTCTTTCGTCTGTACCTTTACATCTCTACATCTACGGGTTCTGTCAGATCATGTTTGAGGTAGTATTTATTAACCGATTTGTATGAAACTTAACACACACACTCCTTGGTTACAATAAATAACATTTGAATGATATTTTTTGGATTGGATGACAAATGAAAGAGTAATAAAGAAAATTGAAGAAGAAATTTTCTAAACAAAGCCGCTCCCGAAGTCTACGGTTCACAGAACCACTAGTTTAATTATGTTAAGTTTAAATGTGGCCGCAGTTTGACCAAATTGAGGCAAAGGGTGGCCGTACACCCTGATATGGCCATAAGCTTTAACCATAGTGTACGTCAAAACTAGATACCTCCATACAAAATTTATGCAATCTGTAGTACAATTCTTGACTTTGTAGTCACTTAATTTTATAAATCTCATTATAAAACACCGATAAATACAATACCTTTATATCCTCTACAAAACTCTATATCTCAATTTTTATCTACCTTGAATTATTACCAATAAGCAAAGAGAAACGTAAAATTAATACATATTTGTACGGTTGAAAAACCTAAAATTTATTTGTATTGGCAATTGACAACGTCAAATATATTCAATCAAATCAAACAACGAATAAGGAATGGTCGGTGGCCGGTGACGATAAAATAAAGGCTTACACCTACCGTTTGCCAACTGCAATTAGAGGTGTAATGTAAATAGCGGGTTGAGGCAACAAGTGGGTCAACCAGGGCCGGGGCTGCCCCGCGACGAGCCTTTCCCCTCGCACCTTACCAGTGGGTCATGAACAAGCCGTGTTCATGACCTATTTTATCTCAAAAATCTCCGTTAGCAGCGGTACCGGTACGTAATCGATAGATTGTTTGCTCAATATACCTACCTGGTTTTTATAGGTACATAGATCCGTATTTATAATTTTAACCAAATATTTACTAAATAGAAACAGATGAGAACTTGCCTTCTTTTTCTGTTATATAAGATTGCTATTAGAAACTATCTGACCCCGCAAATTTTCTTCTATACAAACCTTATCCTGGCAATAACAAACACAAAAAGAGAATTGTGTATCGAATTTGATCTAGAGATAGGTAATCTGAAGTTATCCGCGTACATACATATAGGTAGGGATTTCTTTTTTAGGGTTCCGTAGTTCAAGTTTCGGTTTCTACACGTAAAGTAGAGTTTTTTATATATATGTTCACGATAATAGTTATACGTCAATTCAATAAAGTCGACAAGTACAAAACTAGAGCAAACTAATGAATAAAAAATACCATTATCAGTGGACCTATCCGTTGTGGTAATAACGATGCTAGAAATGGATCATTAGACCCTTTGGGATCAATGTAGGTCGACTTACTTATAAGCATGAGGTTTAATGTAAGATCCAAACTAAATACGAAATACATTATTTATTTGTAAGTACGTAGGTAGGTTACCATCGTTCTTTGTACTAGTTTATGAAGTTTTATTCAATGAAAACTTATCACGCACTCGTTTAAATATGTTTATTAAAGATGTATTTAAGGTGTAATAGTTTGGTCTATACCTAATGTAGTTTAGTGCCAAATCCAATAAGGGTGGTTTACACGCACAGATCTATCTGCACAATGGGACTACGGATTGGATCTGTCAGTTTGAAAAGAAAATTGCGACTAAAATATGACTACAGTTTTGGACCACGAGCAGATCTTTTACGTTCTTGCATACGGTCCGAACTGTGTGTGTAAATGGTACGGTGGATTAAATCTGTGGATCGATGCGAGCGACGACAGGCCGGAACGACAGATCGCTCTATCGGGTCTGGCGCGCCGCTAGCGTTTACACATTTGTTCCAATCCGACAGTTTGGAATGGTGCGAGGTAAATCCGTCGTTCCGATCTGCACGTATAAACGGTCCTATTATGTGAGCATAAAGGAGACCTCGAGGTCAGACGCGAGCATCAGCCGTGCGCCGCAGCCAGTACGCTCTCCCTGAGGAATTAACTCGCTAGTTGCGCCTGGGATTATCTAATATACATGAACATTACATAGGTATATAACAACTAATAGTATATCTACATGTCTGCAGTTTTAGAACACATATGTTTAGGATACATATTTAGCTTAAATAATGTAGGCAGAATTTAAAAAATATCGGGTAGTGGTGGACTTAATAAAATTAAATGTTTAGATAGAAAAAGGTTAAGCAGGCAAAGAAGTGTAAATGTCTCCGTAAAATTGTAAATACTTACAGTCTCGCATGATTGATGCATTGATTGTGATTACTGGCAATTGGAAAAGAGTGGTCGTGAGATTTTATTGTCAGGTTCTTTTCTCACAGGCTCTACCTATAAAAACTTTCAGCCACTCAATCACCAGTAGTTGTATTCGTTGGGTCAATCTTGCGAGATTGCTTGTAGTCTGGCGGTGTTTACAATTTCACGGTGACATGGTGAGTTTTTAGAGGTAGTTCATGTAGGAGAAAGAACCTGGCATTAAAAACTTATGGCCACTCTTTTGCAATCACCAGAATAAAATAAAAAATACAATAATAAAATACAATAATACATACTTGTTAAATACAAATACAATAATTGTTTCAATCATACGAGATTGAAAACAATCCAACTAGTCCATTGAAATGTTACATGAGCTTTGCATTTTTTAGAGGATGCAAACTTGGGGTCACAACCCTTGTCCCCCGGCCGCCATCTTGGAATAAGGGGTGAAAACACTTTTTTCGCGATATCTCGGAAACTATACGTCTTACAAAAAATTTGTTATGTCATAATTTGTAGCAATTTGTTTTGCCTTCAAATATGTTTATGTAACTTTTTGCCCTAAATTAAAAATTAAAGAAGTTATAAGCAAAAAAGTGAGAAAATTTTCACTCACACCTAGTAACATTCATGCTGTAGTATTTATGCTTTCGATTGTCGGCACTTGGTGGACATAATAATACATTCTGAATAAACTCACTAATATATTCCACAATTTTCATTATTATTTAAAATCCTGACCAGTTTCGCCCAATATATGACATCATCAAAGGAATCTCTATATGATATGCAATATTCGGTCCTTAACTTGTAACATTTCAATGGACTAAACGGTATTAACAATCTTACGGTGACATAATACGAGTATACTGTAAAAAAAAACATACGAAGTCTACAAATATCAATTTAGGTTTGTGTCACACACAAGTTTTGCGGTTTAGATTGTGCCAGTAAGTTTAGTACGACTGAGTCACGAGTCAAACAATAAAACACACCGAAGTTGGTTTGGAAGACGACAATATTGATTTTCGGTCGTCTGATGTAGGTATTTCATTCTCCATCTGTTGCTCTCCATAAAATTTACGATAGTATTACTGAGTCGTTACTTTTGTATCAAGAATTTTATAGCCGTGACTACGCTTTCCACGACACAAGTTCTTTTCAATGAAAGTGTTTTTTATACAAGATCGCCGACTCTAGTGTTTTATGACTTTAAAAATGTACTTCAATTAGAGTACGTTTTATTTATGCCATTTTGCTATTTATTTGATGTTCATTTCTTTTTGATAGATGGTGGCAACGGAGGACACGTCGAGCACCGTGCCCGGACAAATAGAGTCGTCAGGGACTTTCGGGAAACTTCGTCAAACACTATCATCTTCATTGCTCACCGCCCAGGATAAAGGTAACGCATGATTACTATTTGTTTATAGGTTGTATTAAGAGAACAAGGTATAATACACCGTCACTAACCAATATTAGACTGAATTATCCCTGTTTAAATTTCCCCAACGTTCATAAAAGGTCATTTATCTACTTTAGCAGCTGATATTCGCTCGTCATGTACTGGTTATCATAATCAATAAAGAAATTACCTCGCCAAATTTCACTATGATCTATTTAGTCGTTGAATCATGAAAAATTACTAAACAAACATTTTGATTTCACATTTATGTAAAATTCAAATCTATCTACAACGTTGGGATTCACGATCCGTCAAGTCTGCAGAGATGATAACAAACCATGAGCACGATTGTCATGGCATGCTAGAGTGGTGCTGCTTACGTGACTGAGCCTAAATTAAAGCTCCATAGTCTCAGCGAGTCTTCCTTCAAAACCATTGTTCTCGTTATCGGTTCCCATAGCTAGTCTTCCATTGTTATATGCAACGTTAGGTAGAATTCATGAAATGAATTTTCACATTACCGAAGTTAATTACTTTCACGTAGGTAGCAACGTTGAAAAATGTAAAAATACCCCATATATTCTTAAATTAACTCTTATCGAATATTAACCTATGTGGTGTTTATTACTGGTACCTATAATTCATTACAATTGCAAAAATAAACATTAGTATAGTATAGATCACGTTTAGATATAAGTTATGTACTACTTGCTAGTGATTTAATCATGTTTATGACAGTCAGCAGATGTCATCAGACGGACTTTTTATTGATGGTACGTTTGAATTGGGAGCCCAGGGAATTGGGAGCGAGAAACCTATTCCAAGACGAAAGAACCGCGAGTATATTACGATATAACTAGTTACAACTAACAATATACGTACTATCGGAACTAATACAAAAGTTTTTCTCCCACGCGGGGTTCGCATAATTACTATGGTAATACCTAGCCACCAACTTTTGTGGAAGGTGGCCTCACAGCTAACTATAAGCTTTAAGCTCTGACATAAGGTTAGAGTTTTCACATTATTAAAATGGAACCACGACTAGTGACACCATTTAAATTAAAAGGGAAATAATCTTGTATCAGTAGACCTTTAGCAGCAAATCCTGTATCTTTCTATACTGTCATGTAAACCGTTTTATAATTTTTCTACTCGACTCAAGTGTGATTAGACGTAGCTTAGAACGAACAATGCTACTTTGATTTGTTATTTTTTCTACGACTCATAGATTTAGTAATATTCATATTGAAAATAGATTTCATAAAACAAATAAAGTATAAATATTCAGTTTATGGATACAGATGATAGCAATTAAGGTGTGTTCGACTAGCTCGACTGATCTGATGAGTATGAACTGACTAGGTGGAGCCAGAGAGAAAAGAACCTGGCTACTCTTTTCTAATCATCAGTAATTACTACATTCATAGTCTCCAGCAAGATGTTGCAACTAATGCAACACGCGTAAAGTTATTTCTCATATTGGATTATTTCAATATAAGTACTTAAATTCTAAATAACCATAAAACAAACACTGAATGAACCCTGGTTAATACTAGTGATGTAGTAGGAGCATTAACCCAAACGAGGATAAAAATGAGGTCACAGGCACTACATGGCCACGCAACGACCAACCCTAAAAAAATAAATTAACCTACCTATAACAAACAAAGTTTTTTTCTACAATAAAAATTTAAATAAACTGACTCAAGTAATGTTTAGATACCACGTTGCCACGTTGGATGTTGTTATCAATTTCTCAGCCATTCTCAGGAGTAGATAAATATACACCGGCAACATCAATACCTTCTAAATTAATTAATTCTGTTAAAAGTTGTCAAAAAACAGATGCGTCCCAACGTGATGAATGTCAGATCGATGTATTAGGTATTTGATAAGGTCTGGGAGAAGTTAACAATGGAATTCATGATCATTTCTTAATATTCATAGCGAAATATCGCTCGGTACGCCTCTCCCACAGGACGGGGTCGGGGGGCGCGGAGTAGGCACGCATTGTTAGCAGATTCCTGCTCGGGAGGTAGACACAAACTACGGACTTATTTGAATTCCCATCGTTTCATTCCAATTCAGTATTTCATAACAATGAACTGAATGTAATTTGAGTTTCAATGACTTTCAGATCATTTCGAAGGAGTTAATTTAATCTAGTTTGAGAGATGGATGTGTACCGAGGTGGATCGATACTGTTTGTATAATCCCACTGATATTATAAACGCGAAAGTTTGTATTGGATGGTTGTTACACTTTCACACAGATAACTACTTAATTTCAATGAAACTTTACCATTATCTATATTATATATTATAGCTCTATATTTACCTATATCAGAATAACATTTAGACTGCTTTTTATCCCTGTAATGTGTGTGTACTCGTGGAAATGGTGAACATGCAAATTATTTATAAATTATATTAATAACTAGCTGTCCCGGCGATCTTCATACAGCCTAAAATTTTACTTTTAAACCTTCCCTGAATCTCTAAAAATATTTCAAGATTAAAATTAGCTAAATCGATCAAGTCGTTTCCGAGTTTTAGCGAGACAAACGAACGATTCATTTTTATTTATATATTGTTTTTTTTTTCGTATTGTTTCAGTAACAAAACTAGGTCCCAGGCATGGTGTAACCGAGGTCGCAGTAGAACCTACACCAGCACCACCACCAGCACAACCACCTCCTACACAAACTAACAAAACTGAACGGTATGTTGAGTACAGATTAGAATATCATTTTGTATGGACGGAATTCTGAAAATTATCCTCGATATTTCACTACGAATTAACGTGACGTTATGAATTTATTAATCCTACACTTTTGTATTACAAGTGAGACAGGAAAGTTACAGTAATGGAATCGGGATCATTGGATTTGACTTGTAACAGATCCAATTTCTTCAAACAATTAGATTAAGCTAGAAACTTGAATGTAGCAACATGCCCTTTGTCACATGACTATTTTCTCTCACTAATTGGATCGATATTTGTTCTACACGAGATACAGTTCGTTTCTTATTACCACTTATTTTATTCTTGTGATAATTCAAAAATTTATTCATATAATTACGCTTGCTTTCCTAAAGAGGTATGCAGAGGTGGGTGAATTCGCCCACTCTTCGCCATTAGCTTTGCTAGTCACACGTATAACTGCTTACCGAGAACATTTGTTTGTCAGAGACTCGTTCGTTGATCTGCAGGTGCATCATTTGCAGGTAAGGTCTAAGGGTGACTTGTACCTCTAAGATCTTGGTGTGACCCCTGTACATTTAAATATACATTAAGGGGTATTTTTAGAGGGGCTCGTAGTCTAGTGGTAACCGACAATATTAATACATTGCAAAGGTTAAGCAACATCTAGTCAGGCAGGTCTTAGGATGGGCGACCATTTCTTAGGACACTGAGACCCCTCCGTGCCTCGGAGAGCACGTTAAGCCGTCGGTCCCGGTTGTCATACGAACATCTATGGCAGTCGTTAGGGGTAGTTGGAGCCCTTAAAAATCCGAACGGTCTAACTACAGAACTTCGATATCGCCCATGGGTTGTGAAGGTCAGATGGCAGTCGCTTCACGGAAAATATCTAAGTTCAGCCGAAACACAGTTAGACTGGATAGCCGACCCCAACTAAGTTGGGAAAAGGCTCGGTGAATGATGATATATATTATTTATAGGGAGGCCGGCAAAGCCCCTTCCCGCGTTGGAGCTTGCCGCGTGTGTTTAAAAGCACTGAAACCAGGCGAAGTATTTCATACATGCAACGGATGCCAGCATCGCGTTTGTGAAGATTGTTCATCATACTCCAAGCCAGCAAGCGATGAAGATGCTGTGAGAACACATTCATTATAACAATAGCTTCATTATCATTAAGTATGGGCGTCGTGAATATCGTGTATCGACAATTTGTTTTTACATATTTAAAAATATTTATAGATAATGGATAAAGCAATTCTATGGTAGGTATACCTACATACCGTCTCCGTGTGCTCGATGTGTTTTCATAATATTAAGGTATACGATTTTTTTAAGTCCGCGCGTGCGGGGCTGCTCCTACTTCCATTGCCGGGTGTCTCTGGTACGCACCAGGGTACTCCGCGCGATCCCCAGGTACAGTCTCCTGCAGGAAGCGTCGGGTCCCTTTAGGTTGGGCATCAGCCGCGAAAGCGCTGATACCTTCGTCACTTTGGGGACCAAACTTCGGAAATGTTAAGGTATCCGATGCACAAACTTTATCTGATCGTATTTTAAGTAGGTAATTTATAATTCACGCACCTATAAATTTCTGTTTATAATATCTATGTTGTCAGAACTCATGGCGGTGCTCAGTATGTCGTCGCAAAGCAGCACCTCGAGTGCCTCCTTCTACTCAAGACAGTACAGACTCTCTACTCGATGTGCCTGTACTAGACGCACTACAGAGACGACACTCGGAAGCACGACTCGGCAGCGGCGGCAGTAGCACCGGGCTTGCGCCGCCCCGGTCGCCAGAACTACGACGACATTCAGATGTGTCGCCAGCATCTTTAAAGGAGCTAGAGAAGGTAATGCTCATCGGTTGTTGTGTCAAACTGCTTTCGGATAGGGACCTATATCAAGTGTTGTCATAGAAAATACATCGCAAACATTTGCTGGTTTATTCACAGTATTGACTGCTGAGGTTGACTTTATTCTTAAGTCAAGCATTAGGTGCCAAGTGCAAAAAATTATGAATTAATTTTTGAAATGTGTTAAGATTCCATGTTCCTGCTCGGATGTAGTGTGTGGTAGTCAATTATTTTCTTTATTCGTAAATACGAGTTTGAGTTCGTAACCACGCTGCCCGCGGCGGCAGTTAAAGGGCGGCGGCAGCGTCACGCCTAAAGTAGAGTCACGCCGGCCGAGCACCGTGACACCGGTGCGCCGCCGCTCCATGCGCTCCCCACGACAGCGCTCCTGCGAAGAAGACCAACCGGCTGCCAAACAGTCGCCAGCACATCAACCTGCATTGAACGCACCACCTCCAATGTCTAGAAGGTACTAATGATTACGGTTCCAAATTGATTTTTTCTATACTGCAAATCTGAAATTATTTTACTTAGATTCAGTAGCGCTATCTAATGGAACGGATTTTAAACTACGTTAAATTTTGCGAAATATTAGGTACCTAAACGTTTATATTTCGCATTGTTAACAACTACGTTATGTAACCACTCTGTTGAAAATCTAACTTTGGTTTGACTATGGGATCAAGGATTACTTTTTGTCACAAACTAATGTACCTACAATCAGCCGAGTTAACGACTATTTATACTCAGTCATACTACATATTTTCAAATCAGTAGTGTCCCTTATCAACTAATTAGGTATAAAACAGACAGACTGAGAGACTTACTTGTTTTGAAGCTGATATTAGTATAAAAGGTAAACATTGTGAATAAAAGCAACCAACATCTAAATACTAAGTAGTGCCTCGAAATGTAATCAATTTCGTATAGGTTATACCTAGATAATTATCTATAAATACGCAGGTAGGTATATTACGCTATATCTATCTTGGCTTTGATAATTATCATATTAGTTTTAGGACATACTTATTAAAATAAAAGATGGTAGTCACTACTATAAATCCCATAGGGATACAGTTTCATTAATGTCACTCAAAACTTAATTATCGCCTGTATAGGTCGTCAGCAGTGGATGTGGTCGCCGGCGCGACGTCGAGGCGCAGCTCGTATCGCACAGACGACACAGACTCAACGCCACAAATTTCCGGCCTCAGTGTTGATGAGGATCGACCCATCAGGCGACGCGGCAGTCAACTGTAAGTTATATTTAACTTTGAATGATCATTTAGGCACACAATAAACAACCTCTGTTTACTGTTAGGTATATTGATAGACCATTTCAACCTCACTTACAAATTTAACACCTAGATGTGTCTGTTAATTAATGTAGGTTCATCAATTATTATTATCCTTCAACAAAATCTCAATTATATGTATCGATTTATTTATAATTACACAGGCCAGATATAGCAGCATTACAGCAACGGACGGGGGCTCTTAATGCGATGGCAGTGCTCACCTCACGATCTTCAGACACATTCATCGAGCCATCCGCTGCCTTGGCTGCCGCTACCGCTGCGGCACTTTCAGCAGCCGCGCGTCAAATGTCCGTAGATGCCGAAGCCATCAAGATTGTTATACATGACGTTGATGACCAAACGCCAAGACGCGTCTCCTTGCGACGTGATCCCAATGATAAGGGACACCGATGTAAGTGATATTTTATATTATCATTTACAAGAAAGCGCTAGAAATCTTTTAACTGTCTATATATTTTATGTTATTTATTGTTCAGAATAATAATAATTTCAGCACGTGGTTTTGGCATGCGTGTTGTGGGTGGCAAACCGGATGCTAGTGGGCGCCGTGAGGCTGTCATTGTGTGGACCGTGCCGGGTGGGCCCGCCGATGTCGCCGGACTCCAACAGGGTGATAAGGTAACGGAGTATAATATATAACATAACATTTGATGGGCATTATCGTTCTAATAATGTACTTATAAATGCAACACAACAAGATCTTATCAGAGTATATTTGAGTCCAATACTGATAGATAGGGCTCGCTAAAAGTTTCTTCCAGTATCTACATTACCTCAAGATTCTCTTAAAACTTAATCGATGTATTTTCTTATCTCTGATAAACTCGTAGGAAGTATCGATTTTCTAAAATATCTTCAGCCAGTACTCTATTAAAACTTTTCGCCTTTCCAGTATCCTTGAATATTGTCTGTGAATTAGGTAAATAGGTACTTGAGCTCTATATCCGTTGTGTTATCTATTCAACTTAACACATACAAATTATTTTAGGTGTTGGAATGGGGTGGTGTCCCACTCACTGAGCGTAGCTTCGAAGAAGTATGTGCAGTACTGGAGCGTGGAGGTGACAGTGTCGAACTGCTCGTAGAGCCGGCACCTCAACTCGATGACCAGCCGACACAGACCTCGCAAAGTTCACTACATCACCACGCCTTGTACGGTACGTATTATACAAGTCTATTCATGTCATATACTCACTTCAACACAGAAATTTAAATTATTGAATCTTAGTATTGGAAACACCAGTAATAATAATAGACAAAGTGATTTTTTTTATACTGCAAATCTGAAATTATTTTACTTAGATTAAGTCGCGCTATCTAATGGGACGGATTTTAAACTACATTAAATTTTATCCCAAAATTCACTTTAAAATTAAATGAGTTGGACACTCGTTACTGCGTAAAGTGTGCAACATAAAAATAGACATTAATATCACATTTACTGCGTGTGAACACGATTCATCGCCACCCCGCCATGTTGGTGTATCTGAGCTTTAAGTACCATTATAAACGAAAAATCACGTTGTATATTGTAGTAACTTATTTATTTCTTGTACCTTCACGTAAATATTTACACTGTAACTAAGCTATTTTTACTCTTCTTATCAACATCTTTTACTTCTCTTACCTATATACTTATTGTGTTATTTTTCTATAACCTATAATAATTGAATGTTAACAGAATATTTTCTCTACTTACCTGTCTTGTTCCGCACCATCACGTCAAGTCTCCTTCTTGGTCAAAACGGTATTTTTACGTTTTGTATACATTCTTGCTTGTTTCCTTATTTGTTTTTCTGTATTTTTAGAATTAATTAACTCGGTGAGTTAATAAACTCGTGTTTTTGGTTCACAGAACCGGATACGGACAAATCACCATCATCGCCGACTCGCCGGAAATTGCCGAAAACCCCGGTATAATATACTACATACATAGGCTATATTGTAAACATTTATGTGTTGTGAATCCCTAAGAATAGAGCGGAACGCTCTCCTCTTTATAAACTCTGGTAGAGACTGTCACTCAGTGCCTACTCCTCTGCGCTTTCCGAATTCATTCATTATAGCGTATGGTCTTCTTCAAGCATTGTGTACTTATGGGGTTAATAGTTATCTTTGAGACTACAGTTGCAAGTTAGTGAGTAGGTTTTTTTACCTAAGCACTTTAAGATGATCCACTAACTTGCATCACATCGTTATTGGTTTAACCTGATGAGCTTTAATGAGACGAGCCCTGAGACAACATTTAAGATATTACAACGAAAAGATAATATTTGTTTTATTATGTTGAAACGTTAATGAAATCTACCCATCTTGTAAAGTAGGTACTTTTACCCTCTTTCTCGTTCAGATCTGACACCGGTCACAGCTTTGTCCATAACTTAATACAAAGGTGTTTAATTGATGTTATGTTAGAATGTCGCCTTTTCAATTGTGGGTGGTACCTACATAGGTGGAGTCGTTGAGTTATATAAGAGTGCAGGGGCTGGTCTCCACTGATCTGCTGTGATACTGTAGCACTAATCAGTCAAACATCTTCCACGTTAGTTTAGCTTTAAGAGATTAGTGTTTTTATTATATAATCATAGATGTACTATAACTTTGTTAACCTTTACTATTTAGATAAAGGGATGTTCTGTTTGTTTACCTAAAGCATTTATATACCTACATACTGTAAATTTGTTCCATTTGTTAAGTCTCATGATATACGTTATCGTTTATATATACATAATATGGATGAAAACTACCGTAAGAGAAGTGTGTGAACAAAATGCTACGTACTTATTTTCAGATTTTTATTTTTTCTATCACCCGACCAATTTCATATTGTCGCCATCGGCTTCGAGCACAATTAGGGAACAATCGGCAAAGTCAAATAGCGATGAAACATGAGTAAATAAGTAAGTGTAGCCTAACGCTAACCAGTTTTAGTGTTCGATGGTAGATTAGGGGACTCCTCCCGGCATCGAATATCATCTATAGGATACCGTGGATGATTAGAGCTCGTTGTCTACCTGTAAGGGCAAACAAAAATGTGTAGTGAAGCTAGATATGCCGCAGCTTTCAGCTTAGTCAATTACAACAAAAGATTACATAAATATTCAAAATCACTACCACTATTATCTGGCACATATAGCTCACTTTGTACACTAACAAAAAGCGAAATGACAGGCATAAAGACTTAGTAAGGTAGAAACCAACGGAATCGTAGAGACAGCAGCCACGACGACAGCCAGAGCCGGTGCTAAAGCAAGAGCAACGCGGCATGTACCAGTACACAAGAGACACGCTCGGCGCGCATTCATGGGTCCGCACTCCTGTTGGGTACAGTCTCATATTTAGTGCATCGAGTGTCTGTTACCCAGTCTTGCTGTTGACTTAGTTTAGTGTGATGCTGCACTTGTAACGAAGGCAACGACTAGTCTCGTTATCAGCTTCGAGTGGTGGCAGCACGGTATACCGCATTGGAACACCTTGAACGGCAGGCGCACACCGACGCTTCTGACATGTTGATGACACCGTACAGCAACACGATGTACATAACCGCTCTTACTTGTAGTTGAATGTTGAAACTCGTTGATTACGATACAGAAATGCATGAAGCTGCACAATGTCGTTATGTGCATAATGAGCTAGTGAAAGCACCGTATAAAACGTGAAAGCCTTTGTGTGTGACACGTGATTCAAATCGAACGATGTGTTTTCATTAAAACTTAATGTTTATATAATCATGTATTTCGTTTATCATTTGTTATTGTAAAAATACACACGTGTATCGTTAACGCTTCAATTAATATGTTCTTTCATTGTTATATCGTCATAATTGTCAATGTGAGCTAATGCAATTCATGCTAAATCCATTTAAACTCTACGACAGCTCTAGAGGTACATAATTTCAATTACTTACCTACATTCTTATTCAATCTGTTTTTTTACTAGGCAACCTAAAGTGAGAAATATTGAATCCAGGAGAAAACAATAAATGGTATATAGATCAAAATACTTATCTACGCTAAATAATGAAAGTATGTAATAATGTACTTGCCCATTTACTTAGTTGTACTGTTCAAAGCCTTCATAGTTTTTACAAACTTATAAATGTAGGAACTTTTTGCAAATCAGTGAAAACACTGAAATTTGCACTGTAGATTTTTTTTATGTAACGCAAATATCTGCAACTCTGCAATGATGTAGAATTAGGTATAGATTCCCCTTTTTCCAAAGAAGCTTGTGCAGTGAACACTGTCCATAGATACAACAGAACAGGGCTTACGCCCTTGATCGTTTTTAATAAGCAACAATTTGTAGAGAATGTCCGACTGAACATTTTGTTTCGGCTACAGACATGCAGCTTGTGAGACCGGTATCAGCATGATACAGCTTCCTGCATGGCGGATGAACACATCCGATTTTATGCATTATTTGTGTTTCATAGAACTGCCTCAGCCCGACGCATGTTACTTTAATTATATTCTTGATAAAAGGATTTTCGATATTTAGAAAAGATTATTTGCGGTAAGGATGAATATAAATCATTATCATAATGATTTACCCCTATTTCTAATGACATACCTACTCTTAACTCTTAACAATATAATAGTAAAGGTTGCTGCATGTTACTGAATAAAGTACAATGCATTATCCAAATACTTATCACTGATAGATTGCATAACTGATCTTGGAAAATTATGTTACCATTTTCAATTACGCCAACATCATCCTGTTTGTTCGTTTGATGTATGTTAGTTATAAACCATACTCTTAAGTTGTATTTATCAATGTGACTAAAAGGCAAGGGTTTTATAACTTGCTATAACACGTTTGGATAGTATGAATGGTTTAAATACACCAATGCCGCAAGAGTCACATTGTAGTACAACACATCAATCAACGTTGAATTATATTATGGAATGTTATGTGTAGGAGCAGGACCGCGCAGAGCGTGCTCGAGAGCGTCCTCCTGGCCGCGCGCAGCTACAGGTGTGGTTTGAATGCGACCTGCGCAAGCTTGTGATTGTGCTCATTGCAGCTGATGATCTACCGTCCCGAGATCACACCCTTGGCTATGGGGACGAACCTGAGGCATTTGCTCGAATACGCTTGCTGCCGTCACTGTAAGTGTTATGCAATAAAATAAGTTTCTTTCATGTCGAAAAATTCGAATTATTATTTTTAAAGTTGAGATTTTATAAATTAGTGTGTGCACATAACTATGTATTAGAACACTCGTATATCCCTCTTTACGCAACAGATTCATAATCTACTATTTATCAAAAGTTAGATACCTGATGACAACACGTATACCTATTATAATATGTACCTACCTGTAAAGTAGCTACAAAAAACTATGGAATGAATATCCCCGAGGGATCTTGGTAGCGTCAGTTACTCAGTCAGTTATATGCTCAGTCGTACACTGTTCTTGTGAACGTCTTAATATACCTACTGTAACTTACGTCATGTCGTATTTTACTTAGTTTAGCAAGTTCACGATTTTATATATCATTCCAATGCAATTTTTCTGCAGCGAAAACTGCCCACCAGTAGAAACTGATCCAGCCTCAGCATCGTGCAGCCCTGTCTGGAATGCTACGCTTAGCTTTGGTGGATTGACTGCTGATCTCCTGGCAGGCCGAGCTTTAGAGCTTACCCTCTGGGATGCCTGCCCAGGAATTGAACCAGTTCTGGTTGGCGAATGCATTGTAAGTAAATAACAAATACCCAAATAAATGGAAGATAGAATTTAGTCTGTGACGCCCAGGACTTAATTAGCTGTGTCACAGCGGCTGGCACGTAAGATTTTGTTGCCTTTAATCAACATTTCATCGCAAGGTTTTAATTTTTTTCAAAATTACAATAAAGCTGCTACTTTTTATTAAATTCATTAGGTCATTTCGGTTATAACACATTGTAAATGTACCCGGTAACGGCAATAGGCTTACCCCTTTTACGTGGGATTAAAATACTGGCAAATTGTGGGTGTGTAATGCACCTCTGCCTACCCCTTCGGGGATATAGGCGTGATGTATGTGTGTGTGTGTGTGTGTATGTGTGTGTGTGCGCCGCGGCCGCATCTACGTCCATTGCCGAGCGCTTCTGGTATGCGTAAGCACCAAAAGGGGCTCAAAGCTCCTGGAATGTCTAGTCTTTGACGTATTGTATTTATTTGCATTCCTCACGTCACCTTGTTTCTACTTACCTACTTCCTATCGATTCTTGTTCTAGATGGACCTAGAGAAAGCATTTGCAGAGGAGCGCGCTGTATGGTGGACCCTGGACGAACGTGGCACTCGCTCGGCCAACGCTTCGCCACGCGGCTCGCTCACTGGTGCGCGCGCATTACGTCGTGGAGACTTCGCCTCCCAGCGCTCTGCGTCAGGTACCAAACGCGGATCCAACCCACCCTTGAGCTTCGATTATGGTCGCCACTCACTTGTTCATTTCATTTCCCGTAAATGTTTAATACCATTGCTGTCTTTTGGTCTTCTTACATTAGTCAATGTGTAGATTGATATTACTCTAAGCGTTTCATGTAATTTCTTCGTATTATCCATTCTGTTTAAATATTGGCTATTGAGATACACATAATTCCTCTACTAACTCAATACAACTTATATTACATTTACTGGGTAGACTTAGCTTGTTTTTTTGATGCCTCCAATTAGTCAAAGTTTTACAATCTTAATATCAATAATTCAACAGGATGGACAGAATTCTACTAAAGCTGGAAATGGTGTTACATGGGTACATAATTTATTATTAGTTTCAAAATTTTGAATCAAACCTATGTACCTACCTATTAGGTATAATTATTAAGCTCTTAGCTTAGCATTATTTCTAGCTATCTACTAGTACTATCTATGCAGTTAATATTTTGATGGGCTCCTTTCATCCAAATATTGTTTAGAAAAACAGTATCGTCTTCATTGAAAGTTGTTGCTACGAAGTTGCTACGGCAAAAACGACAAGGCGATGCAATGTTGGCGATCCTCGGTAATAAGTATTGAGGCAGTGAGTGACAACCATACATTCATTTTCAGCATGATTAATCTCGTAATAGTCAATTAATTACTTGTGGCAACACCTAGCATGTCTAAATGTATTTCGTTCTATTTCCTTTATCTTGGATCCGCGCTTTACGTATACCTTGACGTTGTAGATACTTTTGTATCATAATTCTATGACAAACACAATTTTTTACTTATAATTTCAGATGATGTTGACTCGATTGGAGAATGCGCTTCTTTGCTTCACCCAGATCACGCTTGGGTGGGTGGCTCTAGACGTGGCTCGTCCCAATCCGAAACGCTTGAAGTCGAAGTTTATCAACTTGGAAAAGATTTCTCTCGATCTCTACCCGGTTCAAGACGATCTTCATTCCAACAACAACAAGAGAAGGGTAATTATATAGTTGATTGGACTTTGTGATTATGATTAATTTACGGACGTAAATTACGAGGTATTTAGGTATTATTTCGCTAGACGTACTTTTTGAAGATTTCGCTATACGTATTTAGAACTGAGAGTAAGGTATTATTATTACATCAGTGTGATATCAATGAGAAAAGAGGTAAATCTTGATAAGCGATCATGAGATCCGGTTGTTTAGAAGCTGGTGACGCATCGCCATCAATGGCGGCAATGGCTTATCGGCGCAACGAGCGGAGACGTTCTTCCTGCGTGCGCCGAGATCCAGATGATATTCTGCGGTCACTTCGTGCCGTTAAGGGAGAGCTTGGACGCACACTGTCGCTGTCCGGTTCTACCGCCAGGCGTAAGTATTTAACCGTTATCATCCCTTTGACACAACCACTTTATATAGTGCCATCATATTCACTCAAATCTTGAAACATACCCCAGTAAATACCTTTAAAACCTTAGTGTAACTTACTTTCCTTATTACTTACTAATTGTGCCCCTAATAAACTATGGTACAAGTATATGATTGTTCATTGCAATAAACCATCAGTCACGTGATAAGAAACATTTGACCCGGTCACTATTAATTTTCCGCATTATTTACGCATTTTTATAATTATTAGGAAACCACTCTTTGGTTCCTTGCTTGAAACACTTTTAAGAAATCAAAATGTACAAACACCCTCCCCGCTCGACTGTCCCCCCACACACAGCAATAACTAGACAATGCGAACATTGAGGGTAGTACTGATTTGTACTGTGTTGTGCTTGTTTGGTCAGCAGCGACGGACCGTTAGCACCTCGGTAAGCGCTTACTCGTTCGTGCCCGCGCCCGCGCGTACTCCCGGACAGGGGTGGTTCGTGCGCGGTGTCGGTGTACACGATTCCTTGTGACGTCCGACGGCCGCCAGTACCCACATTTCTACTCTAGCTCCACGTCCTCGCAGACTGGAAGCGTACGCCCTATCTCTGTTGACAGACTAGTCAATAGGGGCAGGACGCGCGTTTTGGCCTGCGGACGACACAGGGGCTGGGGTAGACAATGGGGGCACGTAGTAGCATGGTCATACATCGCTTGCGCGGCGGCCGCGCGCACGCACCGTTATGAATGTGGCTGCGCCCGACGCTTTTCATCACTTCACTGTGTCTGTACTGTACTGTCCTGACGCATGCCCGGCCGCGGGCGATCACGCTCACTTCATCTGTTTCTGTGTACCGTCTATTCGGCTGCCCGTCTTCGTTCATCTCGATGGCATTGTGTCGCCTAGGATGTTTGAAATTCATTACCTATGCGAATATCACTCATTGTTACAAAACGCATCTATTAGATTTCCTGTAAATATAATTATTATCCTACTATACCTAGGCCGTAGTTCGTTATAAAAATTATTGGATTCGTATCACCTTATTATCAACTTTATTAAATTGGGAAGTAGCTTCACATAAGCGTAGGAGGCGGTCGCGCATGACGTAGCGGCGATGCTCACGGCTCGTCCAAGCCAACGGTGGCATGATTTATGTTATTGTAACCCTCCACAAGAACGCAAGTTTTCCTACCAATTAATAATAATATGGCTGTTCATAACACGGAATGCTTACCATTATAAGTTGAGGAACGCTTCAAACAACTATTAGAATCTCGACTCCACTCTTGGCTGCACACGTTAAAATGCTTACTCTTCCATTTATGTGTTTAGGACAGGAAAACAAATGTATGTAAACGAAAACTGTACACATTGATTGGCACGAAGCTGTTTTGACGTGCTTATTTTATGTACCTAAATGTTTATTTTTGATCATTATAAATGTTCGATTGAATGGTTTGAATATCATTTTGTAATTTGATTTTTATGTGTTTATCAAATTAGACATAAGTAATGACATTATGACGCCGGTCACAGCCCGTACGAGTGTGGGTGCGTGTGCGGGTGTGTGCGGTGGACTGCGGAGCGGGTTACACGTTATATGTGGTGTGTGTGATGGTGCAGGCACAGCGACCGGGCGCAAGGGCAGTATGTGGGCGGCGGTGCCGGCGGCGGCGGCGTGCGACGCGCTGGCGCCCGACAGCGACGAGCCGCTGCTGGGCCCCGGCCAGCTGCCGCCGCGCAACGCGCACCTGCCGCCCTTGCACGCGGAGATCAACATTAGCATCATCATGGTCAAGGGACAGCTAGAGCTCGAGGTCCATTTGAAAACCACCAGATTTGTCAATACTCTAAAATGATTTTTGGGTTCTGTATCCAAAGGGTAAAACGGGAACCCTATTACTAAGACTCCGCTATCCGTCCGTCCTTCCGTCCGTTCGTCCGTCATTCTGCCCGTCCCGTCTATCACCAGGCTGTATCTCGTGAACCGTGATAGACAGAACGTTGAAATTTTCACAGATGATGTATTTCTGTTGCCGCTATAAAAACAAACTAGCAACCCTTAGCGCAAACTGCGCAAGTAATTTTTATTTTATTTTTTTACTTTTTGTCAAATTTCTAATCTTATCGCACCACTTGAGACCACGACCTTTCCAACGGTGTGCCACACTTGACTGTGCGACTCTTAGTTTAGGAGGAGAAGCGGCTTCACTGGCGTATTATATATAGAGATACTAAAAACAGATTATAATAAATATTAAAGGGGGGAATTGAAGCCGAATATTTAATAAAATCTAATAAGTAACTATTATTCATCAGGTATCACATGCTCGTCGGGTATATGGCGTGAACGGTGAAGTACCAGACTCGTATGTCAAGTGCTATCTTCGAGATGGCGACAAGTGGCTGCATAAGCGCAAAACTCGTGTCGTTAGGCGAACTACAGAACCTAATTTCAAACAGACACTTAAATATCAAGTAAGTACATTGCTACTTTTTGATTTTATCCACATTAGTAGGGACAGACATGATTATTATCATGTCTGTAAAGGATAACTTTTTATGCATAAAGTGTAGGTAGGTATTTATTATGTTAGCTGGGTATTAGCCTACTTTGAAGATTTTAAGATCTCTCTGTACCCAGTTTTACCTCAATAAGTTCAGCCGAAACAATTTTATGATAACGTACAGAGTAGAGTAAATTCAAACCAAGGATAAGATCCAAGGAATATAAAGTCCGTGAAGACATGTGACTGTCAAAATACTCATCAAGTAATTGCATTATAGTGTAATACGATGAGTAGTAACCAATGTATGTTTTATTCAGGCCAGCGAAGCCCTTGGTCGTACTCTGGTAGTGATGCTATGGCAACGTTGTGGCGGATTCGAGCACAACTTGGCGTTAGGCGGCGTAGAGATTTGCTTGGACAAACTATCGCTGCCACAGCGCACATACGGCTGGTACCCGCTGTTCCCAGCTACATCGTTCGCCGCCGACGAGTCGCCCGACTGATCCAGGGAGCCGTCGCCGGAGCGCCGCGACGACTACTAATGCTCCACGACGGCTCATTATGCTCATGTCCCCGACCAACAAATCCCCCATTGATACTATTATGTTATCTTTGCCGTGCATTCGTTTATGCCCACATACTGCTATTGATCAAATCTAATATGATATTCTGATGGTATAAATAAATGTGTATCTATTGTTAACTTTATATGCGTTGTATTGTAAACTTATATTTGACTGTCATGTGTTTTACAATGCGATGTTTTCAAATGCAGATTTTGATCGTAATTAATAAATTGTTTCAAAAGGCAGGTTCCTTCGGTACCCACTGAAAACACCATTTTAGGCTGTAGTTTAATAAAAAGGAGCTTAATGTAGAGATGCTTCGAATTTTTTGAATGTGTATTTTTAAGTCCCATTGAGGATGCGCCTAACGGTAATGTTGGTTACGGTAATTTATTGAAAGCTCCAAGAAATTTAAGCATTTCACTTGAAGAACTTTACTATATTTATGCTTGACATTTAGAACAACATATATTTGTAGAGAGTTTATGTTATATAATTAAATTAAAATATATGTGTGTGGTTACTTCAACATTTAGTATCAATAAAACTGTAGTTAAATTTATGTGAAGTACAATAGATTAAAATAGTTTTAAGATGTCTACTTTGCATGTAACACTTCATGACTTGAACTTCAACATTCTTAAGCTACTAAACTTCACTTAAATAAGAGAAATATATTTTATGTAAAACCGTTTTGAGTTAGATAATTACACAAACACATTCTACTTAAAAGTATGAAATATCATGTGTATATAAAACACATAGTTATTCGTATCCCTATTGTAACACGTATGTTATAAAATGAACTCCAACTTCAAATCTTTGCCTTATATTATGATTAAAACATTTCTAAATATGTATAATAATATTCTAGTTAGTAAGCGCGTCTAGATACTATTCTTCCAAGGTTGTGCTTTAGTGTATTTTTCAAAATATAGGTACCTATTTGATTTAAATCAATATTTATTCACATAGGTGGTATAACTTAATGTCCAACCCTTGCTGTAAATGTACATAGTCATTTATTTACTTATATTAATGTACAAATCGCACAAAGACGCGAACTAAATACCTATGTCATTGTGACATTGTTTCCAAAATTTTCTACGCACAAAATTTTCGTGATAATCTATTAATAGATATTCTTTATCTTAATGTCTAGAAACCAACGCAAATTGATTACTGAAAAATATCTTCAATCTGTGAGTACATTTCAACATAAACGTATATAGTAATTGTTTAGATCGGACATTCCTCTAAATGAATATTCGTGAAACTATCAATAAATAAATAAATGAATGTAGGTTCGCATTACATTTTCTATATATATTTAGTAAGTCACAAGCAATTTCATAAGTAGATAATTACATTTTTGTGAGATGAATACTTTAATCCTCGTGATAGTAACTACATATCCAGTACGAGAAAACTTGTGTATATCTTATCGAAATCTGTGTTCTTCCAGTGCTATCGTAGCTTAGCAACCCACCTGACAATATCTACCTATACCTAGCTTATTTACCGGTATACTAATAAAGGGGTGTTGTACAATATGTGTCTGTGATACATAATGTATGTCGACCGCCTCGCTATATTTTATTTCAACGTGGTTGTACATTTCCCAAGAGAGAGAAATATTTATTAGATATCTACTATTATCTAATCAGTTAGGTTAACTAAATGTTACTCGAACTATTCAAATGAATATATTATATCTGGTGTTAAATATATTTACGTCATGATTTAAGGAATTTGATTGATTTGAAAGAAAAATATACATAAAATTATTTACAACTGAATGTATAATAATATTATCTACTATCAATTCTGACAGTGTTAGAATCGATCAACTACTTACGCTTATTATCTTGATATTTAGAATAATAACAATGTATATTTCTTACTAAGAGAAAAATGTATAAACATAATGTAACGTTTCGATGTGCCTCGATGAGCCCGATACCGCATGAACAGGCAGTTTATAAAACATGCCACACTAAATTACCAACTGTTGACGTTCATATACAGGGACATATGGGAATATGTCAGCGTCAAGCCGGGTGATAAAGTTAAAGTTGGGAGTAAGATTAGTTTTAAATATTTATTAAAAATTGATTAGATAAAAAGTTATGTTCTGCCAAGCTGGAGTAATACTCGTAAGTTTTTTTTTTTTTTTTATATATTTGGATCGCCAAATTGACGCCGCCCGCCTGGTGGTAAGTCGTGACGACGTCTAGCGATTGTGGGCCACTCTCACAGCACACATTACTATTGAGAGTGGCCCTCAACTTGACGACCTACTGATGTGCCTCTTCACGCTCCGCTTAAAGAACCCTGGATTATATGTGGGAGGAAACACATGCACAGGCAGGGCGTTCCAGGCCACTATCGTTCGGCAGAGAAACGAACGTTTAAAACGTTCGGTTCTCGCGAACATGCTATCCACTGTGTGGGGGTGGCATCTCTGCCCGGCACGAGTCGTTCGGGATCGGAAGGAAGAGGGTGGGATCAGATTGAAGAGCTCTTCAGAACACTCGCCGTGGTAAATACGGTAGAATGCGGCCAAGGAAGCTATTGTTCGGCGCTGAACTAGCGGCTCAAGGCTTCCCGTTACCTCCGGACAATCTATAATACGGATAGCCCGTCGCTGCATAGCGTCGAGAGCGTCCAGCAGATACTTCGCGGAGCCGTCCCAGAGGTGAGAGCAGTATTCGACGCAGGGTCTAATCTGCGTCTTATACAGCAGACACCTCTGGTCCGGTGTAAAGAATCTCTTTACCTTATTCAGTATTCCTAGTTTCCGCGAAGCTAGCCCTATACATCTTTCGATGTAGTTTTTATTATTGAGCTCTCGACGAACGTCTATGCCAAGGATATCAAGGTTGTCCTTCATTGGTAATAATGCATTCTGAAGAGAGGGTAGGGGAAGGAAAGGGGATTTCTTCGCAGTAAATGCACACGCCTGTGTTTTGCGGGCATTGAACTCGACCAGGTTCTCGGTACCCCATTGAGAGATACTGTCGAGGTTACGGTCGAGATCAGCCACGAGTCGTCGTCTCTCCTCCTCAATCTCAGATCGCCCCGCCGTCGGACGAACCGAGTAACTCCCGTGCAGTGTGCTGTCATCTGCATAGCAATGAATGTTCCCGAGGGATAGCATATCATTGATATGCAGAAGAAAGAGAGTTGGTGATAGTACGGACCCCTGCGGTACCCCGGCATTCACTTGCAAGAAGCGAGAAGCCTGGCCATCGCAGAGGACCCGCACTCGGCGCTCGTTTAAAAAGCTGGCAATCCAGCTGCACAGTTGAAGAGGTAGACCATATGCCGGAAGCTTGGAAAGGAGCGAAGCATGCCAGACCCTATCGAAGGCTTTGGCGATGTCCAGGCTAGTAGCCAAGGACTCGCCGTGCCTTTCCATAGCCCCACCCCAGACATGCGTTACGAATGCCAGAAGATCACCCGTTGATCGCTTTGGCCTGAAGCCGTATTGTCGATCATTGATTAGCGAGTGATCCTCTAGGAATTGCATGAGCTGCTTATTTATAAGGAGCTCAAGCACCTTGCAAATGACTGAGGTGACAGCTATGGGTCGATAGTTGCCTGGATCGGACCGATCCCCTTTCTTGGGGATCGGTTGTACGTTCGCCTCCTTCCAGACCTCCGGCACGAGCCCTGAAGAGTATGACAGGCGGTACAGACGCGTTAATACTGGAGACAACTCAGCTGCACATTTTCGTAGCACCACCGCCGGAATGCCGTCAGGGCCACTGGCCCGTACATCACATTGCCTGATAACAATATCAGGCATTGTGTGGCACAGTTGGCGATGGCTGGGGGCTGCAGGCCACGGTCGTCGACCCGGGAATTAGCCGCGAAGAGGTCTGCGAGCATATCCGCTTTCTCTTGGGCTTTGTGAGCCAGTGTTCCATCTGGGTAACGCAGCGGTGGCAGCGAGGGCTGACAAAAGTTAGATTGCACGGCTTTGGCCAGTTGCCAGAATCCACGGCTGCCCGTGGGATGGGAAGTGAGCTCCTGACCAAGCCGCACGACGCGCTGGGCATCCACTCTCTTAAAGGCCCTCTTACTCGACTTTGTGGCCCGGTTGTACGCTGCTTTGAGGTGGCCCACATTTGGGTCGCGCACAGCCCGGGCCCTGATCCAGGCGCGATATGCCGACTGTTTTTGTCGAACAGCTTTGGCACAATCTCGCCCGAACCAGGGACGGGCTCTGCGGATACTGGCGACATCAGTGAAAGGGATGTAATAATCCATCCCTAAACTGATCTCGCCAGCAATAGCAGAAGCACTATCCGAAGGAGCCTTTCCTACAAAGCAGCGCTGGCTCCAGGGGACGGACGCAAAATAATCGCGTAGACCGTCCCAATCCGCTGACGAGTAGTGCCATAGTCGTCGTGACGTTTGTACAGGACGTGCAGGAGGTGACACCTTCATGCCAGCGTGAACAACACAGTGGTCGGAACTACCCAGTGGGGCTCCTACCGAAACACTGTACTGGGCTGGGCGACTCGTCAGCAGTAGATCCAGCAGAGCGGGCGCGTGATCTGACCTGTCTGGTATCTGGGTGATCCCGCATACCATCTGGGTCAGACCGTGGGAGAGAGCGAACGCATGGGCGGCTCTACCCGCATGATCAGTCTTGAGGGACCCCAGCCATTCAATGTGATGGCCATTGAAGTCCACCAGAAATACTAGGTCAGCGTTCGGGAACCGCACCTGCGCTTCATCAGCCGTCTCGCTGAGGTACTGGAAGAGCTTTGTTGTCTCAGAATCCCCTGTGTGGGATCGATAGACGCACACGTAGATCCTGGCTCATAGAGCCAGATCTACGTGCGTAAGTAATACTTTTAAGTTTTAGACCAGAGTATACAAAAGCAATATTCAGAATTACTTAAAAATAATAAAAGTCAAGAATTGTAGCCACGGGATTGAAAATCTCATAATCATGTTTAGAATTTATCGTTTATTTTTATAATTCATTAGCTGTCCCGGCGAACTTCGTACCGCCTAAAATTTTCTTTTGAAACGTTCCCTGAGTTTTTGTACATAATTATGTAAATTGTTATTCTCCCTGAGTTAGTACAAATGTTTTAAGACCAAAATTAGCCAAATCAGCCTAGCTGTTCCTGAGCTTCAGCGAGACAAATTAACGGAGTTTCATTTTTATTTTAACCTCTACATATCTCTGTATAATTTTTAAACAGTTACATAAATCCGTTTTTTTTTAGTTTTCTGGTAACTCCTATAACTTGGTTTATCACCCAGTTAGGGCTTAACACCGACATATGGGACACCTGTATTATACATCCATCCGTCAACTTCACACTGCTACAAATAAAACGTTGTAACTCTCTAGGTAAAACTGTAGATTCTATTTTCTGTACTCAGTATACTTTAATAAATTCCGCTTATTTACCACCGTTCACCTGCTGAGACCACCTGGGTGTACCGTGGGAAGTTTTTTTTTACAACGGACGGAATGTATTGTTTGATAACTGGTTATGAAACAATGAAAAAAAAATCCATATTCATAACCAGAACCTCCTATTCTGTTATGATCGCCTGGTTCTTTTTCGGAATAATCAGTTCAAACATTCAATCGGTTTTCACTGAATTTAAAAGAATTTAAAATCTTGAAGGCTCTTATGTTGTTATTATTCCTGATACATTTGAGGTGGACGGTGGAAATTTTATATTTCCCACGGCCCACCCAGGTGGTCACAGGTGGTCCGTTGTAAAAAAAAACTTCCCACGGTCCACCCAGGTGGTCTCAGCAGGTGAACGGTGGTAAATAAGCGATAAATTCATGTCCACTGTAGACCTATAAAAACACACCTTTAAATTTAACACGTTAATTTATTTTCGGTCCTATTATTGTGACCAAGTTGTCATAACCAATGCCTAAATACTATAATTCTTAAATTTTTGGTTTCCGTAATAATACATAATCGCGCATGGCATATCGTAAAAGCTCAGTTCGATTTACCACACATAAGCATGGGCTTCACCACGTGCTCGGATTTTTCCCGCCTCTTTAATAACTATGGTTTAAAGAAATTACAGTACCCGGCGATAAATATTGCACATCTACCTTTGGAAAGAGACTTTCGGCTTCGTAGAACGTTATCTCTGTCACAGACTACCTATGTGACGTTTTGTCAGAACACACCAACACTAATAGAATAATTATTTATATAAATTATTTATAGAAAAGTTGGTGTATTTTATACAAAGAATAAAAAGAATTATTAAAAGAAAGCAAATCATAATTGTTTTAACAGCTCCTATTAGATACCGGACTGTTTGTATTTCGTGCGACTGAGATAACGCTCTACGAAGCGGAAATTAGCCGATTGTTTCTTTCCAAAGGTCGATGTGCAATATTTATCGCCGGATACTGTAAAATATTAAGATAGAAATTATAAATAAATCACAAGAACTGATGTCATCGGCAGGTCTTGAACCCACGGCCTTTACTTAACAGGGAGAATGCTTTGACCACTGAGCTACGATGACCAATTATACCGACAATAGATCGCGCTATAATTAAAATATAGTTTACTTTATTATTAACATATTACAGTAGTTTAGAATGTAAAGGTATTACAGTGGACATATCGTTGAAATACAGTTTTAGCAAATACATAGTTAAATTCGGGAGTCCTACGCTGTTGCGAATTATTTTTCCAATGCCTCACAGGTTCGAAAGCTCATGGACTCGAATGAAATAGTCGCGAAAGACGCTGTTTCGAAAAACATTTTCACTGCCTCATACGCTCGAATGCTTGTGATTACGATTTATTTAGTCAAAGTGTACGAAAAATATTCAAGCAGTAATTAAATAAAAAACAACAAATACTGTGTCACTCAACATTTAATATTATTATTAACAAATTGTAACAATCAAAAATATTAGTAGGTACCTCAACTGTACATTTTAATGATTTTTATGATGTGTACTTAACACAAAATCTAAGACTGATCTGAGTTTAATTAGACTAACTGAGTGAAATTATTGCACATGTGATAGTATTAGTTAGTTGCCTGAGGGAGCGAAGCGACCGAAGTCTCTGTTTCTATCGAATAATATTAAATGTTGATTCGAGCGTATGAGGCAGTGAAAATGTTTTTCGAAACAGCGTCTTTCGCGACTATTTCATTCGAGTCCATGAGCTTTCGAACCTGTGAGGCAGTGGAAAAATAATTCGCAACAGCGTGTGTCGGCACAGCGGCGTTCGGACCAACATAGGACTCCCGTTAAATTCAGTCATCTTCAAGAAGTAGGTAAGTACATTTTATGTGAATACAGAGTGCAGGCAAATGTTGTTACATATAAATTCATATCGCTTACATGTGAAAGGGCTGTCCGAATTTCCAACACGTGTTGATAAAAAGGCCTATGGCTCTGCCGCTCATCTACCAGCTATACATGTGATATGGTATCGGATATCATTCTAAGTACCTTTTTAGAGATAGTAATTTAACATTTCCTCCTACAACACATTTCCACATTCCGATTCCTGATCAATACTGTGAAATCTCCAGCAACGTACAACTTAGAGTAAGTATGACATTTACAAATGTATACTCAGACGTGTCTGTGAACTTTCTGAACAGGATCTGGCCTATACAATTTGTATGGTAACGAACACACTGGTCATTCACCACACTGTCTTACGCGTCACCGCGCCAGACTCGCGTGTTCCCATGCTATACCACGCATACGACGTTGTCACACACGTTTAAAGTGTCATAGCGCGTAGATAATGTAAATGTCAGACGTTGAAGACGTAGGACCAGTGTGTCGCTGTTTCCCACGTCGTACATGAAGGACCAGTGTGTTTTCAGCTTAACTTTCCGTGAACTTATAATTTCTTATTATAAGTTTACGAGACACGTGAGAATCGTACAACGGATGTTAAGTAAGTTAAAAAAATAAAATAAGTACACAAATCACAGTCATATCAATAACACTTCGTTTATTTCAATACGGAATCAATATTCTAATATCTAAAGGTAATCCGTACAACTCTATTCTCAGTATTTATCACGAACACGGAATGTAACTACAAATCATAGTACGTAATAATATGTGTGTCAAAGTATATTATTAAAATAAATGTGATAACAGATGAGTTTATTATAGCGATATAAACAATACTAAATGTGTTTTACTTTGGGTACCTAAAATAAGACTATTTATAACGGGTAATTTAAATTACAAATTCAATGGTCAGAAAACTCAGGATAGTTCAGTTCGGCTTCCCTAAGGGATGATGTAGGGATGATGTAGGTATGTGATTTTCAATAAAACGGTACAGGTAAAATAATAAGTCTAACTACTAATTATTAAACGTGATGATAGTCGGCAGGTCCACACCACGTCTCAATATGCTGCAGTAGAGAGGCGGCTGTGGCAGACGACCGCGCCGCACTCACACAACGTGACCACCATTCACGATTCGCACATCGACCTATAAACGGACCCGCACGTTACCCACCTCTAGAAGATATCACCTGCTATAATATGATGCTACTTGTATAAACTCCTTCAAAAAATAGTCACGACTTACTCCCTCATAGATCGTTTGATACGACCTCATTTTATATTGTGATTTTGAAAAATATGATAGACTAGTGGTCGCCCGCGACTTCGTCCGCGTGGTAATTTGGATTTTTTCCCGTTCCCGTAGTATCGCGCACTCGGTTTGTCATCGTCGCTTCCTACTTACTTGACACTTATTGTCATATTTTGAACAATTCACACAATATCTTTATAAATTGTAGCCTATATGTTATTCTGATGTATCTAATATATAAAATTCTCGTGTCACAGTTTTCGTTGCCATACTCCTCCGAAACGGCTTGACCGATTCTCATGAAATTTTGTTTGCATATTGGGTAGGTCTGAGAATCGGACAACATCTATTTTTCATCCCCCTAAATGTTAAGGGTAGTCCACCCCTAAAGCAAAACAACGTTTGCCGGGTCAGCTAGTAAGCTATATTATTGTAAAGTTTCATTAAAATCCATTCAGTAGTTTTTACGTGAAAGAGTAACAAACATCCATCCATCCATACATACATACATACTCACAAACTTTCGCGTTTATAATATTAATAGGATAAATTTGCCAATTAGCTCTTGTTTGTTGTGTCTAAAAAAATATATCCGCGAAATATAAATCGTGATTGCATCTACATGATGATCTACTATGTTTTCGCTCTACCAATCCGAAACTTTAGCATGTTATACAAATTCTAAAGATACTAACCATTGGTGAATGTGACTAGTCTAGACCCAAGCGGGTACCCGGTGAGGACGCAGCAAGCGTCTGTATCAGCCACGGTGGGAGCGTACATACCGCGCGCATCGACCGGCAATGTCTATACCAATGTTGAAATAATCAGAAACATCAAGCTCAAATTGTAAGTTTAATGATAATAACTAAAGGAGCAGGAAAATGGGACGTGGGACTACAAACAGTAAAATATCCCCTGAAACAAACCCCAATCACTTTGAAAATAGATATCTGAATATTCTGACAAATTATTTTAATAAATATCACTTAATAAGTATTAATGAATCTCAAAAACGAGCAGCTTAATTGTTATGATATACCTAACGATTATAAATTACTGTAATCTTCCAAAACTGGGTGAAGTGAACAAAAAAACAATTACACTAACATCTGAAATCGGTTTAATATTTCCAAGTCAGAAGACATTAAAAAGGTCTATAGATACGAACTTGTTTTAAGGTATTTTTTTATTTAAAAACGTCGCACGGGATCGTACTGAAGACTCTTATTACGGTCTAAATAATCTGTGTCAAGTACGTACTCAGTAAGTTTGTTGCCAATACAAGTATTCTGAACATAAAACGTGTTTACTTGTTGATATTCATTGGTAGTATAATCACGTTACAGAATACTGTTCTTACGGGAATTCATTAATTGACTCGTTGGTAAAGTAATTTAGTTCAGTTTTATGTTCAATGATCATTGTAACTCTGGTTTACGCTACGTGGAATGAAACCCCAGTTTTAGAATGTCGAGGGCATTTTGAATACTAGCTGAAAAACCGCAGATCCGCCCGCGGGTTTTAGTTTTCTCGTTGACAATACTCACGGAAATACATTACCATGTCACTCAGGGATAATTTAGTTATATTTATTAGTGAAAGAATTGTAGTCAATATATGAATCTCGGAATGAGGTTATTTAGCTGTAGTAACTGACCTGCTCTACCGCTTGGTCCATAGATACAGCGAGCACCCACTCCCGTACGTCTTCCAACGACGCGCCTCTCACGCATCCGCTTTCCATCAGTAGCGGGGTTCGACTCCAGTCAGTGCACTCTAGAATATGTTTATTTCATTTATTAATTCTATGTTTTTTGCTCAGAGTTTGTGCAACATCAGAAAAAAATATCAAAAATTTGCTACATACGAACATACAAAAATTAGTAAAACAGCTCTTTATTATCACAGTATAAATAAAATCTAAACCTATGATCTTTAGACGGTGACTCTCCGCAACTCTCAGACACAAGTCTTAGTCGGGCACAGACTTTATCGCAATATATCGCACAAACATGCATAATTTCTGTTACAAGAAATGAAAACTTATCACTACATACTCAAACATAATTAAATTCAATGAATACCAAAGTCCGTGTAGTCAAGTAAATTAGCGGCATCATCGTCGGCGGCCTCCACGAGGTCCATACATCTGTTCAGTAACACGAAAGCCTCGCGCGATCCCCCTGTACCTTCACTGCGGACGGCCATGCCGCACGCGTGGTACGCTACAGTTAGAAATCTACTATTAATAAAAAGCACGAAATTAGTGTGTATTTGGGGAAACAGGCGGGATTTAGTGTGGGTGTGTGTGATTCAAAAATATTGTCATTTTGAAAAGCAACCCAAGTCTTCTTATTAGATAGATGTGTATTAACTTTGTATCTGAAACACTAACTTTTGTTTGAAACATAATATTCTGTGGCTATTCTTCATCTCATTTCTTTTTTATACATAGGTTACGGTGGATCGTAGCACTTGCCACAAATTATAGCTACGAATGCTCGTAGAGGCAGCTACGAATGTACGTAGCAAATAAGCTTCGTGAAACAACGAGAGAAAGTCCTTAGAAAGTGCTTACCAACATCTGCGACAATAATGTCTGTGTAACGAGGCAATGCCCTCGCAGCCCGAGGAGCTATTTGAGGCACATGGAGCGCCATCAATAGAGTTACAGCCTTGAACAATAGAAGAAATATTTTAACTGATATCTAAACGGGCCTAATGACTATAATAAAGGCACGATAGGTAGTTTATTGCTTATACCCTTAGCTTATACGATCACACGTCACGGAGCGCTAAGTCACCAGACTACCCGTGTTGGTGCAGTCCAACCGAAACATCGGGGAGCAATAAGGTACCGTACCTTTAATTATCACGACTGAGTTCCGTTTAGATATCAATTATTATGATTCAAAATCTTGATAGTTTAACATTTTATTAAAATTGACACAAGCAGCACAAATTTTAGGGTTAACTTTGGTTACATTTTGCAAATATGAGACCAGGTACCGATAAGGACAAACACAAGTTTTACTATTGATGGGTAATTGCTTGGTTATACGAGTATGCTCAAAAAACTACAGAAGTGATATTGAATTGACAACTTTAAGTCTACAGTAATTTACTTACTTAATTCAGAAGAAAAGAGCGAATGGACGTGTTTAAATCTACCTATCTTCTTTTATCTCGCTAAAACTCGGGAAGGGCTGGACCGATTTGGCTCAATTTTGTCTTGAAATATTTGTTAAAGTTCATGGAATGTTTATAGGGTTTTTTTGAGGCAGTAAGATTTTTTCTGAGATAACTAGTATTTAAATACAAATTAAATTTTCAACCTACCTGCAAGACCCTATCATCAGCTGAAGCAGATACCATCACAGTAGCAGCGTCCTTCAGAGTAGTCAGAGCTCGGGGAGCAGTAGACACTCGTATCAACAGTTCATTACACACCGCCTTGGCTAGTGGAGTATCCGTCGAAGTTACCACAGAGCCTATTCCTGGCTCTCCCGTACTTAGGTACTGACGTAATACTTCTAAAACCTGTGATAATGATTCTGGCACCTCTTCGCTTTCGATGTCTATGCCGTCCATGCGCTGGGAATAGACAATAATTTAACGAACTGTAGACTACTTTCCCTTTACACGTCGGTTTAATTTTTTTTGAACTTTGTTTTCGTAACCTTGTTGTTGACCGACCTTTTAAAGGCCGATTACCTTTCGTTTTCCTAGACAAAATCAAAGGTCCCGACAGTTAAACGGTTTGGCGGATAAAAGCCTTTTAAAAGCTCCCCGACGTGTGAAGGATTATCGGACGTAACCGCGCATAAACAATAGACTTGCGGAATCTGTAAATAAATGTGTGTACTAGCGGACTCCCGCGACTTCGTTCTCGTTAGTTGTTTATATTTAACATAATATAAACAAAAATATTTTTTCAATTCAAACCAGTAGCTCCTAAGATTCGACGCGCGTCCGACGAAAAACCTTTTCAGCTTTATAACTTACTAGCTGATCACCGTGGGATACAGACTCATATGATTGAAAGAATTTTCAAAATCGGCCTAGTAGTTACGGAGTCTATGTAATTCAAACAAACAAACAATCAATCAAATCTATTCTCTTTATAATATTAGTATAGACGAGCTGATTAACGTCCGGGTGATATAGTTTTCTCGATCCCAATTCTCACGGGAACACACAACCTGGATAATCAGTTCAGTAAACCTCGGAGCATTTCAATTCAAAGAAACAAACATTATTTTTTCCTTTTGATTTCAACTCACACAATAATTTTAGAGCATACCGAGTGCGCCTTAAATAGATGTGCAGCATATCTGAGAGCGTAGTGTGGGGCCTTAGCTCCAGCGTGAGCGAGACAGCGTGTCCAGTGTCCCGCTCTCACTAATCGTTCCAACGCTTCTGATTCAGCGGCCGTATCCACTTCTGAATCACGTGGTGCAGTTTCAGTTTCTTCTGCCTCATAGTTTTCTGATGAACCTATTCAAAAATATAGTAACTAAAGAGCAACTGCAAGTACAAAAAATAAGTTGTGATAGTAGAAGTGTGTAGAAAGTATTTATACTAGCAAATATATTAATCATATTACTATCAAGGATTTTACTTATATATAAAGTATTCTACAAGTACCTTGTGTTTCTTCGTCACCGGTGTACCCCTCTGTTAATGCCGCTCGTAACTGTTCGCCTATCTCATCTTGGCCTATAGCTGCAAATCTGTAGCAATCACATTGGTCGGTTCAAATATAAAACGTGCCTGACCCTTTAAGTTTTACATATTTAAAAAGTGATATAGATAGACACATACCTAAATGAACATTTGGCAAACAGACTTATGGCAAATCATTAGCTACTTATAGAATAGTGGAAATATATGTGTATCTGCTGATTTTCAAACCATTGACACGCATGCCATCTTCAACAAAACAATAAATTTACGGCAGTAATGTAGTGGTTAGACTTGAAACACTGACCAATCCTACCTTACCCACTAGGCTACAGTTGCGTGGTTGTGTAGCATATAAGCCACGCACGATGACGTCATCAATAGCTGAAAAGTATGGATAACAAAACAGTATCGTAGGCTTATCTACGTGACTATGACGTCACCAACATAGCCGCCATCCCATTGTCATGTTGCGCGGCTTATAATGTTAGTATACCTATCAGCCAGCATGTCGGCAGCGGCCCGGCGCCGGTCGCCGGAGAGGTGATCTCGCGCCAGGCGCGCCGCTCGCAGCGCCGCTCGCTCCGCCAACCGAGGGGCCGCACCGTCCGCCGCCGACGCGCTTGCTGCACCTGTTGTTACACTTCGTTGGATACAGTAGAAGTCTCTACTTAGGTTACCGTTTCACCGATAATGAGAATGAATTGATAATACGTTAGCCAATCACAGACAGACAAAATCACGACTATACCCCGAAGAGGTAGGTAGAAGTGCATTACACAACCACACTTTAGATTATTAAAAACCACTCTATTATTCAACTAATGAATAGAATCTCTGCATTCCGAAATTTTTAACAAACTTTAATATACATAGATGTATTCAGAAACACCAGAGAGAATAAATTCCAGTACCTAGTAATCGGACGGCGTCCCACCACTCCTCCCTGTCGGCATGCGAGGCGGCCCTCTGCAGTAGCGCCGGCACTTCACTCGGCACTCCCTCGCTGCTGGCACTGCTGGCGCTGCTGCTCTCCGGCAGGAACTCGCGAGTCACTCGGGCCGCTTCGTCCCACAGTTCTATGAATAGTAACGAACATTTTAAGGGACCCATACACTAACAAATCACCTGCAGTCCGCCGGCGGTAAGGTTAAGGTTGATAAGGTTGAAGTGGACTACAATTTCAAGGCCTGGCGGACCGATATCTGCCAGGCCTTGAAATTGTAGTCAACTTCAAGCTTATCAACTAACTGACAGGTCAAAATCCTACAGGTGTGCGGGCGGACTATAAGTCCATGCTGCATCAGCTTTACTATGATATTGTCTATGAATAAATTTAACAAAATTGATAGTTGAAAGGAGTTAACCTCTGCTGCTTTTCATAACAGGAGAAATTTAACTAAACTGTGACCAGGAAAAGTGGATGCAGAGCCGCGGGCATTGGCTAGTATAAAATAATGAAAACACGTCAAAAACTGACACAAGAATTGACTTCAAATTACCGAAATGGGACCAAATAACTGTCGGAATTGGACCAAATTTAAATAGCTTATAGTTTTTCAAAATCGGTTCACCCAGTCCAAAGATATGAGGTAACAAACACGTTTTTTGGAAGTTGATTAAAAATATTACCGAGATCTTTATAATGTTGGACGACCTCACGAGGTCTGTTGGCGCGTATCATGAGCGTCTCGAACTGAGTCAAGTCGCCGCGTTCCGCCGCAGCTCGGGCACCTTCTCCTAAGACCTCCTCCACCTAGTAATAGAATTGAATAAACGCATACTATTCTTTTGTATAGAACCTGAAATGACTTAACTAGTTGTTCGCCCCGGCTTTGCACGGGTAGAGCAGTAGACCTCGCGTGCACAAATCGGTATAGTCATTAAACATTAAATTTTAAATTTAATTTAATTTAGTTTATTTATTCAAGTAACTAAGACTCATTTTGTTAGTAACAATATTACTTATATCGGTATATGTTGGTATTATGCTCTCTATTTAATCTTATGTAAAAACATGAAAACAAAAATAAAGCAGGAAATAAAAATAAAGCAGCTGACTGTATGTGAATCACCGCCACACGTCTATCACTGAGGTAGACAGCTTGCAGCAGTGATTCACATGCAAATAGTCTAGCCCGCTCGTGATGCAGCGCAGAATGATGTTGGGGCTGGCCCGCACCCGGCGCACCAGGGAGGCGCACCGCTTTCTCATGGTCGTGTAGAAACAATCTACACGAGCTTCAGCAAACATACCTGAGGCGCTACAGAAACGGGACAACCCCATCAACACCCTAAATGCATTATTATATTGCACGCGAAGGGCACTGTACGATTCACGCGAAAAATTCGCCCACAGACTGCACGTGTAAAAAGAAGTGCAGTATGCACAGAATAAGGTTTTTTAACACCTAGTGAGCAACGCGCAAATCTGCGAGCAAATTAAAAACATTATTTGGAATTTTGGGAGTTGAGTTAGTAATGGGTTTTGGTTAGATGGGATGACATTTGAGAGGCTACATAGGTGGTCAATCTGCCAGCACCCCGGGTCATCCTTCACAGGGCATACCCGGCAATGGACGTTAGAGTGGCATTTATTAAAACAAATATCAAAATTCAAAATTTTGAAAAAATCCCAGGACGCGTTAAAGAGAAATCGAAGAAGGATAAAATAATTTAAAAGAATATCCGTTGGGGGCTGCCATCACTATTTTAAATCTCATCGTAACTAAAAATAAGTATCATCAACGTCGTGGGTCAAAAGTAAATGGATCAAAATATAGTTTTTTTACGTATCACGTAAAAAAGCTATTTCTTATATAACTACATATTTCCATCTATAGAAAAACCACCGAAATACACATACTAACTGGCCGCTTTATAAACTCCAAACAATTATTAAAGTAGTTCATGTGGAGAAATTTGAAGGAAAACTATGGCGAATTGGTTAACTTAATTAGTTCAGGTGTCATTGTGGGTGCCTACAGAACCCTAAACAATGTGTTTCAGTTAGTTAATACGTGAGTCAGTACAGTACCATATGAGGTGCATGTTGCTCAGCTAGAGCGAGCGCCCGCTGGTGGTCACCGTGAGCGAGCCACATGCGCACGGCGTGGTCGGGCGCGGCGGCTCGCAGGAAGGCCGCCTCCGCGTCGTGCGGCCGCTCGTCCGCCAGCGCCGCCGCCTCGTGCCGCGCCACCTCGGCCCGGCTCATGCCGCCGCCTAGAGAACACAGCTCCATTGCTATGTCCCATCTATAGCCATACAGATCAACGATACAGAATACTCATATTCTATTAATAATACCAGATAAATAATAATGACTACTATACACCTCGAATAGGGTTGAGTGATATATCTATCTATAGAAAGGCAAACATTCGGATGAGGTCGCCATAGTAACTTTTATTCCGCCAAAAAGACCTATCCAAAAACGTATCACATATGGCTAATGGAGGGTGGAGCGAAAAATTGCATTGCCCCTTATATTTTTCTCTCCTACGCAGTTTTGAATACCTATAAAAGCGTAAGACACAGATTACATCTTAAAATGTATGTGAGAGACTGGTTTTCATACTAGGATATAAATACCTGTATGACAGATTAACTAGCTTCTCCGAATTGTGAACGGTGGCAGATCTGTGCTATTGTACTGTGTTCTATTGTAATTAATTCAAATATATGTACAGATTTAGGTAAATAAAATGAAAGTGTCTGCTTTTCATTTCAAATTAACAGCTTTTCACTTAATACATATGAAAGTACATAACAAATACTTAGGCACTTACCAGACAAGTATATTTATATATCTTACCGCTGAGCTTGAAGTGCCCATCGCGCTCCCAGAGCAGCCAGCCCTCGGGCTGCCAAGAGTCTCGCCGCTGGTGCTCCGCCTAGAGCACCTGCCCATTGCAATGCAACCTAATAATATAGAGGTACATACATTATTATGTAGCATTAATAAATCCCCCAAAAGTTCACCCCACTAAAAGCTAAACGGCTGGTTCGAAAATTCAAAAAAAACTCATGATGTAATGAACTTTAAAGGAAAACTATGACGGATCAGATAACTCTTTTTGTTCAGGAGTTCTAAAGACTATTTATTATGCGTGGCTACGGAACCCTATTCTATGTGTGGCGAGACACGCACTTTTTTTAATTCTTACGAGTTTCCACAGATCTTTGTATCATTATATACAGTTTTACTCTATTATGGGGTTGGCAAATCAATCAGTCGCCCCTTATATAAAATAATAGTGGTTAACTCGGATCACATCTGTTTTGCTTTGGAAAAATAAATTTGCATAAAGTAACTACTTTCTTTTACTAGCTTCTGCCCGTGACTTAGTCTGCACAAAACTAGTATTTCCAGAAGCAAATTTTCTTTTCGTAAGTACCATTTATGTTTAAAATATCTTCAAAATTAGGCGTAAGCGGCAGACGGAGTTGTTATCATCGTAGCTTTGTAGTGTAAATTACAAAGTTTAAAATTAGTCAAGTTCCATTAATTTCCATTCGCATGAATAGTAACAAAGATCCACAAATATCCATCCATGCAAACTATCGCATTTAAAATATTTAGTACTTAAGTAGTATTAAATTCACTAGTGGGATTCTAATAAAATGACTATAATATAATGGTCTATATAACACTAACTTGTTGTTGTACACTGCTAGGGGCATGCGCACGCGCAACTCGCTCGGCTCCTTCCCATTGACCCCCTGAACGATAAATTTGAATAGCACTCTTCCAATCTCCTGAAAAAAAAAAAAATTCACTGTCAAATATTAGTATAATATACCTACGTAGTGTGTAATGAAGTACAATGTAATATTTTGACTAACCTGCTTGTACATAGTAATTTTCAGCTGCACGTAGATCCCCCGATGCGTGTAGCGCTTGTGCTACATGCTTACGCGTAGCTTCTAGCAACGTGCTACGGTGGGCTGCTACGAGGCGTAGCATTGCCTCGTATTGTGCTACTTCCTATAAAAATAAAAAAACAAATAAGTGAAACTGACATACTGATGATATCTTATTTAGGTATTTACTCATAACTATGAAGTTTTAGTAAGTAGACCTCTAGAACGTACATGTTAAGAATTTTCCGATACCTTATACATGGATATAGCTTCATCGGCTTCTCCTAAGCCGATATAAATTTGCTCAGCCTTTCTCAGTTGGCCATCTTCCTTTAACTGTTGAGCTAACGGTAGGTAAATATTCCTGGTTTCATCTTCGGTTAAATGTGCGGCTGCGAGTTGTAACCCATCGGCCACCCGTCCTGCCGCGTTGTAGGCGCGAACGCATCGTTCTGGCATGTGGCATGAAGTTAGTACGCGTTCCGCTGTATCCCATTCCTGAATAGCGTACATATTTTTTGATAAAGAATTACTTAAGTATGTCATTAAATAAATCTCTAAGATAAATGTTTCGTAGTATACGGGAATACCCCATAATAAGACTGTTTGTATAGTAAAAGAAACTATATTGCAAATAATCAATAATCTGTCCTAAATCTAACTATGTCTAAAATGATAGTATGCGAGAACGTGTTGTGCTTGAATGCGAATCACGAACTGGATTGACAATACTAAAATAATATAAATTCTAATACAATAATTCAAACCATTTAAACTTAGAATAACGACTCACCCTTGTAGAAATAAAATGATCTCCGAGTTTTTCACATTGTTCTCTTATTGACTCTTTGTCATCGATAGCCTGAAACCAATATGAATACATAATAATGTCGAACTTGTAAATTCAATGAATAACTAAAACTAGTTGCCCCAGCGAACTTTGTACAGCCTGGAATTATACTTTTAAACCTACCCTGAACTTCCACGAAAATTTCAAGACCAAAATAAGCTAAATATATCCAGGCATTCCAGAGTTTAAGTGATACAAACGAGGCAAAAATACGATAATATGATTTTAAATCTCGACGTGAAATCATCAAATCATCAAACTATTTTCAAAACCAACAATACATATCTAACTCCCATGCCACGAACTCGAAATCTACGGTCACCAACAAATAATGGAACGGCTACAAAGTAATTTAATAGGAAGTGGAGCGGCATAATTAATTGTTTTGTGTATATACGAGTAGTACAAGCCCAGGTCGCGTTGCTAATTGCGCGTTGCTAACTAGTCAACTTAAATCCGTTTCAATGTAGTTTAAACACCAGGGGTGTTTAAACTACATTGAAACGTTTTTAAAACAAAATAAAATAAAATAACGTTTATTATCTTTGAAATTTTTAGCAAATTATTTAGATTCGTCAAAAGTTGGTGTGACTCTACCGAGGGTTCCAAAATGCAACGAGACTGAGAAGAGCCCTCAAGAAACTCAGTTCGGCTTTTTTCAAAATATTTCATCTTAAATCTAATACAGAGTTATTTAGAAAGGAGCAATTCGTGTTACAACCAGGCAGCCTTGTCATCTAAGAAATCATTAATACTATAATAAGCTTTATGGCACAATTTACTTTTTATTAGTTTTTTAAATTTATTGACAGATAAATTTGCTATTTCGGTTGGCAATGTATTGTACATTCGAATAAAGTTCCCCGCAAAAGAATTACTCACTTTAGGAAGCTTAATTTAATTTAATTAAACAATGAACCCTTACCAATTATATTTCTAACAAATTATTGTTAGAAATATAATTGGTTAATAATGTATATTAATACATTATTAACTTTTAAAATATTGCGTTTCATTATCTATATTAGGGTTCCGTACCCAAAGGGTAAAACAGGTTCTTACCCGTCCGTCTATCTTGAGCTGTATCTCTTGAACCGTAATAGTTATAAAGTTGAAATTTTCACAGATTATGTATTTCTGTTGATTCTATAACAACAAATACTAAAAAACAAAATACAATAAATATTTAAGGGGGCTCCCATATGTACAACAACTTGATTTTTTTTGGCCGTTTTGGTACAGAACCCTTTGTGCGCGAGTCCGACTAGAACTTGGCCGATTTTTATTTTACTTTAACAGACGAATTAACACGGTGTAGATAGCACCTTATATTGCCTGACGTTTCGACAAGGTTACACCGCTCGGTATACACCTATGCATATCTCCGCCGTATTTCTGCTGAATTCCCGTGTTCAAATAGAATATTGCCAACTTGCCTGTAATATCTGTAGAGCCTTTTTATAGTGATGTGCTTGTAACGCGGCGTCGAGTGCGTCCCTAGAGAGTCCCGCCTCTATGAGATGTGGGACGGCGGCTCCCGCCTGACGACACGACACCAACCACGAGCCCCATAAACCTTCGAGGCGAGTTACTTCGCCTGGACAAGCCTGGTATCAATCATGTTCTATTAATTATTATCATGGAAGATACAGTGACAGTACTATTACTAGGTAAAAATACAACCATGCATTGGCTCGGCATCGACGCTTTATATTACAGAATTTTATCGATTTTATTGATTGCATACAGACGACCTTATAAAAGACTTTTTCGATGTTGCCCAATACAAACTTTGTCTAATATACATACTCGTAAAATACAGAAAATGGAATTGTCTGAAATATTGATGGCAAAAACCGGCAACTTTAAGAACTTGCTATGCCCGCGTGAAATTGTATTATGGTTCCCAATTCCCGCGGGAACACATCCTCGGGATAAAAAGTAGCCTTAAAGCTTCCTTTAAAACCACTCTATTGATAAAAACAGCAAAAAAAAAATGTATAATCTACCCGAGTTTGTTGCTGGTATCTTCTCAGTAGAACCAACTTACCGAACCAGCGAAAGAATCATTTTGAAATGGTTTATGTACTATGTTACTGTACTTAATTTAGTGTTTTTATAATATTGCTTGACATGAAATTGTAAAATTTTGACATTCATATGTGCTCTTTATGTGCCTAAACTGAATAAACGAAATTGATTCTTTGAGTATGAAAATAGTTTTTGAGTTTATCGCAAACAGACAGACGCGGAGGACTTAGTTTTATAATATTTTATTAGAAACATTACTATGTAGTATTTTACACAATTTGGCATAGTTCCTTGTCAACTGATGTAGGTGTTTAAGTAAACACATACATACCTCTCTAGCAAGTTGAACAGCTCTCGCGTAATTGTTCCCCTTAGCGTAATATTCGACGGCCGCACGAGTATCGCCTCTTCGTTCTGATATCTCAGCGGCTGTTTCCCACCATTCCTCCTATAAAATATTAAAAAAAAATATTTTGATAATGTACCTAATATTATGGTCTGCTATAACTGACCTATCAAGACACTAGAGGAAATTTTGAACGGGAATTGAGTATGCGTATAATAAGTCAATTAAGATGATCACCTAAGAGTTAAAAAACAGGCAAGTAAGATTAGAGATAATTTACTAATTAAGATACTGTAGATAACCTGATTGAGGTATAAACAACTGTATTAGTAGCAAGTCGGGCAGGAGTTGTGACCGCTTTTGAGTCATCAAGTTCAGTGCACCCTAGATATATACGACACAAACGACAAAATTTAATACAGTAATGACCGTTTTCACATATACCCGGCCCAATATCGGGAACGTTGGTCATCAATGATATCGGGCCGGGTAATATGTCCTATCTATAGAGTTTGATTGTTTGAACGCGCTAATCTCAGGAAGTACTGGTTCGATTTGAAAATTATTTAATTGTTGAGTAGTGCATTTATTGAGGAATTAAGGCTATAGGCTATATAACGAAACGAAGCGGAGTAGCGAGTATATGTACAAGCTTGTACATATAATATGTTTCAAAAGCGGGGAAAAGAACAATGGGCATCCTGTCCTATCAGCGGCCATTAATGAAACTAGTATCAATTGAAAGATGAGGGTTTAGCAGACAAAAAATGTTCAAGGAGATCTATTAAATATAATTTGGAAAAAAAGATAGGAAGGAAAGGGTGAAATACATACTTTTTAATTCTGTAACTTTTATTTTTATGACAAAACAACAAAAAATATCAATACACAATCAATAAAAATATATAATCATCATATACATCAATCAATAAAAATATTACGTTTAAATGTAAGATTATTTTTAAGTAATTACTCAAAAAAAAAAATCATCAAAACAGGAGTTCTTTATCGGGACATTTTGTTGTTTACAATAAACTCTAGGAACTATTGTTAATTGTTAAAACTAGTTACTACCTGTCCGGCCTCGTGCGACCAATCAGCGTCGAGTACGAATAGCTCACGGGCATTGTTGTCTGGTGTCCCTCCACGACGCACACACGGCGCAGTCCATCGTTGACGTTTGTTTCGTTGAGTACTGTGCGATAATTACTGTTTGATTACCTACTAATGTTTGGCTTCTGCGATGCCGAATACAATCGCGATTAGTGCTTTCCAAGATTTTTTCTTTTTTATATATTGGGTTCGCTAAATCGACGTCGCCCGCCTGGTGGTAAGTCGTGACGACGTCTAGCGATTGTGGGCCACTCTCACAGCACACAATACTATAGAGAGTGGCTCTCAACTTGACGACCTACTGATGTGCCTCTTCACGCTCCGCTTAAAGAACCCAGGATTATATGTGGGAGGAAACACGTGCACAGGCAGGGCGTTTCAGGCCACTATAGTTCGGCAGAGAAACGAACGTTTTAAACGTTCGGTTCTCGCGAACATGTTATCCACTGTGTGAGAGTGGCATCTCTGCCGGCACGCGTTGTTGGATCGGAAGGAAGAGGGTGGGATCAGATTGAAGAGCTCTTCAGAACACTCGCCGTGGTAAATACGGTAGAATGCGGCCAAGGAAGCTATTGTTCGGCGCTGAGCTAGCGGCTCTATGCTTCCCGTTACCTCCGGACAATATAAAATACGGATAGCCCGTCGCTGCATAGCGTCGAGAGCGTCCAGCAAATACTTCGCGGAGCCGTCCCAGAGGTGAGAGCAGTATTCGACGCAGGGTCTAATCTGCGTCTTGTTCAGTATTCCTAGTTTCCGCGAAGCTAACCCTATACATCTTTCGATGTAGTTTTTATTATTGAGCTCTCGACGACCGTCTATGCCAAGGATGTCAAGGTGGTCCTTCATTGGTAATAATGCATTCTGAAGAGAGGGTAGGGAGAGGGTAGGGGAAGGAAAGGGGATTTCTTCGCTGTAAATGAACACACATGTGTTTTGCCAGCATTGAACTCGACCAGGTTTTCGGTACCCCATTGAAAGATACAATCGAGGTTCCTGTCGAGATCAGCCACGAGTTGTTGTCTATCCTCCTCAATCTCCGACCGCCCCGCCGCCGGACGAGCCCAGCAGCTACCGTGCAATGTGCTGTCATCTGCATAACAATGAATGTTCCCGAGGGATAGCATATCATTGATATGCAGAAGGAAGAGAGTTGGTGACAGCACGGACCCTTGCGGCATTCACTTGCAAAAAGCGAGAAGCCTGGCCATCGAAGAGGACCCGCATTCGGCGTTCATTCAGAAAGCTGGCCATCCTGCTGCACAGTTGAGGAGGTAGACCATATGCCGGAAGCTTGGAAAGGAGCGAAGCATGCCAGACTCTATCGAAGGCTTTGGCGATGTCCAGGCTAATTGCCAAGGACTCACTGTGCCTTTCCATAGCCTCACCCCAGACATGCGTTACGAATGCCAGAAGATCACCCGTTGATCGTTTTGGCCTGAAGCCGTATTGCCGATCATTTATTAGCGAGTGATCTTCGAAGTATCGCATGAGCTGCTTGTTGATGATCAGCTCAAACACCTTGCAGATGACTGAGGTGACAGCTATGGGTTGATAGTTGCCTGGATCACACCAATCCCTTTTCTTGGGGATCGGTTGTACGTTCGCCTCCTTCCAGACCTCCGGCACGATTCCTGTGGAGTAAGACAGGCGGTACAGACGAGTTAGTACAGCAGACAACTCAGCTGCGCATTTCCGTAGTACCACCGCCGGAATGCCCAACCATTATTGTAGTTTAGGTGCTTTTTTAATAGCAACAATTGTGTACGAAAAGTCCAAAGTGGGTAACTTTCACCTATCATATTTTTTTTTCCAAGGAAGTCACAGAAGTAATATTTTGTGGTCTTAACGTATACATAATTGCCTATTTGGAAATAAATAATTCAGACGTGGCCGCCGATAGGACATTGCCCATACAAATTTGCCCATTGTTCCTTATTTCTTTTAAGAATTTCCGTTGCGTGCGCTGGCCAAACGGTTAATGTTATGTTAAAATAATGTACTAAAGAATTGTGAAAGAAAATAATTACGGGCGACGGGAACCAAACTAAGGTCCAAGTCCGTATAATGTATGTTCCAAATTACCACACGGACGAAGTCGCGGGCGACCGATAGTACCTGTATAAGTTGAGAATGCACAGCCTCAACTAGATCCGTGTCCCTCAACAACTGCGGTTGCTGCAACAGTAGCGCAGCGGCTCTCCTCGAGCGGCCGCCCCTGAGCCACAAGTTCACAGCTCCCTGGATATCTCCTGAAGCTGCTAGAACCGCGCCAGCTTCGCCGAGACGACCTTTACGAGTAAGATACAAAGCCCCATTATTGAGATTCAAATTGTTAATAAAAACCGGTCAGTCGGACTCGCGCACAAAGGTTTCCGTACCATTCATTATCTATAAAAAACAGCAAAAAAATATCGCATTTGTTGAATGGGAGCCCCCCTATTTATTTTACTTAGTTTTTTATTGTATTTGTTGTTATAGCGGCAATTCATCTGTGAAAATTTCAACTTTCCAACTATTACGGTTTATGAGATACAGTCTGGTGACAGACGCACAGCGGAGCTTTAGTAATAGGGTCCCGTTTTATCCTTTGGATACGGAACTACAAAAACTAGCTCACACTTGTAGAACCTCACGCGTGGAAGAGGATTTTTTTATTTCCCGTTCCCCATCGCACAGATATAAAAATACTATAGGTGATAGTACAGATACCCCCATCCCATACAAAGAAATGACGACGTTGTAATCCCGCTTATAGTACTGGCAATTTAGTATGCGAAAATCTTCCAATATTTTAACTTGTTATCAGTGTTCAAAAATAGGAGAATCTTATAACACACACACATATCACGCCTATATCTCCGAAAGGGTAGGCAGAGGTGCATTACACACCCACAATTTGCCAGTATTTTTAGTCCCGCGTAATAGGTGGCAAGCCTATAGCCGTCACCGGGCACACATATCATGGGTTATGTCCAAAATGGCCGAATGGATTTAATAAAAGTAGCAGCTAAATTGTAATTTAAAAAAATTAAATCTTATAAGTGGATTACTTATACTTGGACTTGTTTTATTTGTACCTATCGACAAAATGTAGAACTACTACATAACTAGATATGCAATGCATTCTGCTGTTGCAATAATTGAGCTGAGTTTGTCGATCCGGGTCGAACTCTTAAACGACTGGACCTATCTTTATGAATTCAGATATATGCACTCACGGTAATGGTCATTATGACCGTGCCAAATTTCAAAAAGATCGGTCCAGTCGGTTAGGAGGAGTTCGATCACGAACGAAATACACGAGGCGTCTAAGAAAGAGCTTCGTAAACTCCGCTCAACAACAATAATAATTTAATAAACTATATAATGGTCTGGCGATGAAGATGGAAGGTGGTACAAGTTCCTTAACTAAATATAATAAAACTTTCTTTGGACTTCATTGATTTTCTTAACACACTACCTAACTGTGTACCTACCTACTTCCGTGTCGGTTGCCATTCTTATGTCAATATCATCCTCGCGTTAGTCCCGGTTACAACCGTGGTCTACTTAGTTGTTGTCACCACCACCACCAATAGACATTTTGTGAATAGTAGGTAGGGATTAGCGTTTTAAATACTTTAAAATACTCGGAGTCAGTAAATTTTGTACATGAGACGCCGAATCCATTTGTTTATTGTAGTTAATCTATTTTTTATTACACTGCATACTGAGAAAATGTAAGGTTGAGTGCATATTATTACATTAATCATGCATAGTTGACATATTATATTTTACCTATTTATTTTGATTTCGTATATTACCTAATAATATTTTTATGGTACTGTGGTTCCTTATAGACTATAGTTTCTTTTATCAGTTTCGTTATATATGTGATCAGTTTCGTTAGTAATCAGTTGCGTTACTTTCTGAGATTATAAGCATGTTTTCTGCATTTGACCCTTTAGTGTCATTGCAATAAATTTTGTCGAAAGTAATTCACAAACCTGTTGACTTCAAATAATCCATGTGTTGCTGTTTCAATGTAGTAACAGACGATCTGTCAGTCCTTTCGGCTAGCGCGATAGCTTCGGCCCACTTATTGAACTGCTTGTACATATCCACGGCCAGGTCGGGACTACCACCGCGACGTACGTACCATTCTTCTGCTGAGGCTAAATCACCTGAGAATATGGCTAGGCGAGCTCTGACCATGGGGTTGTTTAGACCTGTAGTTTTAATAATTAACTTATAAGTCTAATAGTATTTGTTGAATATAATTTATAGTGCCTCCTATAACTGGTTAACCGTTACACGAATTTGGCTAAAGCTGGAATAGGTCCCTGTGGCTTGTGTGACTTAGTGAGTGCTTTATTTATTTTTTACTAAGTCGCTGTTTCGGCGAACTTCGTATCACCCTTTGAAACCTTCCCTAAACCTCCACGTATGTTTCAAGACCAAAATCAGCCAAAGCGGTCCTGCCGTTCCCGAGTTTTAGCGAGACAAACAAACTTTGATTCATAAAGGTTTCGTAGTAAAATCTCGGAACCCTTATAGTTTCTTCATGAACTTCGGTCTGTCCGTCCGTCCTCGGCTTTCCTCACAAACGGTTACACAGACATGATAAAACTATAAGGGTTCCAAGACTTTTACCAAGGTTTTTAATGTAACAAATAACATTAAAAGACCAATGTCATAGAAATATAACTTCCTCTACTGTTACATACCGAGTTCAACTTCTCCATCGCCTTCAGCCTGCGCGAGTGCAACTGTCTTTTCCATATAAAACGTGCGCGCCACATCATCAACTTCACGGTAACATTTTGTTGCCAGCTGTTGAAGTCATTGAGAACTAATGATTCTTATAATTAATAGCTGAGCACTGTTCCCGATTCTCATGGTAACACATTACTGGGATAAAAGGTACCTGAACACCGGGGGCGAAACTTTGTTGAACGTTAAAAGGGAGCAATTCTGAGGACATTCCCAGGAGCTGACTTGGTCCATGAGTCTTAATGGGAGCTAGAAATAAAATGCATGTACTGTATGTGTATAAATGTACTGTATACCTGTAACTCATCGTCAGCCAAAGCACGTTCAGCCAGTTGCCTCCATAAAGGTGCTACGTCAGCATTATTTCCCACACCCTCCAAGTATAGAGCGCAACCCGACAAATCACCGCTGCGTAGGGCGTTGTCTAAAAACAACAATGACATTGACAAAAAAAAAGATAAGAAATGACTCATCCCACCACTTTTCATTTAGCGAAAACTGCTGTACGGATTTTAATTAAACTTTACAATAATAAAGCTCTACATTAGAATAACTCATAAGGTCACTGGCAGGCTTATCCTTAATGTTGAAATTGGGGACGAGAAAACTGTTCCAGTCAGGTGGAGCCACTGACATCAGCTAGTAACTTACTAAAGGCCAATCTATGTTCGTCCAACTGTAGATACGGGAGTAGACCGCCGTCTAGAACGACCCTTCTTGATATTACTTCTACGGCGACGGCGCCTCCACATTCGACCATTTCCACGCTACCCGGATCCCAAGCACTGTACCTTTAAAATAACTCAAATTATAAATTCAACAATTTGCCCAAAACTTACTGAAACGATTTACATGAAAAATTTGTTAACGGGTAGATTCAGGATCTGTAATAACGTGAGCACAAATAATATGAAGGAATGTCCTGAATGCTTCTAAATACATACATAGGTATATAATATAGTCTCGCCTTTAGTACTTCCTCACTGTTGCCTACTTTTCGGTAATAATTTTCATGGCCCACATAGTGCTGATCCTGTCTGCCTATTGCCGATTGCCGCTAGCCAGCAGCCATTATCTATTAATTGGCAGGTGCACCATTTGCAGGTGGGGTCGGCTAAGCCTGTAAGCTAATAACTTCATACACATAGTAAATACTAACCACACAAGTAAGTGAGTAGGTGTTTGAGCGACTACCGCGTCACTGTTCTCGATCCACTGCACGAAGCTTACGCCGCTCGCTATGATCTCCTGTGAGACCACACGAAACTTATTGATACCATTATAAACTCTAGATTAATATTTTTTAAATCGTATACTAAGAAAAGACATACTAGAAATAAACTGCTAAGTGGGTGATAGACGTACGAAGATGTAGGGCGTACACGTCCGGCACGACGACCTTTTTCCCCATCGTACCGTATGCACCATTGACCCGCACCATCAATGGTGCCGATGAGACTAATTAGTTTCATTTGCACCATTATTATTGATACTACTACTTCACCATACTGTCCTTGTCCCCGTATTTTATGACTTTATATTATGGTCAGTCTCTCTATTCTTGAAGGCTCTTATGTTGTTATGTATTCCTGGTACATTTGAGGTTTGTGTCTTTTGTAATGGACAATCATTTTCATCTGTACTCGGTGCACCTGTTGACCCATTTCTTTATTTTTCATCGAGACAAAAAAATGTATCATGCGCTTAATAGGGCAGTATGGATATATCTTACCAGAGCCGCTTGGGTCCCTTAACTCTCTATTATAAGATAAAAAAACAATAAAAGTACTAGGAGTATAGAACTACAAAAGAGCACTCGCCAACTCTTATCTCGCTCAGTTTGGTTTATTCAAAATGTGTTCGAAGAAGTTTTGTTCAGAAACCGTTCACCTTTGATCGTGCTTAAAAAATGTCATATAGATTCTTCTGTTTTATGCTTTGATAAGGTAGATAGAGCTGTTTATTGTACCCACATTTCGTTAGTCACATTGATGGTGAGGCCATCTTTTATTATAAATGACACACACCTTGAATAAAATACTAGGACTACAGAACTACATAAGCACTCTCGAAATCTCATTCGAATCTCGAACCGTTTAGTTTATTTAAATGTGCACAGGTGCACCGAGTACAGATGAAAATAATTGTCCATTATAAAAGACACAAACCTCAAATGTACCAGGAACACATAACAACATAAGAGCCTTCAATATTTTAAATTCTTTTAAATTCAGTGAAAACCGATTGAATGTTTGAACTCATTATTCTGAAAAAGTACCAGACGATCATAACAGAATAGGAGGTTCTGAATGTGAAAATGGAAAAAAAATATTGTTTGGTAACTGGTTATGAAACAATGAAAAAAAATACATATTCATAACCAGTTATGAAATCTTGGTTTTGAACGTGGACGAAGAGATTGATCCTATAGTGTCATCTCAATGGTGCAGATGAGACCATACCCAATCCGCGGTTTCGTTTGCACCATTGATGGTGCAGGTTAATGGTGCATACGGTACAACGGGCCTTTTTTGCCTGTGTGTCACCGTAAGTACGCATACTGTAAGTTCGCGATCTTAAAACCGCGTGGGTACTTAAAGTCCTTACGTCTATCATGCAGTTTAGTCATTCAAAGCAATTACTTATAATGAATGTAGATGCAACGTACTTTATCACCGTTATGTAGAGTTAGTATGGCAAGTCTACGGCGCGTATCCCTCAGTAGCAACAGCTGACCGCTTTCGTTCAGCTCGAGCCAGTCGACGCGAGCCTCGTGCCACCATTGACCCAACTGTATTCCTGGCCACAGAAACCATAATTGATCACTTAATAGGCAAATAGGCCCTTGTAAAATGTTTAGAATGAACGAAATGGACAACATAACTCTGGCTCAATCGTTAGTTCTCCTCCGGGACAAAATATTGGTAAGAATCGATTAAACCATAATATTCTATTATTATACCGCTCTTCTGAGCAAAATATACAAAAAATATTTATGAATCTCATCATAGTTACCAGTAATAAGATCAACAACAGCTATAGTCTGCCTGTCCAACAGATAGGCTAGGTGTTTCCGTTCCATGTCCGATTCGTTAATGACGCCTTCATTGATGCGAACACTCAGCACGTGAGGGTTCACGCGCTCCGTACGAACCTAAGAACATTCAAGTCTTTGACGAACAAATTAAAGACTCACTATTGTACAATGTTTGTAAATATTTATATGACCGGGATCTTTCTCTTACAAAAAGAAGGCTTTACCTATTCAGGCACCAGGTGACCTGTAATATGTTAATGATTTCTAACTGAAGCGTTCTTAGCCACGTAGAGACCGGCAGTTCCATTAACTACTCAGGACAAATACAAACAATATCTATCGAATGGTACAGAGACATCTTTGTGGAGTTGTTAAATGACTGACCGTCTACAGAGTAGTTTATTCACACTTTTTGTGTATCTCCAAGTAGCCAAGGTTCAACTGTACTAGAAAGTCAAATATTTCGTACCTAGTCGATAAGTAGTGAACCAAGTCCAATACTCACAGTATGCAGTACTCTATCGAGCCCGTACTCCACCACGCTCAGTTCCCCGGCTCTGTGCAACAGACACGCGCCCCCCACTGCGGCATACACTCGCTCACCACCACCCGACCAAGGGATCTGCCAATTAACGCTCAAATTATAGGTACCTCTATTACTTAGTTAGCTTTTTGCAGTAAAACTTGACTTGGGGAGTAAGCTGGTGAATGCGAGCGATAGTTAGATCAGTGGCGAAAGCGAGGGCGAACTTTAGTTGAGAGTGAGTAAGTGAAGACAGAGAAAGAAAGTTACGTTTCGCATATTGCTGTAAATGCAAGAGAGAGAGAGGTGCTAGCACACATTTTATTTTCAGTCTTCTCTCAAGGTAGTCCGAGACGCCCAGGACTGTAATTGGCTGTGCCATAGCAGCTGGCACTTAAGATTTTGTTGCCTTTCATCAACATTTTCAAGGCAACGGGTTTCAAATATTTTCAACATTACAATACAGGTGCTACTTTTTGTTAAATTCATTCGGCTATTTTGGACATAACCCATTATAAATGTGCCCGGTGACGGCAATAGGCTTGCCCCCTATTACGTGGGACTAAAAATACTGGCAAACTGTGGGTGTGTATTCATTTAATCTTTAGTTGATGACGTATAGATTTGGTGTCCAGGCTGTATGAGAATCTACCTATATTATATCTCATTTCAAGCAGTGTCCATTGAGAGCATAGGACAGATGTTTCGAAAGGAAGGTCACCTGAGAAAGACCTAAAAGCTAAATCCTAAAGTACTTTTATAATAAGATACCGGTCTGCATATACACGGCTGGCGAAGCTCGATAAAGCTTTTAAGAACAAACTCAGAAAACAAAAAAACTCGAGGTGCATACTCTAATGTCCCTCGTGGTACCACCAGTAGGTCTACGAGAAATAGGTCTCCTCGTGGACCTACTAGTGGGATCAATTAGTGGCAACACGAGAAAACAGCCGACTAAACTTAGTTGGAATCTTTTCACCTACCTCACTCGTCAATCCTCGTGCAATATCACACAGTATCAAAGTGCTACTCGTGCGGCATACTGCATACCAGTCGTTACCTGAAATGTACAACAAGCACAGCTTTAGTTTAAGAAAATCAGACAATTACTCCAATTGTACCTAGGCTGGGCTTTTACTCCATCTTCATACTTGGATGCTTTATTAAACCACATTTAAAACACCCAGAATTATGCACAGAGGGGAAAAGTATCTAAATATTTACCAATAAAGCGCACGTTGAAAATATCAGGAGCTTGTTTAGTGATGACAGTGAGGGGCAAGGCATCATTCGCAAGACGTGTTAATACCAACTGACGGGGGCTCACGTGTTGTATCTCCACCGTATCACGCCACACCCAACGTCTGCGATAAACATATCTCTATGAACATTTAATTAAACAAAGATCAAATTCACTGACTGACATTATTCAAACCACAAATAATTTAAACACGCGTACATGCATCCAAAGTAGTACCTCAAAACAGCCTCCAACTGTATAACAGCACCAGTTTGGGATGCAATGGCCAGCTTGGTACCATCCCCACTCCAGGCAAGAGCGCGTGCTGCGTACAGATGGGGAATGTTCAGCATAGACAGTTCAATTGCTCCGGATTCCTTGATATCACCAACAAGGCATCCGTCAAATACGCCGATTGCCACCGTCTGCATCAGTCCAAAAAACAAGAGTAAATGTTTTACTAGGTTGCAAAATCTGGATCCAGATTTAGGCTGTATTCATTTTATTGGCATACTTGACCAGAAGGACTAGGTTTAGCTGAAATGAGGTCACGTCGATCAACCGGCAGCTGTGGCTCTAAGCTGCGGAGAAGAGCTCCACGTTGTGCTTCGTAGACAACCACACGCCCATCACAGGATCCCACTATCAACTGAAACCAAAAAACATGTATTTTTCCCTAATGAGAAGTATTCATATAAATCTCCGCTGGGCGCCACTGGGAACCACCGGGCGCCACTGAAAATATCTTCTGCGTGCGTACCAGAGACGCCTGGCCACGGACGTGAGAGCGACCTCGGCCATAGGCCGCGGAATTAAAAAAGAAAAAACAGTCATATAAATCTTACGAGTTATGCATGAGTGATGTGATAGTTTACTGGAACAACAGAGTGTTTTGAAGTCGGCTGATCTTGATCTCTGAATTACCTACTGCAATAGTTTAACGGTTTAACGGTTTTTAGTGCACTTTTACACGGCCGATTTTTTCACTGGACTACGAACCGGCGCGCGGCACGGCGAGGTTGCGGTACATTCGGCGCAATTTGTTCGACGGACATGTGTCCGGTACCTGTAAAAGCATTCATTATAAGCTATACACCACCAGTGAATCCGGTGAAAACAACGGTCCGCTGTCCGGAGAAAAATACGCTCCTCTAAAAGCGCCCTTAGGAGAACTAAAGTATTGGCAGTTTATTTGGAAAGTACTTTAGAAAACAATAAATTCTATTCACGTACGAACCACGAACATTACGAGATACACTTACATAGGGGGTTTGCAGAACGAGTGCCGTGGGAGGTAACGCGTACCGCAACAAGAGGCGACCGTTGAGATACAGCGTTCCATCAACATGGCCCGAGGCAAGCATGCCCTCACTACCACGAGCCAAAGATACGCAACAGGCACCTGCCGTCCACAAACTACTACTCTTGTTACTCTTGCAGTCCAAAGTTCTGAAAACGACATTACTTAGTAGATGCTCTCTCTAAACCAATCAGAACTTAAATATACCTAGTACCTACATAACATCCGAATGTTTTCTACCGATTTGAATCAAAGTATGTAATTGGTCGGGGTAAGTACCACCCCTTTTTTTCTACCCTTCTCTATTTCTATCTTTGTTTGTTCGGGAATTACGTAAACATTATTGAACCGATCTCGATAAAATTTGGTACGAAGATAGATTGAGACCCAGGGCACCGATTAAATAATAGTATAAGTATACCCGGAGCAGATGTAGGCTAATTTTTATACTAACAATAGGTTCTCGTAGGGATCTGAAAATTAAATGAGAAGATAAGAGCCGTAAAACATGTACGAAAAGGTATAAGTAAATAAATGCAAATACCTTATTTTGCCGTCACTAGTGCCAGTTGAAAAGCCATTATCAGACGGCAGCAACACTGTGGGCGCCCCAGTTAGTGGGAATTTATTGCAGATCACCTTCTTGCCGGTCCAGTCGGCGCCTACTCGGTAAACAAACACCATGTTGTCGCTTTGCGCCACTCCGAGTAACTCCGAGTTGTCACTGAACGATATACCTGTAAATACGACGTTCGGTTAACCTGCTATCTACTTGATAAGGGTTTGTTTTAATTAAATTTACTGCCGCGACCACCCCATCGTCCATTGCCGGGCGCCCCAGATGCGTACTCGAAAGTATTCCCCATGGCGCCGGACTTTGGCCACTTATGCGGCCTTTGTCGCAGTTGGTTGGGTCGGGTGTTATTCCGCATCTTTGGGGTCGGGTTTTATCCTGCGTTGGTGAGTGAAGGTGTGTGGGGTGAAGCCCCACAGCACGCAACCCTTCTGGCCAACTTCTGTAAGGACGGTGGGTTGCTAGCCCGCCATCCACAGGCCTCGATCATGGAGCTCGGTGGCACTCCACCAACGTGTGGAGTACCGAGTCTTCGCCAAAAGCCTCGCAGTGTTGACACTGGGGTGCGACCTCACGACAGATGCAGTACATAAACTAACCGAAGCATCCGTGTCCGGTAAAGATCTGCGACGCGCGATACGGGAGGTCACCGTGCCGTCTCTGCAACCACTCGTCCATGATCGGTCTCACCGCCGCGATGATGGTCACCTCGGTTGGTCAAGTCGCACCTTCCATGTCTCCATGAGATCCTGGCGAAGCAGGATGGATCCTCGATTTCTCGAGACGCAGGCCTGCGGTCCCACTCCAGCACCTCTTTGTGCCAATGACTGAACGGCCGGGCTCTCGCTTTCAGGTCCCATGGAGGGATCCCGGCTAAATGACATGCAGCCTCTACGGAGATCGTGCGGTACCCCCTTATTATATTGACGGCCGAGTTTTTCAGCGGTCTGTTTAAAACAGACACATTGTTGGCCGTCAGTCTCGCCGCCCATACGTTCAGGGCCATGCTCCGCATGGTCCCCTGGTACCGTCTCCTGCTAGGAGCTTTGGATTAGGTTAGGTTGGGCATTAGTCGCACGATGATTGCAGTCTATCTACTTACTAAGTATAATCTCCACAATAATACGGAAAATTACTTACTTGTAATAACATAAGACTTCTTGCCTGCCGCAGAGTCAGCCGGTTTTGTTCCAAATTTATCGCGCCTCGTTCCTTCTCGATCAAATAGTAACACAACACGCTCAGATGTCGCAACAGCCAACTTTACATTATTAGGAGACCAACATATATCAGCTACAGGGCTCTCAGCATCCTGGACATAAAATAATTTTGTTTAATGACATAAGTTAGTAGGTACTTACCTACTGAATAAATAAGGTATGTTATGTATAATTGCTATATTACCTGAGCTTCCAAAAGAGTTTTGTAATATTTTAAACGCATTATTTTCCAGTCAATGTTCCTTCAAATCTTCAAACTAGACTACAAAGAGAATACAATACTACGTAAGACTGCTAGACTACAAGATGTAGTATAGTAGGTGCACATATATATATAAAATCAAAGGGTGCACTGTCATACATTTCATTTGTTTATTTTGGCATTTCGTTGCATAGCAACAAGAGTATGCGCACCATGCGTACCATAGCCTACCTACGAAAGTACTTGAACGACTTGAACGTAGTGGTTATTGGCCATTATTTGCCCACAAAATGTACTAGCAGACGCCCACGGCTTCGCCCGTGACAAATTATATATTGCAACCTTCCTCGAGAACCAGGGACGTGAAAAAGCATGAAAACCGGTGCAGCATTTGATTTTATCGAGAACAGACAGACATGGCGGAGGACTTTTTTATAATATTCTAGCGGACACCCGCGGCTTCACCCGCTTGACAAATTATATAGGTACTTACACAAAAATCTTCCTCGAGAACCACTCTATCCATTGGTTAAAACCACATCAAAATCCGTTACGTTGTTTTTAAGATCTAAGCATACCTACGGACTGAAGCGACTTTGTTAATATGTAGTGATAGTGATAATGCTATAGATAGTGGTCGAACAGTAGAACTCACTAATTACACACATTATTATTTACATTATTTGGGCTTTCACCGCCCATTTTCTCCGTATTTAAAAAGCTAATGGTGAAAAATTGTTTTAAATCAAGGAACATCTTATGCCAAATTTCGTGGAGATCGGATCAAAAATGTGGTCACTAGCCCTGAACACACATACAGACAGACGAAAGATATTTATGGTAAAATAATAGTCTGTTTACTTCATGCACTTTTTTGTATATCTGGGCAGCTTTGTTTTACTGTTGTTTGGCTTGTTCTGTTCATTAAAAAAACTACTTTATTTTTACGAGCTTTTATTTAAATTGCAATGTTTGTATGTAATATGTTTGTTCGGGTGGAATCTTGCAACACAATTTTGAAGCAGATGTCCTTAAACGATTGAGGTGAAATTATGTATACACATTCGGTTTGGATGACAATACATAGTTAACTTTGTGACGTCATTCTAAATCCAAAATGGCGGCTTATACAAGATGGCGGACTATTTATATTTAATTCAAGTCTTACAATATGGGTATCAAATGAAAGGTATTTCTAAGAGCCAACTCGAAAAAAGTTAAAAATAAATTAAAACTTTTCCATCAACTTATAACGTCATTACACAATTTACATTTTATAAAAGCTTGTCGCTGTTCAGTCCAGTAAATACGAGTAGGTTTTTTACCTCGCCATAAGCATTAAATTTAATAATGACGTCATAAGTTGATAGTAAAAATTTAAACTTAAAGTTTATTTTGGTCTTTTTTGAGCATTTAAATAAATTTTAAAAAGAATATTTTACTTTTTTTTTTTGTTAACACAAAGCAGTATTACAACTAGGCTATCTATTTAAATTTCGCACCATTAGTCCTCAACAATCGTCATTTGTCCAATCATTTGGATAAGTAAGGGAACTGAATCATATAACATTTATACAACCTTTCCAAGTCCTAGAATTAGTTTATAGTTATTTACCTATGCAATGTTATTACATAATGTATCTCTGTACATACGTATGTAATCATTAATAATTTTTTCACCTTTCGTTATTCTTTGGAAGTGTTGACCATTGACGTTAAAAATTCGTCTTCGTGGCTAATAACTGGGTAACCAATGCATAGACAATTAAAAACTTGAAATCGTCTCGTCTATGGAAATTGATGCCAAAATTAAAATGACGTTTGTGATTTGCCCAAAAATTCTTTTCGAGAAGTCATAGTTTGTGTACAGACGTTGTAAGGTTAGATTATTTTATCTGCTTTTATCTAAGTGAATTTTGGTCATCAATTAATTGTAAACTGCTAATAATATTGTTCATTATATGTGATTAAATATTCAGGGTATATTTTCTAAATTCAGTTTGTTTATTAGTGTCAGCGTGTGAATTATGTGATGCATGTGCATCTCATTCAATAATTGCAATCGTCTGCTTGCAGGACGTCATGCCTTTCGCACGATTCGTAGAACCAGGGCGCGTAGCTCTGGTAGCTAACGGCCCATTAAAAGGCAAGTTGGTGAGCGTGGTTGATGTAATTGATCAAACTCGCGCATTGGTCGATGGACCTGGGAGCGGCGTCTCTCGTCAACAGATTCGGCTTAACCAGCTACATTTGACCAAATTCCTGCTAAAGTACCCCTTCACAGCACCCACACGGGTTGTAAGGAAGGCATGGAACGATGCTAAACTAACGGAAAAATGGACCGACAGCCAATGGTCTCAGAAACTGGCCAACAAAGAGAAACGTGCGCAGATGACTGATTACGACCGCTTCAAACTGTCTTCAGCCCGTGTCAAGAGGAACCGTGCTAGAACAGTAGTATTCAAGAGTTTGAAAGTCAAAGCAGCGCGTGCTGGAACCCTTGGCAAGAAGCTAGTACCTAAGGCGGCCGCGAGGAAAGTGCGAACCAAGAAGCCCGGGAGCAAAAAACCGGCAAAGAAGTAATTCCTTTGTGTCTGAAAGTATGGTGTGACTATCGAGGGACAGATAAATAAAGAATTACTTTAAGCCACATCTGTGTTGTTGTTTCTTATGTACATATTTAAATCTTGTCCTTTGACGGACAAATGGTGAGTTTTCGTTGATTTACTAGGACATGTGATATTTTACCTTACTCAATCTTTTTATATTTTAGGTGCTGACTGGTCAACAATCGACTGTGAGTATATTTTATTGCTACTGGCATCTTATAATAAATGAATTAATTTTAACACCTAATGTACTTAACATAACTTTCTGTAAGTGTATGAGAATATAATTGCTAGTATTGTTTCTTCCAGAAAACTTAAATTTTGAAGTTATTGCACTGAGCATTTGTGATTTCTACTCATTCTGAAGTTTTAACTATGAAAAAGTTATAATTGAAGCATTCAAATAACATACAGCAGATCTACATCTAAAAGCTTAACATCATTAATGTAAGTATTCTAAAACTAAATACAACTTTGTATACTGCTACGATTGAATGGCTCAAGCATAGAATAACTATAACATATTTTTTATACAATATTGCAATCTAGAATAATATTAAGTGTAAAAGCATTTCAAATGATGAATATAATTTTAGTCTCGTTCGTATGAACCATATGATTTCAAATATACCACCATAACTGATAAAGAATTCCTTAAATTTTAAGGAGTGACTCTGTCCATGTGCTACTTAATGAACTGTCAACATTTCAGGTACCTATCCATAAAGCCAATACTGTTATCATCCTGTGGAAATTGTTGTGGTAAGTCAATTTTAGTATAAACCTGTAGTGTTCAAAGTATTGTCATAAAACAGTGTACATGCACTATAAATGGGATGTCGGAAGCTTCTTGGGAATTATACAAACCAGCACTTAACACATGGGTGCCTTCAGATAGTACTTCCATCTCATATGATGAATAATTCTAGTCTCGTTCGTATGACTCTTGTGATTTAGAAAATACCACTTTACTGAAATATTTTTCAAATTGTACCTATTTCAAACTTGTTTTTAGAGTCACATTTTAACAAGTATTTATATTGCAGGTGTGGTGGCGTGCAGAACTCGCAACATTTTACACTGGAATTCTTTCATAAGTAAGTGTACATTTATCTTGTTTAAGCTCACATCTCATTTGTACTTTTGGTTATCTAGATTGTCTTACACTTATTAATTATTTAGTATATAAAACTGAAAAGCTTTTACATATTAATTAAAAAGTTCAAGGTATTACATAATATAAGCCAAAATGTTTCCACTGATTTTGCAGCATGTAAAAAAATCTAGCTTAGAATGATTCCTGTATTTTGATGTGACCCTACCAAAGCCGATGTGTGCACTGACCTATTATGCATACTTGACTCTGGCTAGGAACATTAGCACGCTCTGTGTAAGACATGCAGTTGACATGGTTGTATGTCCAAGGGTTGAGCGTGACAAATGTATCTCTGCTCATTGGTATGTTCTGTGCTTCAAGATTCTTTTATTTATTTTATTCTGTGTTGTCCACAGGTGATAAATATTACAGAACACATGATGTGGATTCACTGTCACAACAAGCAAGATTTCTAATTATTAGGTACAGTATTGAATTAGCATATAAAAAACATCAAATAAATAAGTAAAGGGACTTGGGTTTTTGGTGAGCGCATGGTTGGTAGCTTTTTAGGTTACCTCTGGCGGTAGGCTGAGGTCCAGACGCTCATTTGCAATACTGAATAAAATTTCCTTGTTCCATACCGGGAAATGGTTTGAGTAACAATTTCACTCAACTATCAAGCATTACATTGGCAAAATCATTGGGTTTTGTATCAACTCGCCAAGCTGAAAACTCGACCATTGGCGAGTTTACAACTTATAATTTCTTTGATGGTAATCTCGCCATAATTTTTTGTTATATTATTTTTATTTATTATTATATTATATATACATACATACTACTATATACTATATTATATGAATATATATATATATATATGAACAATAGAGCCAAACACCCAAAAAAGTATACTAAAAGATAATTTTACCTATATGCCACAACAATTATGATGTTATATGTATCGCCCCTATCTGAGTACTGATGATTGATAATTACTGAATTAAAACAATATTTTGTTTATTTTACCTTTACATTGTCGACCTTTAATATATTTAGGTTATGTTATTGTTTCAGATTATGCCTGCATATAAAAAGAAAAATAAGCAATGAATAAACAGGATCGACGTATTTAGGGTAATTCAATATCAATATTCATTTTTCTGTTTATTATTTCTTTTCTCATGTACTATTAATGTGTAAACAACTTCACTTGTAAAATACATACTAACTTTTCCGTGAAATACTAAGGCTTCTATGACAACAAGACTTAAAGATTTACTGTTTAGTTTAATATGTATATTTTGCAATAGTTTTACCTATATAATAATGAATACATAGTATCTGTTTGTACTTAACTAGGAGTGTACCAATGATGATATTTATATCGCCCCAGTCTGAACTTGTGTTGATTGATTTACTGAGTCTACTAAGCATCATTGCACAGTGTACATATGTCACAAACTATCTAACTAAATTATTGTTTGTTTTAGGTTTTGATGAATGCTCCTACCCATTGCAAAACCAACAAAAAGGTATGTGTATACTCGAAATTGTGAGTTATAATATTTTATTATACACCGTGAAGGTTTACAAAAAAAAAATTTGGACTTAGTTTCGATAACAGAACCGACTCGAAGTATTACTTTGAAAAACAAACACATTTTATAAATTCTTAAAATCGATGTAGTTTCTTTTATTTAATTCATTCGGCCGCTGCATCCTACGTCCATTGCCGAGCGCCTCTTTATAGCACTAGGAAGATTTTTTAAGGCAGTAAGCTACCACGTGTACTCATCTGATGTCGAGACTGCATCAATTTGAATGTTTTTTAAAAAATATTTTTTGTTTTTCAAAGTTCCAGTTGGTTCTGTTATCGAAACCGAGTCCAAAATATTTTTTTTGTAAACAGCTGTAGGTACTTTCATAGTGTAAAAGGTAACTCATCAAAGTGACTTCACCAGTCTGTTGGTAAGCTTAGGTTAAAGTTCATAGTTAAGACCAACATCAACGCCTAACGGCACAGATGACAAGATTGATAGATCTCATCAGCCTCAAGAATAACAACCACCTTATTAGAGTTTGTGTGTCACAAATTATAAAACTATTTAATCCTTCAATGATGGCAAACTATACAAGCATATATCATATAATTTTGATGAAATTATTAGACTGAGTATGTTCTATACGAAACTAGGTTCACTTGAATTCAAAATTTTGTGAAATTCACGTTATTATATTATTTTTCGCAGATGTGACAGAGTACTCTCATAATGCAAGAGTTATGCGACACTTCATTTCAACTAAAGGTGAGGATATAAAAATTACTTAAGATAGTAAAATATTTTAGATATCCAGACATATCACGCCTACACCTCTGCCCGCCATCTCTGGGATTTAGGCGCGATTATATGTATGGATGTGACCCTACCAAAGCCGATGTGTGCACTGACCTATTATGCATACTTGACTCTGGCTAGGAACATTAGCACGCTCTGTGTAAGACATGCAGTTGACATGGTTGTATGTCCAAGGGTTGAGCGTGACAAATGTACCAACAACTTGTTTGTAAAAGTAGTAAATTTTAACATTCAATTATTTATAATAGTTTTCTTTGTTATCAGATCTAAACCTGAAGTCAACCAATATTTTATCAAGACATTGTAGTTAAAAGGTATGTAAAATTTACAGTATGTTACTAAGAAATTATAAGATGTAAATGTATCGCCCATCTGTGTTTTAATTTTAACTGAATTAAACTATAATATCTAGTCAAATGTTGGATAAATATCACCTCACAATTTTAAAGCAAATTCTTCCTTTTTTTTCCGCGGCTGAGGGCCGCGGCCGCTCTGACGTCCGTTGCCGGGTGTCTCTGGTTACTAGCAGAGGGTACGGTCGCAACCATTAGACTTTTATGATGACTTTTGTATCGCCCCTATCTGACTTCTGATGATTGATAGTTTCTGAAATTGGTAATATTTGTCTAGTGTAAACTGTTGACAGTAAAACTGGAACTAAATTTCAAATTAACTTACAGGTTGTTGTTGTGTTGCCGGGCTCAATATAACAGAACTGAGGGGTTTTTGGTGAGTGTTAAAGTTATTCACTGGTAGCGTCTTTTGATATCTTTTTGTAGTTAAAATGATGATAAATTTATCGCCCCAGTCTGAACAGATGTGTTGATTGATTTTCTGATTCCACCAAATAATAACGTTATTCACTTTACTAAGTAGTCAAACTAACGTAGCTATTCTTTGTCTCTAGGATGTGCTGAAGAACGGAAGTTCCTCGTAATTCTGAAAAAGCAAGGTTAGTATTCTTGTTCCATTTTTACAAGTTTCATCTACTTTTTAAATGATGTCAAATAAAACAAGCATATATCATATACTTTTGATGATACATTAAAACTGATAAATTGTGTACATTTATTAGTATATTCTCTTCCAATTCCCTGTTAGTTATATTGGGTCTATTTCTTTATAGGAACTAAAACAATGGTTAATCTGTGACTTCAGCGACAGCATATAAAACTGAATACATAGGTAAGCATGTTACATTATTATTTTGAAACTAGACAGTACATAATGTTATCTCTGTCCGCGTCATAGTTAAACATACATAACATTATCTAGCTCCTTGTTTCCCACTGCAAGTATTTATCATTGGAATGAAATAAAGATACTTAATTCGGTTGTTTCATGTCCTTCGTACTTGGCAGATTCTTTGTCCCATAGAAGATTATTCTGAGGCAAAAATTTCATAAAATACTGGTAACTGTTAAAAAGACAGGTCAGTTGCTTATTATATGATGAATATATTAGTTATCCCTGTCTCACTAAGCCATGGGGAATATAATGGTATGGTAACAACTGAACAACAACTTCACTAGATACTATAATTTTATAGCTTGGAAAGTATGTATTTACCATTGATGTTTGATTTCAGGACCTTCTACATGTAGTTCAGTCACATATACCAGAGGTAAATATTATTTATAATTGTACATAGTTGATATCGACCCATTTAATTTTATGCAACAATATGGCATGCTTTTTGTCACCACTTTATGATGAATATCTTAGTTATCCCTGTCTCACCAAATCGTGGGGAAAAAATATGGTATGGTAACAACTGAAAGTGAAATGTTCCATGAAGTGATAAATATGTTGCTAAATGTATGTTTAAACATAGTTTTATTATTTCAGGTACTTAAATGAGAGAAAATGGAACTTATTGGATTGTCCAGCTCAACCACATCCTAAGTAAGTTAACTTGTATGTCAATCAGAAATATACTAATTTTAGCATGATTATCGACTAAAGTCGACATTGGTATTGCCCTTCTGCTAATATTGAAATTATCATGATGAAAAAAATTATGACAGTAATTACATCTCGAATGCTTTTGAAGAATGTTTTAATTTCTGACCAATTTAAATCTTAATGTAAAAAATCTCAACTTTTTGTAGTGTTAATTACAGTTTAATTATTATTACAGACTACACAGCAGTTGAATGAAAGGACATTAGTACCCCTTCTTTGAAGATTGCACATTACAAGATACATTCAGCATTTGTAAGCACGGAATGAACTGGTAATCCAATTATGTATTTTTTTTTATATAGTTTTTTTCAACCAACCTCCAATAAAGAAGGAGGTTCTCAATTCGACTATCAAACCGAATCTCACCTATACTAGGGGTTCTGTGAACCGTAGACTTCGGGAGCTGTTTTTAGAAAATTTATTTTAAATTTTCTTTATTACCCTTACATTTTTCATCTAATCCAAAAAATATCATTCACATGTTATTCATTGTAAGCAAGGAGTGTGTGTGTGTGTAAAGTTTCATGAAAATCGGTTGATAAATACGGCCGCAACATGATCTGACAGAACCCGTAGATGTAGAGGTACAGACGAAAGAAATTCTCCCTAGTCTGCAAGTTGAAACGGAGACTTCGGTCGCTTCGCTCCCTCAGTCAAATATTTAGTCAGTACTTACTTATATAATATGACAATGATATTGAACGAAGAGTTTGCTATTAGGTTTATGGTACCCACTTTTAAAAAAGTGGCCTACTTTGTTATCTAAAAAAGACTATTGTATAAACATTTATGTAACAATCTGGCATGGTTTTTGCCACTACATATCCACCATATTATGATGAATATCTTAGTTATCCCTGTCTCACCATATCGTGGGGAAAAAATATGGTATGGTAACAACTGAAACTGAAATGTTTCATGAAGTGATAAATAAGTTGTTAAATGTATGTTTAAACATAGTTTTATTATTTCAGGTACTTAAATGAGAGAAAATGGAACTTATTGGATTGTCCAGCTCAACCACATCCTAAGTAAGTTAACTTGTATGTCAATCAGAAATATACTAATTTTAGCGCAATATCATTGATTATCGACTAAAGTCGACATTGGTATTGCCCTTCTGCTAATATTGAAATTATCATGATGAAAAAAATTAGACAGTAATACATCTCGAATGCCTTTGAAGAATGTTTTAATTTCTGACCAATTTAATATAAAAAATCTTAATATAAAAACTTTTTGTAGTGTTAATTACAGTTTCATTATTATTACAGACTCGACAGTATCCCTTCTTTGAAGATTGAACGGGCATTCAACGTTGTAAGAAAATGGATGCCCATTAAATGAATAAACTGATAATCCAATAATGCATTTTATTATCATTCACCCAAGTAGAGCCTTAAATTGCTATTGAATGTGTTATTTTTTAACCATTAACGATTGTAGAAAAGATGACAACGTTGGTGGGTTATTTTAACCACATCCGTGTGGAAGTTGATATGATTATGACAATCAATGATGCTTGCGTCATTTGCCAAACTACAGAGCTTCAACAGTTAGTTTCATTCTGTTCGTGTAACATGCAGTACATAAGCGTAACAGAGTTGGAGAGTATCGATTTCACTTCTTGTAAGATACAGGTACCTATTACTAATTTTAAGTACCTATTTAGATAATCGTGTCTGGTGTCGTCCATAAATTACGTGGAATCCCTTTAGGGCCATCTCGTCCACTCTATCAAAATGTCCACTATCATAATGACCACTTCAAGATGTCCTATTATCAAAAAGACCACCTGTATTAAAATGTTACTGTATCAAATTGTCCACTGTATCAGAATGGTCGTGTGCGTCAGAATGGCTGGTTGTCTGTGGCGTTGGTCTATGAGAGTTGATTCGAAAATTGCTACATAATTGCTTCTATTTGCTTCATATTATAAATAATTGCTACATTGGATACCTATATACTTAGAAATCAAATTTTCTTTTTTGACCGCCATCCTGACGTTTGGTTGGCTGGTCACCCCCTAGTTTATCGAATAAAACCGACGCCTACATAACTAAGTATTTGCCTTTATTTCATCGGGCACTTGTCCTTGGGATAATTTAAATAATGGCTACATCCTTTATTTAACATACGAGCATATGTTTGAAGTTACAACTAAATTGTATAAATGAAGTAATTATGAAGCAATTATTGACGCAATAAATTTCGGGAAACTGCATGCTTGACTCTAAACTAGGGGGTGACCAGCCAAACAAACGTCAGGATGGCTGGTCAAAAAAAAAAAATTCTAAGTATATATCCAATGTAGCAATTATTTATTATATGAAGCAATTATGTAGCAATTTTCGAATCAACTCTCATAGACCAACGCCACAGACAACCAGCCATTCTGACGCACACGAATGGTCACTGTATTAAAATGACCAGCATGTTCGCATGAGGGCAGAGATGCCACCCACAGTGGATAGTATGTTCGCGAGAACCGAACGTTTTAAACGTTCGTTTCTCTGCCGAACGATAGTGGCCTTGGACGCCCTGCCTGTGCACGTATTTCCTTCCAAATATAACCCTGGGTTCTTTAAGCGGAGCGTGAAGAGGCACATCAATAGGTCGTCAAGTTGAGGGCCACTCTATAGTGTTGTGTTGTGAGTGGCCCACAATAGCTAGACATCGTCACGACTCATCAGGCAGGCGGCGGCGGCGTCAATTTTTTACTCACCATGGAATCCTGATATTTCATGAATGCCAAAAAAATGTGCTGAAATAGTGCTAATTAGTGCCCAAAGGAAAAAAATAGTGCTCTTGTCGAATCTGTGTACGCTTCAACCATAATTCATACTTCAAAAAATTGTGTCGCTACTTGCTCGCGAATATTTTTTATATATTTAGTAATATCTACATATATCAGAAGGGGTAGGCAGAGGTGCATTACACACCCGTACTTCGTCTGTATATTTATCGCCACACGTAACAGGAGGCAAGTTGCTTACTGTCGTTACCAAGTCTAATAGAAAATCCATAATCACTTGTTAACTCAAAACAAAACTCCAACAGCCAAACCGATCGCATGTTATATACAGTTCACGAGGGATAAGCTGAGCTATGCATTTGTATGAGTGCAGTGTACGTAAATGTATATGTGACCTCTTTTACACACACACGTATGGTATACACAGCTACACAATGAGTTTTTACTCTACTTTTCGTGGTCACTCACACAAATGCAAAGCCCAGCTTATACCTCGCGAACTATACTACTGCATAATATACTGCATCGAAACCGCAAAATTTCCGGAACGCTGGAAACTCACGCGCGTTATACCCGCACCAAAAGGCGGTGGGGGCCCTAGCCCGAGTGATTACAGGCCCGTGGCAGTGCTTAGCACTCCGGCGAAGTTGTTCGAGGCAACCATCCACAGAAGCCTGTACGAACAAATGAGCATCCAGTTATCCGACGCGCAACATGGATTCCGCCCCGGGCGGGGGACTACGGGAAACTTGCTGCATTTAATGTCATGTCTGGTGCCGGCGGTGGACGCTAGTTTGCAGGTGGATGTCGCGTATTTTGATTTCAAAAAAGCGTTTGACACTCGATAATGATGTACTTTTGTCGCGACTAGCCAGCGTGGGGTGTACGCCGCATACGCTGTCCTTCTTTTCCAGCTACTTGCGCGACAGATGTCAGTACGTTGACTGTGGGGGACACCTTTCTGAACCCTATTTCACAAGTTCGGGAGTGAGTCAAGGCAGTAACTTGGGGCCTCTTCTCTTCATATTGATGATTAACAGCTTACCGGAAGAGGTCAAACACTCGGTACCCTTGCTTTTCGCGGATGATCTCAAATTGGTACGGGTTATTAAAGACCACGTAGATCACGACGAACTACAGCTAGACATAAATAGGGTTGTGGGATGGAGCCTACATAACAAACTGCAATTTAATGTAGCTAAGTGCTCGGTGGTATCGTTCAGCCGTGCTCGCAGTCCAAGTCACTACCAATATCACATGGAGGGGGCTCCTCTGCAACGTGTATCCGAGGTTAAAGATTTGGGTGTTCGCTTTAGCACAGATTTGCATTTCAGAGACCATATCACGGGTGCCTGTAAAAAAGCGTACCGAAATTTGGGGTTTGTTTTACGTCAAGCAAACCAGTTTACAAGTATTGCGGGGTTAAGGGCGTTGTATGAGGCTCTCGTGAAGAGTCACCTGGAGTTCAATGCGCTAATCTGGTCTCGACACGAGGACAAATATAAGGTTATGTTGGAGCGTACCCAGAATAAGTTCCTTAGATTTTTATATTGGAAACAGTATGGTGTCTACCCGGGCTATCCGTGGTTGTATCCGACGTCGTTCATTCTGGGTATGACAGGATATTATAAGCTGGAACTGAGGAGGGAGGTGTCTATGGCCACATATTTGTTTAAAGTGTTTCGTGGGCGTATACACAACCCGGCTATCCTACAGGAAGTGGGGCTGTGTGTACCAGAGGAGTACGCGTTGAGGCGGCGGCGCCCCCCGCTGCTGCAAGTGTGTCGCGCACGTACCAACTTGCTGCAGAGGGCGCCGCTGACGCGGGCGCTGCGTGCGCTTAATATGATGGCTGACAGATTAGATTTGTGCTTGTTTTCATGCTCCTTGAATGAATTCACAAGGGCTATTTACTGTATTTTGAGCGAAGAAATCTATGTTAAATTGATATAATCTGCTTATGTATTGCTAGTATTAAATAACATATTTTAATAATGTAAATTGAATTTTCATCATTTGACATTAAATTATTGTGAACTTGATATTAAATATGTAATTTTGACAATTGAATTGAATTACTGTTTTGACATTATTTATTGAACTATTATTTTGACATTATGAATTGAATTATTATTTTGACTTTATTAATGGAATTATTACTTTGACATTGTTATTTGAATTATTATTTTGACATCATTAACTGAATAATTATTATTTCTGATATGACGTACTGTACATTTTCTTGAATAATATTTGAAATGGTAATTATATCTACTTTAATTATTAATATGTTGTGAAAATTATTATATAGTTTTTGAAGCATGAATATGTATGATTATGATTCTGTAAATGACATATATTGTAAATGAAATTATTATGTTGCTACTCTGTCGCATTGGGTCTGCCCGCAATGACATTGTATGTATGAAATGAATAAATAAATAAATAAATACTCATAATGAAAATCAGTGCAGTAGTTTTTGAGTTTATCGCGAGGGATAAGCTGAGCTTTGCAGATGTGTGAGTGACCACGAAAAGTAGAGTAAAAACTAATTGTACCCCCTGTCATTTATTTTTTGATATTTTCAATGTACCTACAGAATTTTCACTTCTACAGATTTATTATAAGTATAGATAGAAGATATAGATATCGTATTTTAATGTTCGTATACCATTTCATTCATTACCTACGTTATAGCACAGATATAAGAATACTATACTAGTGGTTATAGTCATTACGTCGACATTTCAAAATATTATTATCATCACATAACATAGACTCTACCGATTGATTGAGCATATATTATTAATTAGCAGTTACTTATGTAATATAATTATATTATTTTTTAGAAGTATGTACCTAAATATTTATTTCATTAAAATAATAAGCGTAAGTAAACTACCTAGACACGGTTGTTTTATTTCTCAGAAACTATCCAACGGATCTAGTGTTTTTTTACTTAAGGTACTTTTTAGTTAGGTACATTTTTTTGGTGTAATTATATTTTATGAATAATGGTTAAGTAATAAAATATTATAGTACACCTGCCGTATTGATGTCAAAATGGCGGGTGTATTTTAATTCCGAAATAATTTCGTTCTGAATCGGGTACCTACTTATTTTTTAGACCTAGGTACAATTTAGTACATTTGAGGTACATTTTTTTGGTAAGTGGTACAACATGATTCGCAATGGTACACCCGCCACTTTGTCTCTTATACTTAATGTATTACGGTCAATTCATAGCATTATGTGTGCAGGTCGCAAATTGATCGCAGATTGATTCTTTTGACATTAGTCTACCGACCCATTTAAAGAGTTGGTGGACTAATTTCATAAATTAAAAATGTCCAGCACGAATAAAGTAGGTATTATTCGTTTACACAAAAAAAACATTTAACATTTAACTTTAAAAAAAACTTAACTTAAAATAACATTAAACATTTACACAAAGAAAAAATCATTTAACTAAACATTTAACTTTTTAACAAATAAAAGGTTTGAATAGCCATCAATACTGTTTACAAAAAACAAGTACAAGCGATTGTGATGCCGTGTGATTCCGGATGCGACCGGGATTAACGCAAAGATGAAGATGATGAAGAATAAACTAGTGTAATTTTTAACATTTAAGTCTTAAATAGATAATTTTCCTTAAGAACTGTAAGGGTAACATAACTTCTGACTGTAGCTTGGTTAAAGCGTGGGTCTGAAATGATGTTACTCTTAGTGCAGACAAAAATCAATAATGCGAGAATCTAAACATACTTGCACAGGCAACCGAGAAAAAATTAAAATAACAAAATTATTAAGTGATATGAGACAGGAGCTGTGTATTAACTTGAATCCAATTCAACAAATATTCGATGATATGCTGGAAAAAATTTTAAAATTTGAAAGACCAAATCTAGAGTTAATCCAACTTTCAGAGAATTCAACATAATGGGAATTCAACGTAATGGTCCCGAAGGCTTGTAAAGTACTACAAAATGTTTGGTACCGTGGACATTTTGGTACAGTGGTAATTTCGATACAGTAGACATTTTGGTACAGTGGACATTTTGATAGAGTGGATGAGATGGCCCTAAAGGGTGGAATCGTTGAGGGAGGGGTGACCGAATCTCTAATGGGATTCCTTACAGTCAATATGACGGTAGGACCATGAACTAGTTTCGATTATTTTTTCGAGGTAGGTAAGTACCAACAAATTTTGAGGATCACTCGCTAATCAATGATCGACAGTACGGCTTCAGGCCAAAGCGATCAACGGGTGATCTTCTGGCATTTGTAACGCATGTCTGGGGTGGGGCTATGGAAAGGCACGGCGAGTCCTTGGCTATTAGCCTGGACATCGCCAAAGCCTTCGATGGGGTCTGGCATGCTTCGCTCCTTTCCAAGCTTCCGGCATATGGTCTACCTCCTCAACTGTGCAGCTGGATTGCCAGCTTTTTAAACGAGCGCCGAGTGCGGGTCCTCTGCGATGGCCAGGCTTCTCGCTTCTTGCAAGTGAATGCCGGGGTACCGCAGGGGTCCGTACTATCACCAACTCTCTTTCTTCTGCATATCAATGATATGCTATCCCTCGGGAACATTCATTGCTATGCAGATGACAGCACACTGCACGGGAGTTACTCGGTTCGTCCGACGGCGGGGCGATCTGAGATTGAGGAGGAGAGACGACGACTCGTGGCTGATCTCGACCGTAACCTCGACAGTATCTCTCAATGGGGTACCGAGAACCTGGTCCAGTTCAATGCCCGCAAAACACAGGCGTGTGCATTTACTGCGAAGAAATCCCCTTTCCTTCCCCTACCCTCTCTTCAGAATGCATTATTACCAATGAAGGACAACCTTGATATCCTTGGCATACGACGTTCGTCGAGAACTCAATAATAAAAACTACATCGAAAGATGTATAGGGCTAGCTTCGCGGAAACTAGGAATACTGAATAAGGTAAAGAGATTCTTTATACCGGACCAGAGGTGTCTGCTGTACAAGACGCAGATTAGACCCTGCGTTGAATACTGCTCTCACCTCTGGGACGGCTCCGCGAAGTATCTGCTGGACGCTCTCGACGCTATGCAGCGACGGGCTATCCGTATTATAGATTGTCCGGAGGTAACGGGAAGCCTTGAGCCGCTAGTTCAGCGCCGAACAATAGCTTCCTTGGCCGCATTCTACCGTATTTACCACGGCGAGTGTTCTGAAGAGCTCTTCAATCTGATCCCACCCTCTTCCTTCCGATCCCGAACGACTCGTGCCGGGCAGAGATGCCACCCCCACACAGTGGATAGCATGTTCGCGAGAACCGAACGTTTTAAACGTTCGTTTCTCTGCCGAACGATAGTGGCCTGGAACGCCCTGCCTGTGCACGTGTTTCCTCCCACATATAATCCTGGGTTCTTTAAGCGGAGCGTGAAGAGGCACATCAGTAGGTCGTCAAGTTGAGGGCCTCTCTCAATAGTAATGTGTGCTGTGAGAGTGGCCCACAATCGCTAGACGTCGTCACGACTTACCACCAGGCGGGCGGCGTCAATTTGGCGGACCAAATATAAAAAAAAAAAAAAAAAAAACCAAATAGGTACTTATTGCAGCTTTGCATTTTTAAACTAGCTCCTAAAGTAAACTGTCAGAGTTAATGTCAAAACTTTTATGTGAATTTTGGGCGCGATTTTGTGCTTTGGCAAAGAAACATCAATGTTATCCAGATTATTACAAAATATAATTATTACCACTTTTTATTCTCACTTAAATGATAGGAAGGCATACATTTTTCGTATAAATTTTGACAGTGCCGGCTAAAACAAAAGCTTATATTGTCTTGGCTTTGTCAAACAGAACGCGTTATTATCGCACGTCAGGTCGCAAACCTAACGCGACGCTATGACGCCGAGCTGTGTTGTACTGCGATGGTGATGTACCGCCAAACAGAGCGCCAGCGCTAGCATTACGCAGCGCTCTGTCGCGGCGTTAGGACGCTTTAACGTCTGCGAATGGTATGTCGCGTAGGAGCGTCGGGCTAATCTTTTGGTGTGACATAAAAATAGCACGACGTTAAAACGCGGCGCTAATAACGCCTTCTTTTTGGCAAAGCCTTTAGAACTAATCCTCGCTAGCATTTTTATTACGGCAGCAAAGGTGTGACTCGGTTATGTGGACAAAAGTTTGGACCAAAAATGGATGGTGTTCTTTTATAAATGTAATATTTCATGGCCTTCCTTAGTAGCATGTCGTCATAATTATCTTCACTATATCGCTATATACTATAGCGTAGACTAAACGACGCTTTATGTGTTGGCTGGCTCCAATGTGTGGAGATGGTCTATGATCTATAATGATGTGGATAAGCCAGACCATTTTTTAGTTAGTTGGTAGACGTAGATGGTTCTGCTGAACTGTCTATATGGATCGCAAATTCAAGGTCAGGCTAGTGGAGTCTTGGTCAGTTGGTAGAATGTTCCTCCTGGACCACTGGTGAACTTTTTCACAAAATTAATATCTATCAAAAACCCGACTAATTTAGTCGAACATTAAGTCCTGTATAGTATAGCCGCTTTATGTTCTGTTACAAATGCAGTCCTAGCAGCTCACGTAGCCGTCCATAAAAAAATATCCTACCTACCTATCTATTTAACTCTTCAGGGGTTACCACCAGAAGACAAAATGATTCTAAAGACTGAATTTACCAACATTAACTTAACGCATATTGAACAGCCGAATTTCTACGAGGTTGATATTACAGGAATAAAGCTACTGAATATGCTTGCTTCTAAAACTTATAAGTAAGTACCTACGTGTACTCTTTACCTTAACTAAGCTCCAACCAAGATTACCTGTAAATGTAGCATTGTATGGTAGTACTGCATTGTAGAGATTTGTATGCTATACTTTCTGACGCAAGCGACCATGCAGCGCTGCCCCGGGGGCGTGGCCTGCGCGCGACCTTGCCTCAAACTTATAATAATAATTGAAACTTATGCCTCATTGCTTATGCCATTATTATGTTCTTTCGGCTCAGTTACCTAAAAGAAACTAATGTCTTATAATATTAAGAAAGAAATTATAAATACCTAGATCACAAAAATCTTAATAAAATTTCTTAATATTTTAAGAATAGTTTAAGCAAACTCATTGCGTTAAAATACAAAAATATATGGATTTGGTAAGGATTCATCTAAAAATTCAGTGTTTAAATATCATTGTAACACGATACACTGGTACCATTAGTTCGGTAGAACTGCGGTATCTCCAACGCTAACCGTAATAGCGCGATGTAGAAATTATGAATATGATATGAAGCAAAAATTCGATGTTGTCGGTAGTGGTCATCGTAGCTCAGTTGGTCAGAGCAGTCCCCCTGTTAGGGAAAGGCCGTGGGTTCGAGTCCCGCCGATGACGTCAGTTTTTGTGATCCATTTATAATTTCTTTCTTAATATTTTAAGAATAGTTTAAGCAAACTCATTGCTTTAAAATACAAAAATATATGAAACTAATGTGTCACATTTTTGCAGTTACAAAATCGTAAGCCAGTCTATGGTTATAGAAAAATCAGTTATCGGTGGTAGAACTATTCAAGTACAAAAATTGGTATGGATACTATGCAAAACCTAAAATGAAAAGAAAAATGTAATATAAATATGTATTAACAAATAAATATTTCCAAAACATCTTAATTTGCATTTTCGACAGTCAGTTCACTCAGACAGTCGCTAGGTACCCTGTCTGTAAAGAGTTCTGGAATCTGAAACGAAAAATAGGTAAGTATGTACCTACAGTCGATCTGGGTAACTTTGACCCATAATTCACTGTATTTCGCTTATAAGTTCCACATTATTCAAAAGATTTTTATGTTAAATGCATTTTTGGTGGCATCCAATGTTGCTTTATCAATAAATACCTACACAATTTTAACAATTTTTACAAGAATAACGAAAAAATCGCCAAAATGTCGAGGGCTAAAGTTACATGGACATTGGATGGGGTAGGTTTGGCTATTGCTAAATTTATAGAAGAATTGTGAAGTTTTTCGACGATTACAAGGATAAATCTAACATAGGCTTCATTTTTTTACATGATTGGTGTTTTTCAGAAAAAATTACCCTGTGACGAACAGGAAATAAAAATATGATATTTCATGAAATGCTTTATATTTTACTCTAAATTGAAGAATACATTGTGAACTAGCTAAATATGATATTTAAGTTAAAATTATATCATAATTTTAATAAATATCCAATGTTTTCTTTTAGTATATGATGAAAAATATTCCTGTAAGTCACAAAGTATAATCATTCAGGAATAAAACAAACAAGTATTGAAAGAAAATCAACTTATATTAGCATAAAGATATACTTAAAATCTTCCAAAAAATAACAAAAGGTTAGCATAATTCTATTACATCGATAAATAATCAACTAAATAGTTTCATGTTCGTCACTTCTCCAACAAATCGCTCTAGAAAAGTTGTCATTACTAATGGTACGTGTTACAAATTCAAAAATCAAACAATGTGAGGAATTTTTGGCAATAACAAGATACTGATGCGGCTAAAATAAATGCTATAAAATGAAAAATGGATATTTTAAAACCATTTTTGTACCACTCAGAATATAGGACAGTGACCATCACGAAAATTGTGTGACAAATAGGAATAATTTGAGCAACGTCTACACTGCTGTTTCAAAATCACAATTACCAAGAATAAAACATTAATTTACTGTTTTTTTTAGTTTCATAAAACCTTTTTTACACACAAAGTAGCTGCTAGCGGAGTGATCATCCATACGGGTACGTAAGTATGTTACATACAAATTTCGACCTGAAATAAAGAAAAATCTTCTATGTCTATATGTTTTAAAGAAATCAAACCTACATTAATTTCCGTATGAAATTGGGTAAAATAGTTCCTAGTCAAAAATTTCACTGTAAAAAGTATGAAACAAGAATATTCCCAAGTTAAATTATGATGAACATAATAATATTATACTCATCAAAATCATAATACTTCTTTTTACTTTGACGTAGTTTGGGTAATTAGGTAGGTAGGTACATTAAAGTTTTCAAATATTCCATTGTACACTAAGCTTTACAATTCTAGTTCGTTACGACTTTGTTCCGGTAGTACGTAACGTGACGCACAGGAAGTGACGGTTTCATCCCACGAAACTTTTAAAATTAAAAATAACTGATATTCAGTTAAATCAACATGCTTTTAGTTATACTAATCTAATATAGGTTAATTTATTGTTTATACAATACAATATTAAAGTGAAGAAAACAGTTTATTTACCTTTTAAATACCGTCACTCTCCAGAAAATAAATTCTGCGCACCGATGACACCAACGCTTTCGTCGAAGTTTTTATCGCAACTGACATTAAAACAGCAATTACGGTATTTATATTCCGATCACGATGTTGCCAGGAAAGCAGAAAATCTCCATAATAGTAGATTTTGTTTAGTGTACGATATCAAATTCACCGTGACGAAACCGGATTTTCCTGTACTATGGTTTTCGTAGGACGGAGTTAAAATAATAATATCTCATAAAATAACTATAAATTTATCAAATAAAGGCAATAAATATAATTTTAGAAATACAGACCCTATGTTTAAAAACTCAAACATGCTCACAGACTAATATTCTACAATTGAGATGTATTATAATTCCAAAATCCCCGTGGGACACGTGAAAATTTGACGTCCTCTTTTGTTATTTTTTAAATATAAAATTAACTATCCGCCTTTTATGATACTTATTAATTTAATTTGAAATTGAAATATTTACTTAAATCATAAAAAAGTCACTGCCATTAATATCACATAAAAAAAATAAAAATAAAAATGTTTGAAGGTGTGGGACAGTCTAATTATGCTAGGGTCATTTTTTGTGATAAACACCGCTTGTCAGATTACTAAATGTCTTCACTCGCAAGTCAGTATCATCTGTATTTTTGGGTTGCCTGGCAAATGAAAAATTGCAGTATATCACGTGGAACAGATAACTTCAATTTCAAAAACAAAAACTTCAAATTCAAATGAAGAGTTTAGGCGCCACTAAAAAATAAACTGACAGCTGTAGCTCAGACTGACTACTAAGGTTACCTACGTTCGGGAGTTCGATTTTTGCTGAGCGCATGGCTGGTGGCTTTTTAGGTTAGGTACCTTTGGCGCTCCGCAAAAATCGGGCTCGCAGATACTCACATACCGAACAACGTTTCTTGTCCTGCACCTGAAGCTAGTTAGGAATAACTAGTTCTTCTGTGCGGGACTATCAACTAATCAAGCATTACCTTGACATTGGCGAATTATCGATGGAGCCACGTTTTTAAAAGAAGAAGAAGAAGAAGGTTACGTTCAAAAACTTATTGATATACAAACGATGCCTAGTTTAGTTATATTGCATGCATTTAGAAACTTAAAATTATATATTACAAGCTGTCCCGGCGAACTTCGTACCGCATTCATTTTTCTAATGTCCCGCATAACTTTCTTTTTCTTCCATAAGAACCTTCTCCTGATAATTACGAACACAACAAAAAAAGAATAAGCGAAATCGGTCCAACCGTTCACGCGTGATGTCGTGACCAAGGGAAATAGGGATTCATTTTTATATATAGATTCAATTATGAAGTTGAGGGCCAATGTTATATTGAAAGACAAAGTTACCCAGTCCGACTGTACCTAATAAGTACTTAATCTATGAACGAAAGACGCTGGATTTTAACGGAATTTTGACATATTACAGTTACAGAAGACTAACCGCCCATACCCACACTTTCAATTCGTATGTCTTAATTTCCATTGGGGTTTAATTCACAAGGGACTGCGGCGTTTAATTAAAAAAATAATTACCTGGGGTGTGAAAGCTTCTACTCGGTCCAGTAATGAATCTGAATAGCCAGGAGTATAGTACCTATTAAAAAAAGATTAAATTAAATACAAGTTCATACTTAATTTACTTTCCTGATCATAACGTAATGACTATCGCTTACCGTACTATTTCTTCAGGGAAACAGCTGTTTATAATATTTATATACTCTTTTAGTGACGACCCAGGTACCGAATCAATTTCTTGAACTCTCTTTAAAGCGCCCGTACTGACGAATAACCTTCGAGCTCTGGCATCATTTGGTAGTATCTAGACAGAAAACTTTAACGTGATAATAATCTCTCATATTTGTTATACTAAGTATACTCGTAGTATAGCTAGCTGACGCCCGCTTGACAAATGTTACGAGTATTATACTAAAAACCTTCCTCGAAAACCAGTTTATCCTTTAAAAAAACCGCATCAAAATCCGTTGCGTAGTTTAAAGGTCTTAGCACTAAATGTTTAATAAACACGTCAAACTTTGACACAAAAAACCGGCCAAGTGCGAGTCGGACTCGTGCACAAAGGGTTTGTTGTATGGGAGCCCGCTTAAATAATTATTTCATTTTGTTTTTTAGTAAGTATTTCTTGTAATAGCGGCAACAGAAATACATCAACTGTGAAAATTCCAACTTTCAGACTATCACGGTTCACGAGATACAGACGGACAGCGGAGTCTTAGTACTAGGGTTCCTGTTTTAGCCTTTGGGTACGGAACCCTAAAACCCGACTTCAAATTACCGGAATGGGTCCAAATAATTGTCGAAATGGGACCACTCGGGAGTAGTAGCTTTCAATAAAAAAAAATTCAAAATCGAGGTTCACACTGTCGATATTAGTATTAGTAATAAACTATGTATTTGTATGTATATATTATTTTGTATGTTTGTATCTATTTGTGTGTATATACAGAATATCTTTCTAATTCTACCTTGTTTCTTCTATTTACTATGTATTATACTAAGTAGTACTTTTGTTTCCAAAAATCTATTTATGTAGTTCATTTACACCAATTCAATTTCAATTTCCATACAAAGGTTGCCTGTAAGAAATTACTTTTTAGTTTTAAGGCCATTTCTACATATTGAAACCTGGATTGCTTTTGTTATGTTATGTTTGTATTGGTGTACAATAAAGATTATTGTATTGTATTGTAAACATAAAAAACAGACGAATTTAGAACCTCCTTCTTTTTTGGCAGTCGGTTAAAAACACATTTAATGTTGTAAAAGAAATATGTAACATAATATGAATGTTCTAAAATAAAGTGTGTTGTGGTGTATCGTAGATACCTTCTCTCAATAGCGGAACACATACTTTATTAGTTTCTTCAAGTCCGAAGCTTTCTGATCATTTCTTATTCACTGTCTAAACCCATAGCTAAACTTTGGTGCCTACCTATTGGCTGTAAATAGAATTAAATAACTCGTCAACCAAAATGCTGGATGAATCAAGATCCTTTGCTTAAAACTGGTTTCGAGCAATGACAGAGAAATATTTATAGGTACTTGGTTATTGCTGTCAGTTTCAACATACAAGACTATTACAGGAGTTTATGCTCTTCAAAGACTTGTGTCCCTGACTGGGCAGCATGGTAGAAACATTCGCCTGTCCCAATGGCCGAATTTTAAAACAACTACTCAGTGACAGCAAGTGTCAAAAACACATGGTGAACTAGGTAATATTTATTTTGTTTTGTTTGGCGCTTTCAGTTGATTTCTTGTGAAAATAATATTTGATTTTCTCGTTAATTCTTTTAAACATAAAAAGTGTAATGGCTGGCAGGGGCAGGGGTCGCGGTGCCACCCTGTCACTAACCCATGAACAACTTCAATCATTAGGTGTCGGTAGGGGAGAAAACGCAACACAATCGGTGGCACCGCCTCCCTTGTACCCAAAACTAGAAGGTAGGCAACTTCCTCTTGTTTGTGACGCCGCTACAGACTATATGGTGATCGTTAAAGATCAATTCATGGAGTTATTACACGAATCACCTGCATATGTTAAACACAAATTAAAAAGTGATGGTGTTGAAAGATACTCTGATAAATACAAAATGCTGGCACTAGAAGCCGAACAAAACAAAGTGTTAGATTGTGTATGGGCAAATATGCCGGTGGAACTAAGACCTCAAACGAAAAGGCCACGTGTTACAGCAAACAAACGAAAACTACTTGATTCGTCCAAAATTAATAAAAAGTTACTGACTCTAGAGAAGAAGGAAACACAAGAGAATGGTGAAAACGAGGAAACAAATGAAGACACTGTGAAAAAGCAAGAAAACGATGATGATGAAGATGAGGAAGAAGTTGAAGAGGACCAAGTGGAAGAGATAGATGATGGCACAGACTACGGAAACAACTACTTTGAGGATGGGGATGGATATGATGAGGAAGACGATAATCTTGATGATGGGCCTGTCTACTGAACTGTGCTTGATGTGGATTATATTCTAACTACGATTCACCCTTATTCTGTAAATAGTTGTTCATCTATAGACTTTGATTATCATATCATCACTAAACCTAACCAACATTTAATATTTTTTTTAAATAATAATTGAAAATTAAATACAGTTTTTAATTGTATCTGTGTTCATTTCAGTTTATGTGATGCAACAGATTGCAGCATAGCAATACTCCCCTAAGATATCTGAGCAACATATTATTATGTAAGTAAAGAATACATTATGAAATAACTCACTTATAGATGTATTCCACAAATAAAAACCTGACCGGTTTCAGCTTACGGCATCATCAAAACTATTCTCTCACACTAAATATTCACTTTCATAGTTAAAACATTATTTAACTTACACTGTTAGCAGACAAACATTTCTGTGTCGCCCCTCTTGTCACCAATCACCCACACAATCATACCAGTTTAGCATAAGTTGTGTGCTAATACTCACCTTAGCATATTGTGCCAGAACATATTTAAGAATGCAGGCTGGTGCAGAATGTAACAAGGGTTCTAGTGCAGGCCGATGGAGACAACACTGCAGTGCTTGTTTCAAAGCACATGAAGTTCTAGCTCGCACCTCACCTGACGACTTGGGATTTGTGTACAACTGTAATATATTCCATTAGATTTAATCACAATAATAACAATCATCTGCAGAAAGATAGATACATGTGAAACTATGCCTCTTAGGTAGGACTTGAATTTTGCACCATTATCTATACAATCGGTTTTGCGTTTAATTTAACAGGAAACATTGAGAAATTGTGGTTTTTCACAATTATTTTCCAAATTAGCTAATTATTCAACTTTAGGGGAATAAAATAAATAACATGTGGTTATAAAGTTACATGTTGACTATCTATCTAAACTGCATGAAGTGGGAACCTAACGGAAAATTATGTGTTTTTTTTATAACCATATGCATAGGACATCAACACAGGCTGGCAACAGGCTGTTGCGTCGATTCCCCAAGCATTTTTAGGAATAGCTATTATATGCATAAAAATGCTTTAAATATTAATTCGAACATAGTGCTTCTCATTACTGCAGTGCTATCAAATACCCTTTGGCTAATCACAATATTACCTGCAACATTCTTGGTAAAGTATTAGCAACAGCGATAGCCAAGCTATGTTGAGGGGAGTGCTTTGCAATATGTCCTAAAGTCCATGCAGACGCACAAAGCTCCGCGTCCTCAGCTTCCGTGTTTTGAAGTATAATCACTAGAGCTGGGATAGCCTATAAAACAAAGCGCTAAGTTAGTTACCCCCTTCTGGGATAATGACGTGATGTGGCTGTCTAAGTTAGGAATTCAAAAAGTAAGTATTTAACAGTCACTGTCACACCAATTCAGATAAAAAACTGCAGCATCTATTATGTATGTTATTTGAGTTGTTGTTTTTTGGAATTAGGTACCGACCTTCCTGTGTTGGTACCAAATCAGTTCGAACCTGAAATCGCTGACGTACCTTCGATTCGATAACAGCCATAGCTAATTGATCTGACTGTCCGGCGATAAACCCAAGTGCCATGCAGGCTGGCACCCGAGCACCGCCCGCAGACTCCGTTAAAAGCTCCACCAAAGGCCCACATCCACCAGTATTCACGACCAGTTGCGCTAACTGCAACAGTTATATTCCTATTAGTAAATTTTACTATTAAAAATTCATATTTCAGTGTAGGTATTAAAGGGCACTAAACATGAGACTAGACAATTATTTAACCCAAATAGGTAGATCGTCTATTTTTCCTTCAGACACAACCGTCAAATCAACTATAAAATATTCAGTTGTAGGTAGTGAGTGATGTCTTGGAATGGCTGAAAAAACTATTTTTTATTCCACTTTCTGGTTGGCGCAAGTATTCACCATGCACTTATATATTTGTTTTGGTCAGTTCCTGCACCGCTTAAGGCTAGTACTGCCGAGTGTGCAGTGGTTTCTCACCCCAATTATATGTACAAGAATTAAATTAATATCAGTAGTATGAAGGTATTCTCACGTCAACTGAATGTTTCACGATATCTCGCAATAAACAAGCGGCAGCCCGTCGAACAGGGGCCGCGTCGTGGCCAGCGTGCAACAGTGCTGTCGGTAGAGCCCCGCCAGCCACCACGGCCTCGGCAAGCTCCGTGCGCGAACTGGCGATAGCACCCAGCGCACACAGTATGCTACGCTGAACGATAACAGTTACTTCTTTACATTCTAACTCACAATTTTGATAATCAATTATTTTGAATCACACAACGAATTAACAGTGTCATGAGGCCTAGACAGTAGGTACTAAGGGCCTTGATTCAAGTAGTCGGAGTTCAAAAGTTGGCCTCGAGAAACCTAGATTGCTCTTTGCATTGAATATACCTTCAGTTTAGGATCCTGATTTTCAAGTCCATGTACTAAATGACATATCGCTCCAGCGTCCACTACCGCCTCCGGCTTATGTTGAGCTATATCGACTAAAGCTCCAGCTGCAATCTGGCAAACAAACAAATATTAGACCATGGAACAAATTGGTAAATTACCAACCTTTTAATTTGTAGATATTAAGTAAGTAGATATGATAAGTCATCATCATCTGCCTGCCCTTATCCCATTTATTTGGGGTCGGCGCAACATGTTTTCATCTTCCATACATCCCTGTCACACGTCATCTCCTCAGTTACTCCTTTCCTGGTCATATCCTCTTTCACGCATTCTATCCTTCTTTTCTTGGGCCTAACTCGAGTTCTCAGGCCATCTACATTCATACTTTGTACCTTTCTTACCACATTACTTTCCTCTCTTCTCATAACATGTCCATACCATGATAGCCGTTCGCTTCTCACTTTTTCATTTAATGGGTCAACTTTCAAACTTCCTCTAATATACTCGTTCCTTACTTTATCCATCCTTGTTACACCACACATCCATCTTAACATTCGCATTTCCGCTACATGCAGTTTTCTTTCATCCGTCGCTTTTACGGCCACACATGAAAGTCCATACAGGACGGCAGGTCTGACGATAGTCTTGTAAATTTTCCCCTTAAGTTTCGGAGGAAATTGGGGGTCGCATATAGTGGCTTTGACCTGCCGCCATTTCATCCAACCTGCGTCAATTCTGTGCTTCACTGTACGATCGATTTCCCCATCGTCCTGGATAAGAGAGCCGAGGTATCGGAAGCTGGAGCAGATTGGCAATGGTACGCCGTCTAGCGTTATGGGTGTAAAGCTGGAGAGACCGCCGAAATCAGAGAACATGTACTCCGTTTTGGTTCTGCTGATTTTCAAGCCCACACTCTCCAGTTTACACTGCCACTTCTCCAGTCTGCTCTGTACCTCAGGCCCGTCTTCACCGACAAGAACAATGTCATCGGCAAATAGCATACACCAGGGGGTCTCTTCCTGTATCTCCGATGTCAAGGCATCCATTATTAACAGGAAGAGGTACGGGCTTAGCGCTGAGCCCTGATGCAGGCCTACCTCCACACTGAACTCGTTGGTGTTGCCAGCAGCACATCGTACGTAGATTCTCGATCGACAATACATTGCACAGATCAACGCTACATACTTCCCAGGCACACCTTTCGCTTTCAAAGCCCACCACAAAACCGTTCTGGGTATCCGGTCGTATGCCTTCTCGAGATCTATAAACACCATATGCAAGTTTTTGTGTGCACGCCTATGTTTCTCAGAGAGCTGGCGGAGTGCAAATATGGCGTCTGTAGTCCCGCAACCAGGCATAAATCCGAACTGGTTTTGGGTACCTTCGCTTTCCTCTCGCACTCGTTTCTCTATCACTTTCTCCCAAACTTTTTGTGACATGAGCTTTATTCCTCGATAGTTGTACATCACCCTTATTTTTAAAAATGGGCACTAGTGAACTATTGCACCATTCATCGGGGATCGTCACCTCATACAATAACTTATTGAAGAATAAAGTCAGCCACAGACGTCCATCTTCTCCCAATTTCTTCCACACTTCCACTGGAATGCCGTCGGGCCCTACGGCTTTCCCATTCTTCATATTTCGTACCGCCGTTCTTACTTCATCTTTGGCAATATCCTTCACTAAACCTACATTTACTCGTCCCTCATTTAAATTTCCACTCCACGCATTCTCTTCATTCATAAGTTTTTCAAAATACACTTTCCATTGATTTCTTACTTCATCTTCTTTTACTAAAACTGTACCCTTTTCATCTTTTAGACATCTCACATGTTTTACATCTTTCGTTCTATCTTCTCTTTCTTTCGCTAAGCGGTAAATTTCTTTTTGGCCGTTACGTCATCAAGGGCTTTAAGTAGTTGTTCTTGAGCCTGGGATCTAGCTATCGCTACCGCTTTTTTTGCCTTTTTACTCAATTCCTTATACCTTACCTTTGCTTGCTTTGCTTGCTTCTTTTTCACTTTCATTCCCTTTTTCTTTCTGCCAATCCTTAAAAGCATTCTTCTTTTCTTTAATCACCTCCTGTACCTCCTTATTCCACCACCATGTATCCCTATCAATAACACTTTTACCTTTCGTTTCGCCAAACACTTCTTTCGCTTCTTTCCTGATAAAACTTGCCATTTCATTCCAACACTCATTCACTGATTTATCCACCATATCTTTCATTATTATCATTTTATTTACCACTCGTTCTTTAAACTTGCTTGCATATTCATTCTTCTCTATCAACCACCACTTGATTCGAGGAGGTAGGGGCTGTTGGCGTGTTTGCGGAACTACTTTGACAATTAAGTCGAGAGTGAGTAGTTTATGTTGCTTCACTACTCCTTCCCCGGGCAGCACCTTACAGTTTTCGACACAGAAGGGAAATTCAATTTCTGGGAATGTTATTGTAGGCGGTTTGCCCTCCGCCTGTTGGGTGCCTACTGCCTACCAGTGCCGGTTGTTATGCACCAGGCAGTCTCCCACGGTCGCCTTCTACGACACCCCTGGGTTGAGTTAGGGCTGGCACATTCTATGTTTTTCTTTCGCTCCCAGGCCAGCATGGAAGAACGTAAGTGGATATGATAAGTATCCAACTGTAAATAAATATAAGTACAGTAAAGTAAAGAAAAACACTAACTTGCTTAAGGCTCATTTCAGGTTCTTGGAATGCCAACACAAGCAGCGGAAGAGTGCCTGCGTCCACTACCAGCCCTGCTAACTGCTCGTTGTGTTTACCAATATATCCCAAAGCCCAGGCAGCATTTTCTTTTACCTAAAAATATTTGCATGTTGGTGGTCTTTCATCTCGAAGGTCGGTAGACAGAAGTTTTAAAGACCTACGCTTTGCTAGGTATCTAAATTGGAGCAGAAAAAAAATCGGCCGTTACCCGGTCTATCCGTATTAGGCGCTTGCAAACAATTATCTTTCCGTCTGGCTATGGCGCCGTCCCTATATAAGCGAGACGGAAACAAAAGGGTGCGCGAGTGAAAGAGATACGGATAGACGTGTCAATGACCGATTTTTTTCGTGCTCCACGACCGGGCTTTAGTAATAGTAAGTTTACCATAATAGGCAGTGAGCTTCTTACCGTCTCGAAAGCTTTCGTTTAAAGATGGCTTGGAAATAAGAAAATATCGATAAGTTAGACAAGATACAAATTATTTACTTGCGTATCAAAATCTTCTAAACATGATACAATGTGCTCTAACGCACCAAGACGAACGATAGCGGCAGCTAACTCCTCATTGTGTCTGAAAATTAACATTAGAATTTAGTAGGTAGATGTGCGAAAGAGACTAAACTTCTTCATGATTGGCACTTACTTTGCGACCGCTCTCATTAGGTAAAGTGCCGACCTTTTGTAATAAACCTGTGGACGAGATTGAAAATGAGCTATGTAGGTATATCACAGAGGAGGAAGGAATATGATGGTAAGTTTACACGTGTAGGTAAACCAATGGGCCAGCCTTAATCTCATATCTAAAATTATTGGCCAGGTAATAATAGGCTACCTACGTGCACGATGAGCACTTGCGTCAACCGGAAAGTGGAATACAAAAATGTTTCTTTAGCCATTCCAAAAGTAACTACCAACAACCGATTATTTTATAGTTAATGACCAAAGAGAATAAGTTTAGTTTTACGAGTCCTATGCATCTATTTAGATAGGTACCTACCTTCGTAATGGAGAATTCTCGTAATAGCTTAGAAATGCGATAACGACTACGGCCAATTAATAGTCCAGCTGTACGCACATTATACTTATTTAGATTCTCCAGCGTGATGGTCAACATTCCTCCATTTAGTATTTGTCGAGCCACTCCTTCGTCGTGTTCAGCTAGTCGGGCTGCGGCAACAACTGCACATTGCCGGACGGTACTACAGGAATCCGACAGCAAAGGTCTTAGCAATTCTGTACATAAATATCCTTTTAATTAGACAATAGAGGTAAGTAGATACCTCCCAATCTACGTTGAATCCCACCGGACTTCATATCATCATTAATTCATCAATAGCCTATTGATGCCTACTGCTGGGCGTAGGCCTCTCCCAACAAACGCCACAATATTCGGTCTTGAGCTGCTCGCATCCAGTGGCTTCCCGCGACCTAAACGATGGCACCAGTCATCCACCTTGTGGTAGGCCTACCCTGACCCATCTTCGAGTACCTACGCGGTCGCCACTCGAGAACTTTTTGGCCCCACCGGCCGTCAGTCCTGCGAGTAATGTGTCCCAGCTGCCCACTGGGCCTAAGCCAGGCTACTGTTAGTCATCACTGGCAACACATTAACCTTACACCACACAAAGACAGACCTTAATTTTAAGACACTGCAGAATATGTTAGACACGAAGCTTCCCGATCGCTGTCCACAAATTAGAATATAATGTACAGGTAGCGGCACGTAAGTTTAGCGGTGAGCGAAATGTGGAGGGAACGTCACTTCGTTTGTATGGATGTAAACTCCATGGATGTTTTAAAATCGAACTTAATAAAAAAAACCGGCCAAGTGCGACTCGGACTCGCGCACGAAGGGTTCCTTACCATTATCCACAAAAATGGAGCCCCCTTAAATATTGATTTTATTCTGGTTTTTAGTGTTTTGTTATAGCGGCAAAAGAAATACAATATCTGTGAAACATTTTCTAACTATCACGGTTCATGAGATATAGCCTGGAGACAGACGGACGGACAGCGAATTCTTAGTAATAGGGTACCCGTTTTACCGTTTGGGTACGGAACCCTAATAAAAACAAACAATAACAGTAAATAAAAATAACCTCAAACCTGGGATTTAATAAAACAACGAAACAATAAAATGAATATTAATAACAATACAATTTAGCACACGACTGTACAATAAGAACGGAGCGGGGTGTCGTATCGGTGCGCGGGGCAGAGTACGGCTGGAGAGCCAATGAGCGCTTACGCATGACCGCCCGCGCCCCGCAGCCTCCTCGGTGATACCTGATTTTCGATTTCTGAGCATCCACGGTCAGCGCCAAACTTTCGTGGCGCTTACTATACCTACGGCGTAATTGAAGCTGCCCAGCCAAGTTAGGATCGACGATTGACTTCATGTAAGCTAGGTACACTACGATTATTTCAACTTTGGCGCTCGGGATGTACGGTTTTATTCGTTTTTTTCACATGGAGTATAAGAAATACCGTCAATCGTGGCATCTTTACTTTCCGTGAGCATCTTTACCTAAGCATACCCTGTACTAGTTTACATTAAATATTTTTTTATCTGTGTCAGTTAGCACAATTTTACACTTATTGGTAGATTCTATGATAAATTGTGGTATCCCAAAAAGTTTTTCAAGCTGGCAACTTCGTCAACTATCAAAGTAGTGTGCTTTTTCATTGCATGTGGTCAATTGTATTTGCTGTGTCACCGCATAAAGATTGGTTTTTCTTGCAGAAAATAAAGTGCAGGTCACTGGATTATATAAATTATTATAGGAAATATTGTTGCTATAGTGTATCACGATTATTCAATCTTATAAAACTTCTATTTCTGGAGTTATTGGAAAAGGTAATGTTGTTCGAGGTTAGGTAAAGTTACCTAACTTGGCAAAAAGGCAACTTTACCTATGACTAGGGTTGTCACATTTCGTTCAGTTATTCAGAACAATAACTTTAATAATAGATAGGTAGGTACCTATAATTTTATTGCTATTTGTTTATGTTAGATTTTAGAGTGCAAGAAATATATAATTAGGCAGGTGTTAAATTTTCCTAATATGGTGCCTACTTATTTCAGATATAGTCTTAGTCTTACTTAGTCAAGATTTTTTTCTTAAACCTACCTATATATTATATACTTATATTATACCTACTATATTTGTATGTTAATAGGTGGTAGGTATTTATTTGTTTATTGTTTTGGAGGATTATTTTGTAGATTATGTTGAAGAATTATAGACAAATAAACAATTTTACTTTTTGAAGGAATGATGATATAAGAAGTTCAACTGATAGGTGCCAATAATAATAAGATAACAAGAGACTGAATTACTTTTATAGAGGTTGTTTATTTTGTTTATTCTGATTATCAACTAAAGAAAGAATAGTTTAGATGTTTTTATTTTGGACACATTTTTTTTTAATTATGTAGGTACCTACGGAAATAAGGTAACGTATATTTTTTATTATAATTATCTACATGAACTACGTATTTCATTGTTTATAATTTTGGAGGACTTTTATGTCCCTATTGCGTGGTTCAATAATAAATTAGGTAGGTATTAAAAAAGTTTTATTATTTTTGACAACCCTGATGACATTCACCCATTTCTATGAAATTTGAGAAATTCTTGGGACAACTTTACCTATGTACTGGTATTACCAATTTAAACGAAGATGGCTGCTTCAAAAATACATACATCGCTTTTTTTAGCGCCAGGACTATTAGTAACTTTACGTACGGCTTTAATGGAGTTTGAGTAAACCATATAGATTCAGGAATTTAGCTCTTAACATGTGAATGTAATTAAAAAATCTTTCTTCGTCATGAAGTAAATCAGGAACAAATAATAAATGATAGGTACTCTCCAAATATTGGTCGCTTCAAATTGATATTATGAACCCACATTCTACGTTTAGTTTTACATTTTTCTTCATCTTCCAACAAGCACCTAATAATAATAATTTCTTCGTCAATCTCCATGGCAAAATACGTCAACTTATGACAAGAAAACACTCAAAACTAAACAAAAATCCGGATAGAGTGGACACATGCCATCGGCAAATCAGTTTAATCCGTTGCGTGCCGTGCGTGCGGTGCGTCCGGCGCGGGCCAATGAACGCGCACCTTTAAGCGTTATTTGTTATAAGAAATGATTAGTTAGTTGAAAAGGTTAGTTTTATTAATTCCTTTTTGTTATTTTTAATGTTAAAAGGTCTTAATGGGGTTCCGTCGGTTCCGTTGTGTTTTTTTTAAGTTATTCCACTCCAGCCTCTTCTGTCTACAGGGCTACCCATGGCCACTCCGTCGATTTGGAGGTAATGCTGTCCACCATAAAGAAAATAATTACCCTCTAGGCAATGTCTAAGTAGAACAATGTATGAGAGATTGGTTCTCTCGGACACACTGTGTACCGCAAACCCACACACACGGACAAGTACCTGAATGCCGGTTCACATCATCATCCGCGACACTTGAGATCCGTTGCGGTGTCGCTGGTAAGTCGAGCCTATGGTCTTTGAGACCCTGAACACTTACAGAAAGAGCTCGCTCATGTTCAGGAAGTGTTGAAGCAGAAGGGGTATCAGGGACATACACAACACCGTGAAAGGAACAAGGTACAACCCTTGGGAGTAAGCAGAGCACCAGCATTTATGCCGTACGCGAAAGGAGTGACGGACAAAATTGGAACAGTACTACAAAGATACTCCATTAAGATTGTATATAGGCCACACTCCAAAGTCGTAAACCACCTGCGAACCACTAAAGATACCATTCCTCTACAGACACCGGGTGTTTATAAGGTAGACTGCAGCTGGTGGTAGTTCATACATCGGACAGACCAAACGTACTAGCGCTGAGAGGGTCAAAGAACACATCACAGCTGTAAAAAACCGCCAAATAAACAAGTCTGCGATTGCCGAGCGTTTGTTGGAATCGGGTCCCAACCACTGAATTGAACTCCACAAGCCACAAGTCCTATCCACTGACGGACACTATTACTCCAGGATAGTGCGGGAAGCCGTCGAAATAAAAAAGTATCCCAACTTTAACCGGGAAGATGGATATCGACTATCTACGTTGTGGAATCCGGGGATCAGCAAATGTACTCGCCACCTCACCGAACGCCCGCTTGCTGATACTATCAGTGTGGTATGCCGTAGTGGCTCTCCGAACACAATAGTTAGTGACGACGAAGTGAGGGTCAATCAAAGAATCAAAGAATCAATTTCATTTATTCAGTTTAGGCACATAAAGAGCACATATGAATGTCAAAATTTTACAATTTTGTCAAGTAATATTATAAAAATACTAAATTAAGTAAGTACATAAATAACCATTATAAAATGATTCTTTCGCTGGTTCGGTAAGTTCTTTCTCCTGAGAAGATACCAGCAAGAAACTCAGGTAGATTATCCATTTTCTTTTTTAATATTGTTTTGTTTACATTTTTACAATTAGTTTATATTGTATTATACGAGTGGCCAACAACAGAAGATTAGGGTGACCATGCATTTTTATCATTAAGATATTCGTCTACATTATAGTAGCCTTTCATCATCAAACATTTTTTAACTACTATTTTAAACTTATTTAGAGGCATGTCAACCAAATCCTGAGGAATTTTATTATAAATTTTTATACATTTGCCTACAAACGAATTACCAACTTTATGAAGTCTAATTTTTGTCATTGCCCGTTTATTTTTATTTCTTGTATTAAAATTATGGTTATCGGATTTTTTTTGAAGAGATCTATGTTCTTCCGTACCTACATATAAGATGTTGTCGTAAACATATTGAGAAGCAACTGTTAAAATATTAATTTCTTTAAATAGTTCTTTCAGCGAGTCACGGGGTCCGAGTCTATAGATTGCTCGAATAGCTCGTTTCTGTAATATGAATATAATTAAATGTAGTTGAACAAACCCGCACTTCACGAAGACGACGATGAGCTGAAGCTAGTCCACCCGTGACCACGGCTCTTGTAACAGGGCCGAAACGTCGGGTAATAAAGAGGTATGTATATATCTCAATAATCGCGTAAAAGACCCGTTAGTTTTAAGTTTATAATGTGTACAAAACGCGAAAGTTTAAAGAAGTATTATAAATATTTGTCAATTTTTATTAACTATTATATTATATTTTATCATTTTCTTCGTGTATTAAATCTATATCTATTCAATAATACTGATAACCGTTTCCTCAATCATCTTCGTTATATGCATTACGTCAAGTCTACAAAACTTAATAAACCTGTGCAGCTTTCAAATATTCCACCGACAAGTGCAGCTTTCAAATTTTAATATTCCACCGACAAGTGCAGCTGCTCATCAACATTTCAAACGTGTATTTCAAATTTGGTTAGGGCAGGATTTGGAACCCCAGGTATGGGGTTGGGCAATGCGAAACGATTTTCTGGAGCCTATCATAAATTTTACCACCTGCTCCAGACGATTTGCTAAATACAATTTTCTGCAACTGCAAGAGTGGTTGTGGTTCGCGATGCGGATGCAAGAAAGCGGGCTTGCAATGCTCTTTAGCTTGTGGCCAATGTAATGGGCAAGCTTGTCTCAATGCTCTACCATATCAGAGCGACATTAACGAAAATGGAACCTTTGACCCCGAAATCATGGAAGAACTTGAGACAAATGTCGTTGAAGACGATAATGAAGACCAGTTTGAAATTTACCAGCAGCCGGAAGACGACGATGAAGAGGAAGAAGATGATTAAAATCCGTTTTTTACTTTTAATAAAAATAAATGTATTGAATGATATTTTTTAATAAAAAGATTAATTCATAATTTATTTGTTTTTTTTTTCATAATGTAAGAAGTTATTAATATTAATTAGGTTAAATTTCAAATATAATTCCTATATATTCATTAACAATAATTCTGCAATTACATGGGCAGGTTAGTGTTGTTAAATAAATTAATACTGCTTCGGTGGTGTGGTCGGTAGTGTATCCGCTTTCGACGCCGGAGTCTCGGGTTCGATTCCCGGTCGGGACAAACTTTGTGTGATGACACATACGTTTGTACCGAAGTCTGGAGGTTTCCTATGTATAATATGTATGTATTTACAAAAAAAAAATGTATATAAGTATTTATATCAGTTTATCTAGTACTCATATCACAAGCTCTGCTTAGTTTGAGACTAGATGGCGTTGTGTGGATTGTCCTAACATATTTTATTATTATATCGTTTATTCATTTCTATTCTTATTTTATACATTTTTAAATACATTTATAAAAAACACAAATACATTTAAAAATATAAAAAATAGTGACCCACCAGTAGCGGAGTAGGACCCAAACTACCGGTGGTGGAGGCTACAGACTAAGAAACCTCCTAACAATACGGCACGTGTCGAGGATAACAGCCTTCTGAATCTGACTCTTGATCCAACAATCTAACGAGAGTCTCTTGAGATGTTGATCGAGACTCTTCGCTATTAATCCGTTTGCCGAAACGACCACCGGGACAATGATCGTCGAGTCTACGTCCCACATGGCGGTTATCTCGAAGGACAGATCGAGGTACTTACTAAGTTTGTCCTTCTCTGCCTTCACGAGATTCTCGTCATGCGGGACGGCGATATCGACGAGCACTGCCCGACGCTGGGTCCGATCAACCAACACGATATCGGGCCTATTGGCAACAATAGTCCTATCCGTGATGATTGATCGGTCCCAGTAGAGCATTGCACGACCATTCTCAAGAACTGGCACTGGTGTGTACTTATAGTACGGTACTTCAAACTCAATAAGGCCATATTGAAGAGCAAGTTGCTGGTGGATGATCCTGGCTACTTGATTGTGCCTATGTAAGTACTCGGTGTTAGCTAGATACGAACAACCGGAAATAATATGGCGAAGTGATTCACCAGGACGGTGGCATGCTCGACAAATGTCGACCGTACCGTCCTTCATGATGTATTTCCGATAGTTGTTCGTCTTGATAACCTCATCTGCAATTGCACAGGCAAAACCTTCAGTTTCCCCAAAGAGGTCCCCAAAACGTAGCCAGTTCACCGAAGCGAGCAGGTCTACGTCGGGTCCTGTTAAGACCCGGTAGAACCGCCCGTGTAGCTCCTTACTCTTCCATACGTCCCTACGGTCTTCAGTACCTAGCACCTTTGGTTTACGCCAGTTCTCGTTAGCCAAGGAAAGAGGTGTTAGGCCCTTGTCAACCATCACGACATCGCAATGAATGTCACACCCGTTCTGTAGAAAGTAATCTCTCAGACTGCACACTTCACGGTTGTGGAGGTTCTTGGCATTCAAAAAGCCTCGACCCCCCCACTTCCGTGGAATGTACAGTCTCATGACAGACGATCGTGGGTGTAACATTCGATGCAATGTCAGTTGTTGACGGACTCGCCTATCCAGGGCGTCTAGTTCCGTTTGAGTCCACCTAAGTATGCCAAAGGAGTACAACAATAAAGGTATCACCCAACCGTTGAAAGCCCGCATTTTGTTACCACCGGACAAAGAACTGTTAAGAACTTTTGTCAGGCGGCCAAAAAAACGTTCTTTCACCGATTTCTTAATATCCTCTACCGCTATACCCAATGACTCTGACATACCTAGGTATTTGTATGTTTCGGTCTCGGAGAGAGATCTGAGAGTTATTATCTCAGAAAGTTGTAAATTCGGTGAATTTACAACCTTCCCCCGTTGTACATGCATAACCGCACACTTATCAACACCGAACTCCATCTTAATCGCATTACTAAAAACTTCCGTAGTTTTTAATAATGTCACTAAATCTTGGTGCTTCAATGTGAACAGTTTGAGGTCATCCATGTACATCAGGTGAGATATAACCTCACCCCCTCTACGAAACCGATAGCCTAGCCCTGAATCCTTCAGCAATGTGCTAAGTGGATTCAGTGCTAAACAAAACCACAATGGACTCAAACTGTCGCCCTGGAATATACCACGCTCGATCCTTATCAAGCCTTGCGGGTCAGAGGCGTGCCCACCACTACCTGGTTGACGAAGGACTGTGGTCCACTGCCCCATACACGAGACTAAGAAGGATTTAAGAGTCGGATTAATTTTATACAACTCTAAAATCCTCCTCAGCCATGAATGAGGCACCGAATCATAGGCCTTCTTGTAGTCAATCCAGGCAGTAGAGAGAACGCCCCTACTCCGCTTGACTTGTTGGCTAATGGCCATATCAATGAGGAGTAGCTCCTTAGTACCACGAGACCCAGCCCTACATCCATTCTGAGCGTTATCTAAGATATTATTAGATACTATGTGCGAGTTTATTTTAGTTCTCAGAATAGATGTAAGGAGCTTGTAGATGGTAGGTAAGCAAGTGATGGGTCTATAGTTTTTAGGTTCCGTGGTACTACCTGATTTGTGGAGCAGGAAGGTGATGCCAGTGGTCATGAAAGCGGGTAAGGAACCAGACTCAAGGGCTTCTTGATACTGTGTTGCCAAGCGTTCATGCGAACTCTGAACCCACTTTATCCAAAAGTTGTGCAATCCATCCGGCCCAGGACTTTTCCAGTTCGGGGCCGTACGAATTGCACAACTAACGTCTTCGGAGTCTATGGTAATAGACTCCATGGGTTCGATGATACTGCATTCACGCTCGACGACACGGATCCAGTCGCCCTCCGAATGTTCGACGGGTACCGACCATATGTCACGCCAAAATTGATTCATGGTGTGAGCATCTGGCAGTTGTCCGTCGCTCAAACGTTGTCCAGTTCCCTCCCACTCTCGGTACACCTTCCTTTGGTCACTTTGGAAGATGCGATTCCGCCAGTATCTATTTACACGCTCTCTATAACGACGGATACGGCTTGCCCATGCATACACTTTCTGTTTCAGAAAGTCAATACGTTCCGTGACATTGGCTAAGTATTGCTGGGGACGAATACCGGTCCCAGCAAATGCCTGAGTCACGAAACGCATGACCCGGGGACGACTATTTCCCCGGCTGAAAGAGATAAGCTTTGCAATGAGAGTCCTAAATGTGCCGATACGTCGCTCGATTCTTGACTGCCATACGGGAACACCATCCGGTCGTGGTGCACGGTTAACTTCAGGGAATTTAACGCGTGCAACACGACAAGCGGCAATCGCTCCACAGTAAAGAATCGAGTGAGTATCAAGCAAATCACTACTAGTCCGTAAGTACGGTTCTAGCAATGCATTTAGGGCTCCCATCAACGCCAGATTTCGCTTATGCATTGGCAAGCGTGGTAGCCGCGGTCTAGAATTAGGTATAAACCTATACTGCGAGATCACATCTTCCAAAGTACTCCTCAATTGCTCGCTTACCTGGATAGACGTATCACTCGTATCATTTCCTGCGTCGAGTGCGGGTTCCGCTAACGTCGCACTTGTAGCAACCGTCTGTGTCACAGGTGACGGTGCTCTCGTTGACACTGGAGCTGTACGAGTAGATAATACTTCCAGGCGTAGTCGATCAAGCACAGATTGATCCAACAACTTACATCGTTGGATAGCCCGCACTTGATCCGATAGTCGTTGGATGGCAACGGTAATTGTTGGTTCAAGAGCCTGAAACAAAGGAAGCATCCTTGAACGATACGCAGTCAGGTTGGTTTCCCCATCTGTAGCCTCATAATATGCCCGCATAACGTTTTCATTGATGGATGAAGTCCATCGCATGCGGTGCACAATACCACCGGTAGTGGGGACCCTACTCGAAGCTGGTAGGCTTCGGGGCCCCAAACTGCTCGGCGGCCGGCCTCTCCCTCGCCGGCGTACAGGTGTTGGCGACGACGGCGGAGAGAAATACTCGTCACTTGAAGAGCTCGACGCCTCAGCGAGCACCTGTGTCAGCGATGTGCGGTCCGGTGCCTGCGAGGCGGAGTTTAGTGACGAGTCCGGGGGTGTTATTTGCGCATTTCTGCTTCTGGCTCTTGTTTGCATCTCACAATCACTTCATATTGTTTGGCCATAATATTGAATGTGATGTTGATATTTTTGAATTCATTGAGTGACATGTGTCAAATCTTCGTTGCATATTTTGTAGACTATGTTTATTGTTCTAAAGTTCTAAAATATTATAAAATCCTTTATGTATTGACTTTTTGCTGATATTATTATGAAATCTGAAGTAATTGTATAAATTTAGGTAATAATATATAAATAAAAATATTAAAATATTTTAAGAATGAAAATGATGTATGAGACGTTCAGAGTTGCCAGTTATTATTATTATTATACTGAACAAAAAGTGGATAGATAAGGAAAAAAATGATAAAATATAATATAATAGTTAATAAAAATTGACAAATATTTATAATCCTTGATTTATCGATAGTTCATCAACTATACAGGGTGTCCCCAAAATCAACGATAATCTGGGACCTTATTATTATTATTATACTGAACAAAAAGTAGATAGATAAGGAAAAAAATGATAAAATATAATATAATAGTTAATAAAAATTGACAAATATTTATAATCCTTGATTTATCGATAGTTCATCAACTATACAGGTGTCCCTAAAATCAACGATAATCTGGGACCATATGAAAGGCCAAGTTACACCAGTTCCGGGAAAAATAAAAAATAAATCTATATCACTCAGTTCAGCGATAATAGACATTTTTTCAATAAAGTTGAAATTCGACACCCTTGGTCGCATTTTAAGTCCTGTGATCACCAATGTCACAATTTCACTGTGATTTTTTTAATTTCGTAATCTTCATTAACAATGCTATTAATCGCAACTACAAATTAATGCAAAAAACATTGTTAATTTAATAAAATAAGTTAAGTTTTAGTGAGTCATGGTTCACAAAAATATTGTTAGTTAACTTTGACTCTTTATTTTGAAAAAAAAAAATGTATTACACTACCCTTGGCAAGTTATTTCAGAAGATGGCGCATTTAATCAAGATTTCAAAATGTTGCAACAATAGCCACTTTTCTTGCTATTAAAAATTTTATTTCTTATTTTTTGCAAATTGAGCTCATTTCAAAAATAATAATTGATACTTTTTTGTATTAACAGATCGGGGTCTCGAGTGTGTGTGATGAACAAAAGTGATAGAATGAGATAGTTAGTGACGCTGACAGTCTCTCAAGAATATCTCCTGACAGATGGATCTAACGCAGTGGTTCAATTTTATGGCCTCCTCGTTCCCCCGATCTAAGTCCAGTTGATTTTTTTACTGGGGATGCATAAAAGAAAAAGTCTATTCGAAACCAATACAAAATCTATCAGAACTTCGCCAGAAAATTGATGCAGCGTCAGAAGAAATAAACGCAAGGAGTTTTGCACGACTGGTGAAAAGGCTTCTTGTAAGGCGTTGCAGAGCCTGTATGCGTGCCGGAGGCGAACAATTCGAACATTGTAACGAGACTACCACCGAAGATCAACAGATTGCGTCACTCGTTATTCTAGTACGTTCTACTACATTAATACCGAAGATGTAACTAGATGGCGCTACCGGTAACTTTAGAAGTAGGTGTAAATATTCTCGAAGGGACCTCCTCGTCACTTTACTGATATTGTGTGAATTACTTGCTACGAGTAGGGACTAGGAGCGTGTGCTGGATACCTCAACCACTGCTTGAGTATCCATGTGGACCTCTTAGGACTGACTCAAGGACGGTATACGGTCATCCACCCCTGCTGGGTGCTATATATCTACTTGAGGGCGCTCGTAGGAAAGCCGGATGTCAGAGGCTATTTATTTTTATTTCTATTATATTAACTTTAAACCAGTCTCCGAGTTCTTTCTTTGAACCCCGTACCGCAACCCCGTTCTACAACATTTACTTTAGTTTAAAGAGATTAATTAAATAAAAAGTTTTACGAGTTCATTATAATTATTATTATTGTTTTTTTACAATAAGATTGGTTATTAACTGACTCGATTACCTCTTTGCTATAAATAATAATTTTATTTCAGACCAGAAATTATGGGGCCCCAAGTGATTAGATACTACGTCCTCGCCGTCCGCCCTGGACCCCAACTTGACCACGGTAACGCAGTGGCAAGTTGGGTGATCGAACGTATTTAGTCTGAACTTGGTGCCAATAAAAATTATGAATATGAGTGAACCCGAAGATACCCCCGGTCCCGATACTGCCCTTTCCCGGGCAGTATCAACCGACGACTTTACGCATCCATCACGGACTCCGATGCAAATTGATTTGGGGGCTCGCGCCGCGCCACCTAGCTGCAGCGCGATGTCGACGCCCCAAGGAACTGATGCTGCTGGGACTGACGATGGGTCAGCTCCCAGCAGTGTGAAGAAGAAGGGCCGCTCTTCTGCGACGAAGAGGACCCTCGAGGAGAAGGGGGGCCGCCGCGCGACCGTAGCACCAGCTGCTCCGGGTGGGGGTCCCTCCTCTCCAGCGATTCGGAGGAGGAGGTGCCGGTCAAGACGGTGCGTACGCGTCTCGACGCGTACAGAAGGCGGCCGCCAACTCCTCCTCCGTCCTTGGTCCAACTGTCCCAGCGAAGTCGCCGGGAAATCGGTGGGCCGCCCGCGCGGGAGCTGATGAGCGTTTTTGCCCGCATGAACGCGGCCATGCGGGGCAACAGGAACGTGGCAGGGAGGAAGAAGATTGTGGCTTCACTGGTGGATGAAGCCCAATCTGCCCTCAACAAGCTCCTCGCGCGGAGCGTCCCCAAGGAGGAGGCGAGGCTCCGGAAGCAGGTGACGAGCCTGGAGGCGGAGCTCGCTGCTTCCAGGAAGCAGATGGATGACCTGTGGCGGGAGGTCGCTGACTTGACCAAGGTGGTCAAGGCGCCTCCCGGTCCCATGCTGCCGCCTCCTCCTCCGACGGCTGGACCAGCGCCGAAGATGGTGCCACCCACAGCGCCCACCACGGCGCCCACCAAGGTGCCCACCACGGCGCCAACCACGGCGACCACCAAGGCGCCCACCACGGCGCCCACCACGGCGCCCTACACGGCGCCCGGATCGCCGCCACAGTCTGTGCCGACTATGGTACAGGTCCTGACGGCGATCGAGAGGCGCCTCGCGGTCCTGGAGGACCGGGCGTACCGCCCTCCGCTAGCACGTCCCGCGTTGTCATACGCGGCGGCTGTTGGCGGTTCTCCCGCTCCAGGACCAACCGGCACACCCGCTGTCCGCCGCCCCGCTCCGCCCCAGTCCGCTCCAGCGTACCGGTTGCCGGCCGAGACCGCGAACCAGGCGCGGAAGGCGAAGGGGCGCGGCAAGAAGAGCGGCACCCCTGCCGCCTCCTCTTCCTCTAACGCTCCCGCTGCTTCTTTACATCCCTCCGGACGGGAGGGATGGGAGGTAGTGGGGACCAAGAAGAGGAAGACGAAGGCCGCCAAGAAAGCGGCCAAGAAAGTGGCCAAAGCCGCCGCGGCGAAAGCGCCGAAGAGGCCCCGCGCTCCTCGCTCCACAGCCGTCGTCCTTACGGTGACGACGGAGGGTGTGGAGAGGGGTACGCTGATGTCCTGAGGACAATCCTCAGCCCTCGATATCCAGGGGGGTCTCCGGTGCAAGACGACACGCACCGGGGCTCGCCTCCTCGAGGTCTCCGGCGCCTCCAGCGGCCATAAAGCTGACGCCCTAGCAGCGCAGCTTAGGGACGCGCTGGACGCAGAAGCCGTCCGCGTCACCAGACCCACCAAATGCGCTGCATTGCGCATCACGGGTCTGGATGACGCGGCCACGACGGAGGAAGTAATCTCCGCCGTCGTGGAGGCGGGCGGCTGCCCCCGTGACCAGGTGAAGGCTGGAGACATCTCCTTCGGCTCCACTGGTCATGGGATGACAGTCGTCCAGTGCCCCGTCGCAGCGGCACTGAAAGTGACGGACGGACGAAGCCTCCTCGTAGGGGGCTTCCTAAAGGCGCAGGTGCACCTCCTTCGTGCCCGGGAAACCAGATGTTTCCGGTGCATGGTGGTGGGGCACGTCGGAATGCAGTGCACAGCGGAAGTCACCATGGGCGATCGGTGCTTCCGCTGCAGCCGGCCCGGTCACAAGGCAAGTGCCTGTGATGCCCCGCCTCGCTGCTTTAGATGCGAGGCGGAGGGCAAAACTGCGGACCACCGGGTCGGCAGCACAACCTGCGCCGCCTCGAGGCCAAAGCCTCGTCCGTCCGCTGAGAGCGGTGGGGGTGCCGGTACTGCACGGCCAGATGTTTCTCGGCGGGATGCTGATATGGACGTCCATTAATGTCTGACGCCCATATGCGCATCCTGCAAGTGAATTTGAACCGCTGCCGCGCTGCTCAGGATCTTCTGTACCAGAGCATCTGGCAGTGGTCCATAAACTTGGCCGTGTTCGCCGAGCCGTATTACGTCCACCCGGGAAGCCCGGTGGACGAGGACGGCTCGGCCTGTTTTATCTTCGGGGGGTCCGTCGCAGACAACTCGCGCCTTGCTATCATTGCAAGGGGTCGCGGGTGTGTTGCGGCGGAATATGATGGGTTGGCAGTCGTGGCCACCTACATCTCGCCGACACTGGATGAGACTCAGTTTGAGCTATGGCTCACTGAGCTCGACGTCGTCTTCGCTGCGTGCCGTCCTCGCCCTGTCCTGCTCCTGGGAGACTTCAACGCCTGGAGTGAGGCGTGGGGCTCCCGGGAAACCAGGGACAAGGGGAGGCTTCTTGAGGACTGGACCAGAACACGTGGTCTGGAGGTCCTCAACCGGGGGAATGTCGCCACCTTCTGGCGGCGGGGGACCAGCTCGGTCGTGGACGTATCGTTCGCGACCTCTGCCCTCGCCGCCCGTATTACTGGCTGGCACGTGGAGGGGGGTGAGGAGACGCACCCGGACCATCGGTACATCCGATTCGATGTCGTCCCCCCACCTGACCTCCCACAGCCGGTAGAAAATCCCCCGGATCCGCGTTGGGCACTTCACCATCTGGATCGGGAGGCTCTCCTGGAGGCATCCATCGTGCAGGCCTGGATTCCGGCACCGGACCGGCCTGCCGATGTGGATGCCGAGGCGGAGTGGTTCAGGAGAGCCATGTCGCAAATCTGTGATGCGGCGATCCCAGACCGGCAAGGAAGCAGGTGTACTGGTGGTCGCCGGAGATTGCACAGCTGCGCGCAGCATGCATCTCCGCCCGCCGCCAGTACATCAGGTTTCGCCGGAGGCATCGCCGCCCAGACGACGCGGCAACCCGAGAGGCGGAGCTTTATCAGGCTTACAGGGAGGCTAAAGGTAATCTCCAGGAGACAATAAAGCGGGCCAACGAGAAGAGAGAGACGGCGGCCCGCGAGGAGCTCCTGGAGACCCTGCAGCAGAACCCATGGGGGCGCCCGTACCTACAGGTCAGGGAGAAACTCCGACCGAGGGCGCCCCCACTGACCCAGAGTCTCCAGCCGCAGCAGCTGGAGCGGGTCATGGGCTCCCTGTTTCCGACGAGCGCGGAGGAGCACGTCCCTCCGCGCATGGCACCGTCTCTGCCCGACGCGGATAGCATCAGTGAAGACGACGTACCCGAAGTCAGGGTGGGGGAGCTAGGTGCGGCAGTACTTCGGCTTAAACGCCGGAAAATCACTGCCCCCGGACCCGACGGCATTCCTGGCCGTGCATGGGTTCTGGCCCTCGAAGAACTCGGGCCTCGACTGATGGGGCTCTTTAGCGCATGCCTCGAAAGGGGCCAGTTTCCCAAGGTGTGGAGGACGGGGAAACTGGTCCTGATCCGTAAGGCGGGGCGGCCGGTGGACTCACCGTCCGGATACCGGCCGATCGTGTTGCTCGACGAGGTGTGTAAGCTCTTTGAGCGAATTATCGCGGAACGCCTCGTCGAGCATCTCTCGACGGTGGGGCCAGACCTGGCGGACAACCAGTACGGTTTCCGTCGGGGACGCTCCACCGTAAGCGCGATCATGCGCGTCAAGAGCCTGACGGAGGAAGCAGTCTCGCAGGGCAAGGTGGTGGTGGCGGTGTCTCTTGACATCGCCAACGCGTTCAACACCTTGCCATGGAGCTGCGTTAGGGAGGCGCTCGTGTATCATGAAACGCCTCTCTACCTCCGTCGTATTGTCGGGGCCTATCTCTCGGAGAGGGCCATAGCTTTCCCCAGCTGGCTCGGGCCCGCTCGGCGGGATGTGTCGTGCGGTGTTCCGCAGGGGTCGGTCCTGGGGCCGCTTCTGTGGAACATCGGCTACGTCTGGGTGCTGCGGGGTGCGTTGCCTGAGGGCGTCGGCGTAACGTGCTACGCCGACGATACCCTCGTCACGGCGCGGGGTGCAACGTACCAGGAGGCAGCACTTAAGGTCACGACGGGTGTTGCTCAAGTCGTGGGTCGGATACGGCGGCTGGGACTGGAGGTGGCCTTGCACAAGTCCGAAGTTCTGTGTTTTCACAGACCTCGGAACGGTCCACCTGAAGGTTCCAGCATAAATGTGGGAGGCGTTAGCATCGGCATCAAGCCCTCGATGAAGTATCTAGGGATCGTACTTGATAGCCGATGGAACTTCGGACCACATTTCCGAAGTTTGGTCCCCAAGGTGACACAGGCATCGGTCGCGCTTTCGCGACTGATGCCCAACCTAAAGGGACCCAACGCTTCCTGCAGGAGACTGTACCTGGGGATCGTGCGGAGTATGGCCCTATACGGGGCTCCCGTATGGGCGGCGCGGTTGACGGCCAACAACTCAACGCTCCTTAACAGACCGTTGAGGACCTTGGCCGTCAAAACAATAAGGGGCTACCGCACGATCTCCGGAGAGGCTGCATGTCTCCTAGCCGGGACCCCTCCATGGGACCTGGAAGCGAGAGCCCTTGCGTCATTGTTCCAATGGCGCAAGGAGGCGCTGGAGCGGGACCACAGGCCTGCGTCTCGAGAAATCGATGACCGGCGGTCCCAACTCCGACAGGATCTCATGGAGTCATGGAGGGTGCGACTTGAGCAACCCAAGTGGCGTGCCACCATCATCGCGGCGGTGAGACCGATCATGGACGATTGGCTGCAGAGGCAGCATGGTGACCTCACGTATCGTGCGACGCAGATCGTTACCGGGCATGGATGCTTCGGTAGCTATCTGTTTCGCATCCATCGTGAGGTCACACCCCGGTGTCAACACTGCGAGGTTTCCGACGACGACACCGCACTCCACACGTTGGTGGAGTGCTCAGCGTGGGCGAGTCAGCGCCGGGACCTCGTAGTGGGTCTGGGTGTGGATACCCTCTCGCTGGAGACCATGCTTCAAGCCATGGTCTCCAGCGGGAGTAGGTGGAACGCGGCCGTGTCCTTCTGCGAGCAAGTCGTGCTCGCGAAGGAGGCGGCCGAGAGGGAGAGGGAGCGTACCCTCCCTGCCGAGTTCCGTAGTCAGCGGCAAGGGCGCCGCAGACTCATTTACGCCCAAGACCATCGACCTCCATGATCGGGGCCTGAAGACGGCGGGATCACACCCGTCGTCCTTACAGAAGCAGGCTAGAAGGGTTGCTTGCTGCGGGGCCTTTGCCCCATAGCACGCAACCAGATTCACTCACTGACGCGGGATAAAATCCTACCCCAACGACGCGGGATTCTCACCCAACCCCCGCAGAGACCACAGAGGTGGTCCGCCGGGCGCCACTGGAAATACGTTCTGCTTGTAACCAGAGACGCCCGGCAACGGACGTAAGAGCGGCACTAAAAAAAAAAAAAAAAAAAGACCAGAAACAAAAAATAACTAATTTTAGTAAAATTCCTAATGTTAAGTTGTTCAAAATGAGCTCAATTTGCAAAAAATAAGAAATAAAATTTTGAATAGAAAGAAAAGTGGCTAGTGTTGCACCATTTTGAAGTCTTGATTAAATGCGCCATCTTCTGAAATAACTTGCCAAGGGTAGTGTAGTACATTTTTTTTTTCAAAATGAAGAGTCAAAGTTAACTAACAATATTTTTGTGAACCATGACTCACTAAAACTTAACTTATTTTATTAAATTAACAATGTTTTTTGCATTAATTTATAGTTGCGATTAATAGCATCGTTATTGAAGATTACGAAATTAAAAAAATCACAGCCAAATTGTGACATTGGTGATCACAGAACTTAAAAATGCGACCAACGGTGTCGAATTTAACTTTTTTGAAAAAATGACTATTATCGCTGAACTGATTGATATAGATTTATTTTTAATTTTTCCCAGAACTGGTGTAACTTGGCCTTTCATCTGGTCCCAGATTATTGTTGAGTTTTGGAACACCCTGTATATGGCGCGTTTTCGACTGGAGGCACCGGTTGACCTGAAGTGATCCTGTGACCGCGCGCTCTCCGCCCTCAATTTCGAAAACGGTTCACCGTTTAAAAATTTTTTAAACAAAATTTGTAGAGAATTTTGTATTCTACAATATTGATAATAAATACAAATAGCAAAAACCCATAGGAAATGAGATATTTACAAAAAATGCGCAAAAAAAAAAAAAAACTATTTTTGTGACCTTTGACCTTGACATTTAATAGTTGCGTACACCCTACCATATGTAGGTTTTGAGACAACTTTTAGGGTGTCAATATACAAGTATTTACAGACTTACAGCTGGGTATCTCGAATTCCGAGGTGAACTTACTATAATGACTGGACTATATTAGGATGTTATTGTAGTTCCGATCATCCCCGATGTTGGTCGAGGATTGTCGAGCGACAAAGTGGAAATAATTGTACTGTACCTACCTATGTAGGTTGAGTTTGTACCTAAGCCTAAAATAAGTAGGTAGGTAGTACGTAACTGTTACTCACCAAGAACACCCGCACTCTCTAAGCATTTGACGTTGGTTCCCCTATTAGCAAGTTCAGCCATTGTTTGAACAAACGCCATCCGAGCTTTTTGATACGTTTCAAATACTGTAACAGTGAGAAACTGGTAATATGGTACAAATATCTACTGCGCAACAATGTCCAAAGTCGTTCACGTGATCTAACGCGTAATTCTTCCGCGTGGTATCGTGTTTTTGAGGACATTTTTCATGCTACTCAGCTCCTGTTGATCGTAGCGCGATATTATAATGACGAGAACATGAACCTTGATAATTAGATAAGTACCTACCTACTCGTATCTACGAGGTAGGTACATGGTGTATGTAGGTAACCTAATTTAAAAAAAATTCGATGCTAAAGTAGATATCTACTTAATTACCTGACTGCACTTGCACCCAAGTCCACTGTTTTCTTATCTATTCCTTAAAAGAGTAATTAATGAGAACAGTGCCAACACTGTGTAACCAAGTAATCCTAACAGCTCTTTGATAAACATTTTATATAAACATGAACACTATCGTAAATCACTAGACAGTTACAAACAAAATGCTAAGAGATCAAACAAATAGGTAAATGAAACCGTCACTACTTTGTAGTATGAAATATATCGCTGGTAAATACCTAATTGAATGTTTCTAGGACTGCTCAACGAATTCATGGTTGAAATTAAATAAGTAGGTAGTATATTTCACTTCAAAGAAGTTTTTATAAAGTTGTTAGGTTACACAATTTTTGCTATTGACAATATTTGACAACATGAATGCAAAAATCAAATTGACACCGTTTGATTTTCAATTGTTAATACGATCGAGATAACGAATGCATTGTATTGGAAACTTTAGCAATTTAGGTATTCAACCTTATGACTCGGGGACTTCGAACAATAATACGAGTATAATTGCTAGGGGACATACTTAAAATAAAAAATCGTTGGTTAATTGGCTAGCAAATCAAAAATACGTGATTAGAATAAAAAGGGATTAAGTAGGTACCCCTAAGTAATAGGTAATACAGACAAAATGAGTGAACCGATAGCGGTGGGTCGCGTCGCGCATCTCAAAATCAAAAGTAATCAAAACAGGCGCAAGCGCAGGCTGTCGTCCGTCGTGTCTAAACGTAGTGCTTATATTCTCTTTGGTCGTGTCGTCGTACAGTACCTAAGTGCCCGTGAAGGTCACTTAACGTTTGACGTCACGTCTCGTACAACTACAAGTGTATTATTAGTAGTCCATACACGAGCCCACATAGAAAACGCATTGAAACCACAGGTGCGGAGTTGTGCTTAGCTGGCAACTCGACACACACATGAGAGGTGCGCTAGCTGTCGCAGCTATAACCGGCTGACCGGCCGCATGGATGGATATCTGCCTCAGTTCATTAACTTTGTATTTTAGTTAACAATTTAGTGTAGTGCCTTGTTTGTAACAAATATGATATACTTAGGTACGTAATTTTATACAATACACTTATAACTACGAGTTGATTTGTTAACCGTAGTTATCATTTAGTAGTAACTGTAACTGCCGGAAGTGTTATTTTGTAAACAGAACTAAAATGCCTTATATCATGGTAATGGGGAGCCTTAGCGCACCACACCTTTCTAAGGATGACGGAGCTACTGTGTACGGGCTCAAAAGTGACGAACGAGCAACTTTAGTTCGGGTACGTAATTTTTAAATGTACCTACCTAGATTCTTATTGATAAAAATATTATTTTTTAATGTCATAGAAAGTTTATCCGCACGGACTGCAGAGATTCTATTCAGTGGTGGTATGTGTCATCTGTCCTGGCCGTTGCGATTTAGGTTTGATTTACCTACATATTGGTTAGGTATGGATTTTCCATAGCGCCGGGTAACGGCAATAGGCTTGCCCCTATTACTTGGGACTAACAAAATTACTGGGCAAGTGTGTAATGCAACTTTTTTTCTACCTCTTCAATGATTTAATAGGCGTGATGTATGTCTAAAAAGTTTATTTTCTGACATTCTTAGCTTCGATTCTAGGTTCTGCGTAGTCTCGTCCGTTGGTCACCTGGTTCAGGAACGTGGACCCTTGGTAGACCCCGTTATAACGCGCTTACACTGGCAATTTTGAGAGTAATAAATTGCTGGGCAACTCGAATAGATCCATGTTTAGCAAATAGTGGATCAATTTTTCGGGCAATTCAATACAAAACATGATTCATGATGAGGATTCAAATCCTGGTGCTTTAGAAGCCTTAAATGATTGACGTCACAATCGACCATCATTGCAATTTTATTGCCCGTGTAAGAGCATTGAAAAGGACGTTACACTCGTTTGTTTCCCTTACTATGTAGGTACGTACCTACTTATATACAATTCCCTATTCTGAGCCCTTACTACCGTCGAAACGGTCCTTACCAACATACGGCTTTACCCTTATAATTACTTTTCTTATTAGGTGCTTATTGTGTAGTTTGTTCAAGTGTGTGCTTGCGCTTATTACAGGAACTAAACTCATCTTTAACCGTGGCCATCGCCTCCACGTCAGATATGGACCGAACTGTGAGAGTGACGCAGAAAGGCATAACTCTAGTTGTGGTGAACCGTATCCATGGATTGTTCGGTTACGATGTGGTCTCTCATGCTATGGCGATGACGAATGCTAACCGCGAGTTGATCTCATTCACGATGTACAAGAAGTCGAGTGTTGGGCCACAAGGACATGGTCACAGCCACGGTCACGGACACACAAGCTCACACAAAAGTCACAGTCACCCACACGGCAACGTCGTCAGACTTTGATGTGACGAATGGAATATTTACTATTGTAGTAAAGTGCTAACATTGTAAATGAAGGCATCATGTGCATGGGCACTTGCACTATCAACGTTTTTGCTATTATTTACTATATTTTTTTTTATTTGGACATTCTCACACATTGTCATCTAGCCCAAATTAAGCTAATATAAGCTTGTGTTATGGGATCTAGACGACTGATAAACATGCTTATATATTTCTAAATACATACATAATATACATAGAAGACACCCAAACTCCGAAACAAACATTTGTGGATCACACAAATAATTTGAACTATAAAATTTATATTACTTTGTATTGAAATGGATTCCGTCCACACAACGTAAAGGATCGTAAAACCTAATGCGATAAATTCGCATTCGTCTGTATATATAAAATTTATACCAGTATTAGGCAATTGACCCTATTGTTATAAAATAAGGGAATTCGGAAATTAAATATTCAACTATATAACAGTATGTATTGTTTATTTTAAAATAATAATTCGTATTAAGCAATATGGATACGTCGTGGACTGTTAAACGTTGTAAAACCATTTTCAGTCTTAAATTCTATAAGACGCCTTCTTGTTCTATAAATATTGGAATGTATATAAAACCATAATGAAATTGTAAGCCGAAGACTAGATTAAATGTTTTATATAAATTAAAACGACGCAAGGCGTATAGTCTTCGTAAATATATTACATTAATTATAAATATAAAGGGAAAATACACGATTTAAAACCAACAGTGTTCAATAGAACGGGTATGGCGTAAAATTGTTAAAAACAACTGTCTACACGATTTTAAATCTCTATTTGAAACAGTCGTTTTAAACCGTGTATTTCCCCCTTTATAAGTTGCACAAGATGTGAGTGGGATAGAACCTTGTCACAATAACCGCTCCGTGACGTCATCAATCGTAGGTTTATCTACGTCACTATAACGTCACCAACATGGCCGCCAATCTCATTGTCACCTTGCACGGCTTATACGTGGTAATATCGATAATTGGTCAGCTATTTCTCTGTATTCCTATTCGCTGTCTCTCTTCACCCAACTTCTTCAGTGCAGCCGCGTACTGTCTCTGAATATCCATGAGCCGTGAAAATTCGTTATAAAGATTCGTTTTTTGTTGCTTCTCGCTTATGAATTTTTCTTCCACCTTTTTAACAGTATGGTTTACCCAGTCGACTATAGATTCGAATTGGGACATGAATTCTTCCCTTTTTCTTACAGAAGACATAGCCCTGGCAAAGATTACGTGATCAAAATAAAATGGGAACTTTTATAATTATTCTTGATGTAATACACAAGAATATTAAAATCTATATATAGAAATGGTGAATGTAATTTTTGTCCTTACTTTGTCATACTTAACAATTTTGCAGATAGTCAGTTCTGATTTATCATTTACTAGCAGACGCCCGCGGCTTCGCCAGTTTGACAAATTATATACTAGAAACCTTCCTCGAACACCGCACCAAAATCCGTTGCGTAGTTTTAGACATCTACGCATACATACAGAACGGGTTACTTTGTTTTATATGTAGTGATAATTTTTTTGTTTTATTTATATACTCGGCTTTTTTTTATAAGTACCTTATTTAGTGAAAAAGCGCCCTTTATTTCAAATTTCCACCAAATCTGTTATGCAGTTAATAAACAGTGATGGTGCAAAAAATAGACATTTAAACTTTGTCCTTTAGTAAGAAGTTTAGTAGGAATTTTGATACTCACTCATCATAATTATCCAAAATGGAGTTGAGCAGACTTAACTCTTTTGAGGTATATAGTTTCACTTCTAACAGCGTATTGTAAAATATGTAATACTGCTTTGTTTCCTTATGTTTTGATGCAACTGTAAAACAAACAATCATCTGAAGAGAGTCTATCTTTTCTGGCTTGTGCAGTCAATTTCAGCTCCTAAGTTCACTAGCCATCACAAAAAACAAGTTCTCACACTTTTTTCTACTCAAATAAAAGAATACGAATAAGAATGAAGCCGTTTTAAATTACGGGTTTCTTTTTAGCGACTGTTATTTACGTAGAATTCTGAAAATAATGTAAAGTAAGGCCCCCGAGACGCGAGAAAAAATGTAAACAAAGCTAGCTAGCAATATCTATTCCATGAATGTTGACAAATGGTTGACAATTATGGTACGATGTTTATCTGTACCATGAAACACGCAACGACAGCACTCGTCGACATTACTGGGTACGAGTGATAAGGACAGAGTTCGCAATTTAACTTAGTAACGGTACTTTTGTTTACATTTTTCTTCTCGTCTCGTTGGCCTTTATGCAATTGGTAGATCGCACTTAGGTACTTTCGTCAGTAAACAGTACCTGGCGAAACTCCATGACAAAGCAATGGTAAGTATGATGTTCAAACTTTTTTTAATGAATAGCATTATTTTTGCTTTCTAATTAAGTTGACGACTCCTTCTATTATAAGATAGAATAACTGAACATTTATGGATATATTTTTCTAAGCAATGAAGTTTGAACGTTTGTCAAATAATTTTACAAATACGATGTCTTGGTCTGGACATGAACCAGCGACTGTTCTCTTTCCATGAACAACGTTCTACCAACTGACCTAGACACCACTAACACAAGACGTCTAAACCTGCGATCATATTACCAATGAGCGACTTATGGCCAAGAAAGAAAAGGGAAACACAAAGGTATGTCCGCAAAAAAATAATGAATTTAAAAATAATTACAGTATAGTAGCGCCAGGTTGGGTATATCGTCAACCTGTCTGAAGATACCTGTCGCGTCGTCCAGGCACTCCAGCGACCTGGCCGCTGTAGTAGTGTACTGTTGGAGCAGTAATATTGATGGAAAGGGAACAATTGTTGCTTCAAGTCGAGATCACGACTAAAGTAAAGTAAATATTTATTTCTCTCTTGCACAAAGGTATTATACATGTATGTCTAGTCTAAAGTAAAAAAGTTTTCATTACATTACATTTTCTAAAATTATTAGGGAATATTTAGTCTTGAGGGTCGATAGGGCGACATTATACGTGGGATAGGACTGATAGGAGGCACTGGCTAGGGGGAAGTATGGAGTGCGTGTCTTGGGAGAAGCCTATTTCCAGCTGTGGTGAGCTGTTTATGATGATATTAGACAGTAAATCTTTCATGGGTATATTTACCTTGATTATAAAGTTCCATAAATCTCTTCTCATATTGCAGCAGTTCTGCAGTACCGGGCACTTCGTCAATAGCCGTATTGTATCGTAACACTTCGCGATTTATCTTGCCGAGTTCCAATCTCATGTTGGTTATAAATGTTTTTAGTTTCTCTTCCCTATCGTTGAACTCTTTTAGCTCTGCAGGTGTTAATGGCTGTTCTTCTATCTTTTGATCGGGATCTTTTGTTAATCTGTAGAAATAAATCGTTGATTAACTTAATTGGTATTTTTGCTGTGATATCGTTTTCGAGATTTGCTATTAATCACAAAACAAATCCATTGATAAAATGTATTTCATCATTTGTGTCTTCGCTATCCCAAGAGTATTTATTTTTTCATATTTATGAACAATGAAACCCTAGTAAAGTATATCCTCCTGAAATGGTGTATATAAGTCAGGTAATATAAAAATCAATTCATTAATTATTGTTTGAAAAATAACAAACAAAACTTAAGTTTTGTCTATCAGAGCAAATTTTACATACTAGATTCACTCAGTGTTTTTATTTCATTAAATGTCAGATAATCCTGGATAATCCCTTGATGGAAACACATTAGCAATTTTTTATTTTTTATTCTTTATTGTACATTAAAAATATATACATACATAAGTTGGTAATTATTAAAAACAAAATGACAAAGGCGTGCTTAAGTCAAAAAGATGACTTTTCTGCCAGCAGACCTTAGAGGATAAAGCTGATTATTGTAGAGAGAAGCAGTGTGTTTAACAAGAAGTATGAAATAAATATATTATTAATAAAGTAATAGATAACTAAGTAAATACATACAATTACAGTTTCAAGCAATACAACATCAGATAAATAAATACGTAGATAAGTAAGAGTAAAGACAAATCTAAAAAGTTTAATACGAGTACATACAAAACACAATCAAGGAACTATTGGGAGAGAAAATGCTCCTTCACTCCTTTCTTAAAAATTGCCAATGACGGGCTCGCACGAATGTCATGTGGCAGCAAGTTCCACAATCTGACAGCCTGGACTGTGAAGGAGTCATCATAGCAGCTAGAGGTATGTACAGGAGTTCGAAGGAGAAGAGATGAGGAAACACGACATGGTTTGTTTCTAGGCACCAGAAACTCAAAGCGCTCACGGAGATAGCCAGGAGAACTAGGAATGTGAAGGATAGTATAGAGAAGAGACAGAATGCGCGCTTGACGACGCTGCCGAATCGGGAGCCACCCCAGTCTATGCCTGAATTCAGAAACGTGGTCGTATTTACGAAGGACATAGATGAAGCGGATTCCCAAATTCTGCAGACGTTCAAGTTTGTTGACAAACTCAATAACATATATTTCAAATTTTCTGAAAAATTTGAAATATCTTACCTTAATTCTTTGCCAAGATTTGTATGATCCTTTTCTCTATGCTCAATTATTTGTTTAAGTTCATTTTTCTCTCTTGCTAGTTCCTTTAGCGACTTGTAGAACTGCTTTACGTCTTTATCACTGGCAAAAAAATTAAATAAAACAGAGATAAGTTCACAACTAAAATACGTACAGTCAAGGTTCAAAAGTCCATTCCCATTATTACAATGCAATAAATTGACTGTATGCTGATGCTCAGAGATTCTTTAGTGGTATGTAACATGATGCCAGGACACCTAGATACCTACTTAATGTAAGGCAACTGAGACGAGAGAAAGAAACGTAAGCTTCGGGATTTAAATTTTTTTTATTATGTTAAACATTTTTATTTGTTTAATTCCCTATTCTAATCGCTGTTGACAACTATGATACCAAATGTTTTTTTAAATAACTTAATAACGGTCAAAAAGCCAACGAGACGACAGAAAAAAGGTGACCGACGACATACGTTGGGCCATGGAGAGTAGATCTCTTACGGTATTGGTGCTACTGGACTTCAGTAGTGCCTTTAACTCGGTAGACTTTGACATTCTCCTTGGTATCCTTAAGTCGTTGAATTGTTCCATGGAGGCTGTGACCTGGTTTAAATCCTATCTTCAGGGCCGCTCGCAGTGTGTTCGCTACAATGACGCTCAGTCTGACTGGTGCAATCTCACTGCGGGCGTGCCCCAAGGTGGCGTACTCTCTCCTCTTTTGTTCTCCATTTTTATCAACTCCGCAGTTAGAGTCATTTCTTCCAACTTCCATCTGTATGCAGACGACCTACAGCTGTATAGGCACTTTACCCTCAACGAGTATCGGACTGCCATCGCTGTCATGAATCATGACTTGAGTGCCATCAGCCTATGGGCAAGGTCATACGGCCTCCACATAAATCCCACTAAATCTCAGGCCATGGTAATTGGCAGTCGGCAGATGTTGGCAGGGCTGGATATGGCATCTCTTCCAGCTATCGTGCTGGATGATATCCCTATCAAATACACCAATGCCGCTAAGAACTTGGGAGTTATTATCGACAACAACTTGTCCTGGGGCTCTCATATTAACGAGGTCAGCAAGAAGGTCCACTTCACCTTTCATACACTTAAATGTCTCCAGAGTTTCTTGCCCCACGATACTAAAATCTCGCTGGCCCAAACACTAATCGTGCCGATCTTGGACTACGCGGACGCTTGCTGCCTGGATGCTACAGAGGAGCTCTTAAACAAACTTGAGCGGTTGCAAAACTTAGGTATCCGATTTATTTTTAACTTACGTAAGTATGATCACGTCTCAAAATTTCGCAAGGAACTCAAGTGGCTCCCAATCCGCCTTCGTAGAAATACTCGGTTATTATGTCTCCTCTTCAATGTCCTACACAATCCCTCATATCCTTCCTACCTGCGGGAGCGGTTCACACTGATGCGTGCATCAGATGAATCGTGCCGGCCTCACCTCTCCTACCGCCTCAATTGTCCTTCCCACAAATCTGACTTCTTCTCCTACTCTTTCTCCGTTCATGCCGTCAGACTGTGGAACGCTCTTCCAACCGATATAAGGAACTGCAGAACTGTGTCTGGCTTCAAGAAGAGAGTCAAGGAACACTATCTCGCTTCCTTACCTTAATTATTGTACGTCTATGAATGTTTATATATCTTTTTATGTATGTATTTGTGTATTTATGTAGTTATAGTTTATGTAAGTTTATTAACCTGCACACACATCAGCACCTGTTTGCATCACGATCTCCTCTCTTAGGCCCACTGGAAGAGATCTCTTTAGAGATAAGTGGCGCCATTGTATACATGTTTAGTTTGTATCCATTTACTGTTTTATTTACTGTGTGTGTACAAAAAAAATAATAATAAAAATAAATAAAAAATGTAAACAAAATTTATTTTTTTCTGTCGTCTCGTTGGCTTTACTTTCGTACAAAGACGTTAATCAAAGTACATAAATACTTATCTTACCTACAATCCTCCGATTTCATTAACTTGTATGTGATATTCTGTAACTTGGCTTGTATATCAGTATATTTTTTCTTAATTTTCTCCATTCTTTCCTCGTGTTTTTGTTTAAAATCTTGCATATCGGTTTCTATAGAATCTATAGCTTTGGTAAGTCTATCGACATCTTGAGAATATTTCTGTTTCTCACTTTCTTCTAATTCTTTTGAAACTTCGCCAGTTAGTTCTGAATGCAATGCTGCATAGTGAACTTTGGTGTCAGCGTTTTTATCGTCTAGGTCATCCTCTTTGAGAACAGTATTTGTCTGAAATTTTTATTTTTATTTTTTTTCCATACTTTTAAAGTAAGTTTGTATATTTGTGTGTACAGATCATAATCTAATTTGCTGAGGATTTTTGTCGTATCCAGGGGAAAGAGAGTCTAATTTTCGACGCTACAAACAATTTTAATGTGGGCGAAGTCAAAGGTATCAACTTGGTTTTTAAACAACTTAATTTAATATCTTTCCTAACCCATATCACACTTACCGCAGTGGTGATTTCTGAAGGGTCGGCTAGTGTTTTTTCATAATCATACTGAAATGAAAACATTATAATCAATGAGTTTGCAACTTACCACATTCAAATAATATACGAGGGTGGATTGAAAAGTAGTCGGCCTAACACTGATCCATTTAGTTCTAAAAATCAAATCTACCCACATTATTTAGTTCAGTTCAGACCTGTTAATTGTGTGAAGTTTGAAACGTGTGCGATAATTTGTTTTAATTTTATAAATTTATTAACAAAGCAATCTGAAATCATTTCCGCAAAAGGAGCAAATCGAGCAGCGTGCCGTCATTAAGTACCTCCATAAGAAGGGGCTGTCATCAAAACCCATCCATGATGATATGGTCAGTACATTAGAGGATTGCGCTCTTTCATTTTCATCCGTCAAAAAATGGATAGCAGAATTCAAGCGTGGTAGAGAGAGTGTGAAAGACGAACCCCGCTCTGGAAGGCCTTCGACGTCCACTGCTGACGAAAATGTTAAAAAAATACTCGACTTAATTATGGGAGGCCGCAGACTGAAAATTAGAGAGATAGCCGAGATTATAGGCATCTCTTATGAACGTACTCAAAACATAATAGTCAACGTGTTGGATTTGCACAAGGTGTCTGCGAGGAGGGTTCCGCGACTGCTTTCAGTTGAGCAAAAAAGGATGAGATTGACTATTGCACGCGACTGTTTGGAGTTATTTGAAGCTGATGAATGTGATTTTTTGAATCGTTTTGTTACTATGGACTGTTTTGAACTGTTACCGCATCCACCTTATTCACCTGATCTGGCAACGTCAGACTTTTTTCTGTTCCCTAACCTAAAAAAGCACTTGGGAGGTCAAAGATTTTTGACAAATGAGGAGGTCAAAGCAGCAGTAGATGCATATTTTGACTCTAAGGAAGAATCATTTTTTTTCAACGGGCTAAATGCTTGGAAGGGAAGATGGCAAAAGTGCATTGAGCTTGATGGTGCTTACGTTGAAAAATAAAAATATTTTTCATTTATTATGTACTAGTGGTCGCCCGCGACTTCGTCCGCGTGGTAATTTGGATTTTTTCCCGTTCCCGTCGCGCCGCGTCATATTTTGAACAATTCAGCCTATGTGTTATTCTGAAGTATAAGCCATATTATTGTAAAGTTTCATTAAAATCCATTCAGTAGTTTTTACGTGAAAGAGTAACAAACATCCATCCATCCATACATACATACTTACATACTTACATACTCACAAACTTTCGCGTTTATAATATTAGTAGGATTTATTTTCTTGGATAGGCCGATTACTTTTCAATCCACCCTCGTACATGGAAATGAAACAGTATGGTCAATACATACCAAGAAATCCAATCCATCATCATTCTTGACATCAGTTTTGCTTGTGGACACATGCATCAACATTCTCTGGTCATACTCGGACAAAGTCGCGTTTACTTGTTCCAATTCATTTGTAGGCAACCCGCCTTTCCTTTTGCGAACTCGACATGGCTTGTATAAATTCTAAAATAACAGTTTATAAATAATCGTAAGTAATATTTATTGTATTACTAGCGGACGCCCACGGCTTCGCCCGCTGGACCAATTTTATACAAAATCCTTTCTCGAGAACCACCCTATCCATTGGTGAAAACCGCATCATAATCCGTTGCGTAGTTTTAAAGATCTACGCATACATACGGACGGAAGCGACTTTGTTTTATAATATGTAGTTATATGTGGTTATAGTTATATGATGATAATTGTATTATTGTTGCTCAAAGACTGCACAGATTGTCGATATAATATAACAATGTTGGCTGTTGGAGTTTAGGTTCAAATAATATAATAGTCTGTTATTGATTTTCTACTCTACACGGTGCCCCTATTATGTGGGACCAACTAAATCATAAGCAAAATGGGGGTCCCTAATTCATTTCTACTACACTTAGATATGTGCATGATTCCATCTTGGCACATCCAACCGATGGTCTTAGCAGTAGACAAGAAATAGAATATTCACTGCCACTCTTGCTAGTAAAAGAACCTACTAAGTGTGTATTGAAAGTGTCTACAAATTCTCGAATGTGTATAATAATTTTGAATACACCTGCTGACAGACAGATGAGACTCGTGATGTGCTCATATGCACTTTCTTTTATTTGGACGGGCTTCAAAAAGGAGAGAGAAAAATCCTGCAGTAAGATAGATTTACAAATTGTTGTAAGGTAGGAAAGGGCGGGGGGATCCAAGACACTTGGGAAGGTGAAGTCAACAAGACCGTGAACAGCTGGACCAAAAGGTTGGAGAACTCCTATTCTCAGCACATATCCAATGCTGAGTCTGGTGAAGGGCTTTGGGGGAGAGTCGTGTTGATCCCCAAAGCAAGGCTATAGACTTCCTTCCCGCGGTGCCGCCTGTTATTGGTATGATTCCATAAGAAACAGACGCAACAAATAATCTATAGCCGAGACTTCTATCCCAGTCCAAACTGTCCCCTCCTAATCCAAACATACCATCCATCCCACACCCTCCACCCATTTCCCGATCCAATAAGCCGGCAACCCCGGCAAACCAACCTATCATGAACGCGAAAGATAAAAAGATATTACCCCAGGAGGGTGCCGGTACTTCCAGTACCGGGGAATCCCTCCCTGGACCATCTAGTGGTTCGGGCTGCCCCTCGTATTCTGGGGGGGCAAATCCTCGCAAAAAAATTTAGACTTAAGAGTAAATAAGAAACCAAACGACAAGGTGCGTCCCGGTAGGTCTATGTCTGAGACTCTCGGGGACGACCTGACAAGAATGTCGATTGGGGAGCACCAAGTACAGGAAAAAGAGGGCGAGTGGGTGACCAAATCCAAATGGAGGCGGAACAAGGCTCGCAAGAGACAAGAAGCAGCAGCCCAGAACCAGACCAAACCCAGAGGTGAGCCGGCCGGAACGGAACCGACAGCACCTCAGGGAGGGGTAGGCTACAGGGCCAAGAAGATGAAGAGGCAAGGCACAGGCCCTGGAGAAAAATCCCAGCAGCTGCCACCCAAACGCCGGAAACAAACCACCAAGGCCGAGGAACCCTGGAGGTCAGCGGCTGCCCAAAGTGACCTCGCGGTCACAGTACAACGGGAGGACGGGGTGGCGGTGGACGAGGCCACAGCAACTGGGATAAGAAAGAAGCTGGCACAAGAAATTGGCAGGGCCATCAAAAACAACTTCGATAGTAGACTCTTGGCATTCGACGCCTCAGGCCTGGTCGCGGAAGGCGCTCGAATGGTTGCTAGGACGGGACTTCGGCGAACAAAATGGTGCCCCGCTTAAGACCAAAAGGTTGGAAAAGCACCGGATGTCAATCTGGCTCCCAGGCAGTTATGAAGACTTAAAACTGGAACCCCTGGACTATGTCAGAGGTCAGAACAGACATCGGGCAGAACTGCGGCTCACCGACTGGACTCTCATCCGCAAGGAAGAACTACCACTAGGAGTGAGACTAGTGGTAGGAGTCCCCGAGGAAGTTGCAAAATTAAGTCTGGTCTCACTACACTATCAGGCCACCAGAGTGTACGCAAGAACTGTGAGCAAGAGCATCACACAAACGGAAGAAAAATGTCCATGTTATTACACATGTCCGAAGCACACCACAAACTCGCTGGGAAAGTCTCTCCTTGGAGGCGGAGACACCGACCAATCTGAGGCCCATGGGGCCCCGGTGGAAGGAAGTATGCCGATCCAATGGAGAGCCAACCCTAACAGCACACAACAGGCGCCATATACACGCCGGGAACTGCCCACGAGCGGGGGGGGGGGGGGCGGTACACAGGCTGTAACCTCACCAGAGGTTCAGACTGAAAGCCGGAGGCCCCGCATACAGGACAGTCCCGGGAATACAGACACAGAACATCCCTTCCCTAATACCACGCGAAAGGACCTAACGCCCCCACCAAGTGTAGCATGGGGGTCGGCCGCGGACGCAAAGGCAAAGGGAGGGTACAGAGAGCACTGACACACATACAAATACACACAAACAACATGAACACTCACAGCAACACACTACACAAAAACACACCACACAAAAACACACAAAAAATAAGGATAGTCCAGATAAATCTCCACCACTGCATCGAAGCTATGACTGAGCTCTGCCGATACGTGGTGGAGAAGAAGATAGATATTGCTTTACTGCAAGAGCCACATGTCTCAAATGGACGCGTGACTGGGCTTGGCTCCTTGGGGGGAGACATCATCCGCCATGAGGACGGTGAGTCAACACCTAGGGCATGCATATATGCCAGCAGTAAAGTAAGAACGTTAGGACTAATAAAAGCAGATTGTTACAGAGACCTCGCTAGCATTGAAATAACAATACAAACGGGGACAGATACAAAAGAAAGGGTGCTTCTAGTCTCCGCATATCTGCCTAGCGCGAGAGATTTTGAGCCACCTTCTCGAGAAATGGAAGACCTCATAAGAAAATACCAAGGTAAGAACATTCCAATTATTCTAGGTTGCGACGCGAATGCTCACCATGTAGTGTGGGGCAGTACCGACTGCAACAAGAAAGGTGACTTACTATTGGACTTCATAAGTACGTCTGGGTTGGAAATACTTAACGTGGGCAATACCCCCACATTTGTAACCCGGGCAAGACGAGAGGTGTTGGACATCACTATCGCAACAGATAGAATAAGTTGACACATAAAGGAACTAGACGAAAGCAATTCAATGTCAGACCACAAACGAATTACTTTTAGTCTGGAAGCCAAGACAGAAAAGATCCTAACAAGAAATGCGAGGAAAACTGACTGGGCCACATACGAACAGCAACTGGAGAAATGGAGCCCAGGGCCAGTTACCTTGCTAAGAGACACAACAGAAAACGAACAAGAAGCCAACAGACTAGACGCCGCTATTAGGGAAGCCTACCACAAGGCATGCCCACTGAAAGAGATACGATCAGGGAAGGGTCAACCCTGGTGGACAAAGGCTCTAGAGAAGCAAAGAAAAAAGACAAGGCGAGCTCTCAGAAAAGCCCTGGATAAGAACGACGACGAGAGCTGGCAGGAATACAGAAAAGTTAGAAATATATATAAGAAAGAATGCAGAAGGGAAAACAGGAACAGCTGGAAAACGTTCTGTGCAGGGGTTGAAAAATACCCAGACGCGGCGACACTAGTGAAAATATTTTCCAAGGGCAACACATGCAAACTAGGAAGCATTAAGAACGGGGATGAACTCATCACCGACCCCAAAAGGATACTGGAAGTGATGCTGGGCACACACTTTCCAGGAAGTGTAGAAGACACAGATGATAACGTACCGCCCAACCTAAATCCCATAGAGGAACAGGAGACGCGTGCAATCATCACAGAAGAACATTTACAGTGGAGCGTGAGGTCCTTCCAACCATACAAGGCTGCTGGACCAGACGAAATCTTCCCAAAAATGTTACAGACAGCAATCAGACACATAGGCAAAGATCTACTTAATCTTTATAACAGTAGTATCGCAACCAAGTACATTCCAAGTAAGTGGAGAGAGGTGAAAGCGGTCTTCATCCCAAAACCGGGGAAGACATCAAGCATCAAGCATCAAGCATCAGCCTCTCCTCATTCATTCTGAAGACACTGGAGAAAATCCTAGACAGATTAATAAGAGAACAAATACAGAAAAGTGGATCTCCATTGCACTTAAACCAACATGCATACATGGAGGGCAAGTCAACTGAGACGGCCCTACATAACCTGGTTATAAGAGTGCAAAGATCAATAAGCAACCAAGAATATGCACTAGGCTGCTTCTTCGATGTTGAGGGCGCATTTGACAAAGCAACCCCCGACTCAATAGAAGACACCCTAAACCGTGAGGGCATTGATAAAGATCTATCAGGATGGGTGAAAAATATGCTTAAACACCGAAAGATACAGGCAGAATTAGCAGGAACAACACATAGAGTGGTGGCAAAAAGAGGCTTCCCCCAAGGGGGATGCCTATCCCCACTACTGTGGTGCCTGCTAATAGATGAACTAATAAAAAAGATTAACGGGATGCACATATACACGCAAGTCTACTCTGACGACGGCGTGCTCCTAATCACAGGAAGTCCTCAGCGTCATGTGTGAAATCATGAACAGAGGGCTAAAAGAAGCGTTAGTATGGTGCAGGAGTAAAGGCCTCGACCTGAACCCCGACAAAACTAAGTTAGTTTTGTTCACCAACAAGAGAAAAATAGAAGGTGCTATACCAGTGAGACTAGATAATCACGACCTAGAAAAAGTTAGGGAGGTGAAATATCTAGGAGTAACTCTGGACAGCAAGCTACCTTTCAAGACTCATATCAGCAACACATGTACAAAGGCTAAAATGGCATTGATGCAGTGTAAAAGGACAATAGGAAGAACCTGGGGAATAAAACCAGCGGTAGTGTTATGGATATACAAGGCAATAATTCTGCCAAGAATCCTGCATGGAGCCCTGGTATGGTGTCATAAGGCTGCCACAGGAGAAAACAAGCAAGAACTAGACAAAGTCCAAAGGTTAGCGGCTCTCATGACCACGGGCGCGATGAGGTCCACACCAACAGCCGCGCTAGAGATCATGTTAGGGCTGAACCCCTTGGACTTAGAAATAAAACGAAAGGCGACTGAACAATGGTTCAAACTCAGAAGCATTGGCCTATGGACCGGAAACTTCATGGACAAAGGTCATGCAAGCATAAGCAAGAACTACGAAGAAAAATTGTCAATGATCCTTTCCAATAATGACCTTATCAGGAAGGAGAGAACTTTTGACAAGAAATACAGAATACACATAGGGACACGAGATGAATGGCAGATAGATCCCACTGATACTATCTGCTATACAGATGGTTCAAGAAAGGAATTGACTAAACTATCTGGATCGGGAGTGCATATAAAATGCGATGACGGAACAGAAATAGATAAGTCAATACCTCTAGGAAGATTTGCAAGCGTCTTTCAAGCAGAGATATATGCCATAAAGGAATGCGTGGAAATAGTGGAACACCTTACCACAACGGGTAAGGTGACCATTTACAGCGATAGTCAGGCTGCACTGAAAGCACTTGAGAAAGTGTAGACAACATCAGCAATAGTTAAGGAATGTAAGAAATCATTGGACAAGTTGGCCAAGGACATCGACCTAACAATTGCCTGGGTCCCCGGACACGAGGGTAACTCGGGCAACGAGCGGGCCGACGAACTAGCCAGAGAAGGTGCTGACGAAAACTTGGTGGGACCGGAGCCCCAGCTGCCCATAGCGCACAAAATCACCAAAGGAGTAATCAGCCACAGAACTAAAGTAGAAACCAACCAAAGATGGAGAACCTCGACTGGAATGAGACAGTCGAAAATCTTCATCAAGGGAATGGACAAGAAAAGGACGAGTCATTTCATGAAACTCCCAAGAGGAAACATGAGGCTTGCCATAGAAATAATAACAGGACACTGCCGACTGAACAGACACCTGACAGTGATAGGAGTAAGAACCGACCCCAATGCCCAGAGTGCATGGACAGTGAAGAAACAAACTTCCACCTGCTGGCTGAATGCCTCATGTACTCACTGATCAGATGGGAAATCCTGGGGTCGGATAGACTGAACGAAGAAGATATAAGCAATCTGAAGGTGGAACAGATGATAAGATTCATAAAGGGCACAGGAAGGTTCGACGGGGCGCCGTAAGCTGGATCAACCATACTCTCCCCAAGGGGAGAACTGGGGAAATGGATGAAATGGCCCGCAAACATAGTGGGTGGATCGTCCGTCCGGTCACCGGTGTCCTCGTTGGAAATAATAAGGTAGGAAATCTTTTACCTGAACCATTGCTAGATTTCTTAATAATTTTTCTTTCTGCATATATTTAGCCCTATCTGCCTCAAATATATGACTCTTGTCATACTGCATTACAGCAAACTTGCGTAATTCATCTTCTTTGGCTTCTCTGAACTCTCTTGAGTATTTTATAAGCCACAAAATAAGTGGATAAATGTTGATAAAGTCCAACCCTTGAATTTGGTGAGGCTCAATTGTGAATGGGCATTTCATTGTTGGTAATACTTTTACTATTTTTTCTGTTAGTGCTCTGTAAAATTTTAATTCACATGGTTAAAATTCATAACAGTACATCATAAACATATGTATGCTATATACGTATGCTATAGTTATCTTATCACTCTCTAAAATATATATATGTAGTATATAGTAACACCAAGATAAAAATGATAGTTACATTTTTTTTCCAATAGTGAGATTCTCTTCAAACAATAAGCTAACATCAACATCAATGTCACAAAGTTCTATACACCAAGATAGGCCACCAACAATTTTATCAAATTCAGTGAGCCCTTGCAGTTGGGCTCTGTAATATCCAGCTGCAACCAGTGCATCTGATATTTCATGCCATTTTACAAGCTGTTCTGCATCTTCACGGACCTCTACCTGTAGACATTAAAATCAATCCAAATTAAGTCAATTAATAGTTAGTATGGAGAAGGAAGTTTTAAAATGAGATTCAAGCTGAGTGTTTGTTATTTATATTATGTCCTTTCCTGAATCAACCCATGCGGAATGAGATAAATAAATAAATAAAAGACACTGTAAGTATCAATATTAAACCCAAACTTTTGTTGAGGTCTAGTCTATACAGTTATATAGTATTAAAAGTTGTGTAAACATTGCAATATTATTTATTTTTCCTGATCACCTAATACTTAATGGGGGTGTCTTACCTCTTTTCCTTCATGATCCACCCCGCTATAAATGTTCATTAGGGGTTTACTACGAGTAAAAATATTCTTTTGTTTTGCTGCCATTTTAATAACACAATGGAATCCCTAAAATAACGTGCATATGCTAATAACAATAAGAATATTATGGATAGCACCGCGAAATTTTGTTCAACCAAAACTTTGTATGATTCCACATACTGACACACAAATTAAAGTATTTGAAATAAAAATTGTGGTAAACGAATATCAGCATTAACTATAACTGCAATAAAGTAATTTTATTTTATATCCCGATAAATATCGAATAATTAAATAAATGCCGAAACCGGACAAATTCCTGAATTCATTCGCCAATCGGACGAATTAATTTCACAATTTTGACTGTTAGTCTGTCAACTGTCATATTTTTTTGTAGAGATTTGACATTTCTTGGATGGAATCCGGTACCTACTATCAATAAATTTTTTTTTTGTTTAGACTCTGACTGAGTTATGGAATTACTCGGCCACCGATCATAATTTCGACCCACAGTTAAAATCTCCTACGTTATTAGCTTTACTCACTGGTCATTGGCAAGTTGCTGCAAGTGCAAGCAGAGGCCATAACAAAGAATTGAATTGAATCAATAAAACGACTCACTTGCATTTACATTACAAAATATCGTTTAGAAAATCCTCCGGGTCATTGCCGACTGGGAAGGTTCCCAGAATGCTGGCTGTGTTGCCACGTTGGATGGCGATACTTATTCTTTGGACCAGAAAATAGCCAGCCTTCGTCCTGAGAAGCATCGATTAGGCGTTTAGCAATGTCTCTATAAAGGCGGCGAGCACTCGGACCCCATGACCCAAGTGTCTCAACCCCAAACGGCTCAAATATGTAATCTCCTGCTAGGTTAGCATATTTACGCCGTTTAAGGCCTTCAGCCGATGCAGCAGCAGCGCCGGCACATCCGGATGTGCTTGGAAGGTGTGAAGGTGCTAAGGTGTCAACGCTTGTAGCGTTCCACACCAAAGGCCTTCCCATCTTCCACGGTAGCAACGACATACCGTCCGGTTTCTTTCCATCGCTTCGTGCTAAACCATTTGGTTCACGTACGGCCGGAAGACCTGCGGTGGCAAGAGCCCTACGAATTATGTTGTTTAAAATAGCGTGCCAAGGTATACGACCTGCGCTTCTGCTACAAGAAAGGCTATGGTGTCCCAGATTATCGACGGCTACTCCACAGGTGCAATGACGCGGGGATACACAAGGTGTACCCAGCCGAAGGCAAGTGGAAGGTTGTGTCGTCCAACATTGTACCGATGTTGGGCGATGGGAGCGCCTGGATCCATAACCCTGACTTCCATTCTCCAACAGCTAGTAGGCGTGCACGCTCTGAAATATTGACAATTGTCAATTAGTGTATTAATTCTCAATTTACAGAGCGGCGAATCCCACTGTCGCTGTGAGCCTAGGCGTGAGGGCAGGTCAGTGTCGTGGTAAGACATCTTCCAAGCATTTATGGCATCGGTCTTGCATCGCACCTCGGAATCAATCAGTGTATTTGACAAAATTTTCCTGTCTAATTTTTCTGTGCTATGGATCGACGACAGAAATGCTGGCAGACTGACATCTGTGAATCTACGAATACCTAGCCCGCCCAAGCGAACTGGAAGAGACGCTAGGACCCAGGCCCGGTCATTAATATTTACATTTAAAATTTTACACAAAGAATTTTGTGTTAAGTTGTCTAGTCTGCCCAAAATTTCTAGATTTTTTCAAAATTGTCCTGAACGGAGGCCATGTGTAAATTTGGGTACGAAAAGACAAAAACGAAGAATAGTGAAAGCTGAATGAATACTGATATTACATAGACTATCAATAACACAAAATTTGAAATTTTACAATTTATTGTCAAGTAATATTATAAAAATAAGTACATTTTTATCTTTAAATATATAATTCTACTGTACGTGTGTATGTCACTCAACTCCTCCTAAACGGCTGGACCGATGTTGATGAAATTTTTTGTGTGTGTTCAAGGGGATTCGAGAATGGTTTAGATTCACAATTTGGTTCTTTTTTTTTGCAGGACAACGTCTGTCGGGTCCGCTAGTATAATATATAATATGCATATCTTCTATGTATATACTACCCGTATTTACACTTACTACAAACTATACTATACACATTAAAATCTACACTATATACAGGTGTCAAAGAACTCGTCCGCCTCGTCGCCGACTGGCAATGTTCCCAGAAGGCTGGCAGCATTGCCACGTTGTACGGCAATGCTTATTCTTTGAGCTAAAAAGTAACCAGCCTTCTGGTCTTGCGAAGAGTCAATTATGAGTTTTGAGATGGTTTTAAAGAGTCCGTGAGCGCTCCGACCCTAAGGTCCCAGCGTCTCTACCCCAAACGGCTCAAATATGTAGTCTCCTACTAAATTTGAGTATTTGCGCCGTTTGAGACTTTCCGCTGATGCAGCAGCAGTGCCGGCACAACCCGCTGTACTAGGAAGGTGAGAAGGTGCCAGAGTTTAACGCACGTTGGGTCCCACACTAAAGGCCTACCCATCTTCCATGGCAATAACGACATTCCATCAGGTCTTTTTCCATCGCCACGTGCCAGTCCATTTGGTTCACGAACTGCTGGGATACCGGCGGTGGAAAGAGCCTGACGGATTATGTCATTAAGTTTAGCGTGTCGAGAAATACGACCTGCGCTTCTACTGCATGAAAGACCGTTGTCCAAGGCCGATGTCCAAGGTTATCGCCTACTTCTCCACAGTGGCAACGATGCGGAGAAACACATGGCGCACCTAAACGAAGACAGGTGGCAAGGCGGAAAGTGGTATCGTCCAACATAGTACCTATATTGGGCGAGGGAAGTGCATTGATCCACAATCCAGACTCCCACTCTCCCACAGCCAGCAAACGCGCTCGCTCTGAAACATTTGAGGAAGTTTTAATTAGTGCATCTCGTCTTAAATTACAGAGTGGCGCGTCCCACTGCCTCTGAGAGAATGGTTGAGATGGTAGATCAGTGAAGGGGCTAGTAATCTTCCAGGCATTTATGGCATTCGGTCTTATACAACACCTCAGAATCAACCAGTGTGTTAGTTAAAATTTTCCTGGTTAAGACTTCAGTGCTGTGAACCGATGACAGAAACGCCGGTAGGCTAATATCATTAATTTTGCGGATGCCGAGCCCACCCATGCGAACTGGTAGGGACGCCTGAAGCCAGGCCCGATCCAAGGCCACATTTAAAATTTGACTGAGGGTGTTATGGATGATAGTGTCAACCTTTTCCAAAAGCTGTGGATGTTTCCAAAATAGTGAAGAGCGTAGTGCATGAGTAAACTGTGGGACAAAAAGGCAAAATCTAAGTATTGTACAAGCCGTGTGAATATTTAGATTAACTAATTTATTTGAATTTTCCTGAAACTTTTGAATTTATCCTCGATGAATGATGAGTAACCGTCTTCTAAAATCGGGGACCCTAGGAGGCGTAGGATAAATCGTCTAAATGTTTTATGTTTGGGGTCAAAGAATCAAATTTTTGCTTTGTAGTGTAGTGTTTAATAAAAGTGAGGTCTTGTAAAACTGTATTTACGTCTCCCCCCAGGGTTCCGTCATCTAGGTACCAAATGTTAAATTTCGAATTTATTTGAAATTTTTCCTCGAAAAAAGTGGAATAGCCATCTTCTAAAATCGGGGACCCTAGGAGGCGTAAAGAAGTTTTGTCCAAAACTTTTATGTTTTAATATTTTTTTTTTAATTTGATGACTTGCAATATCGCTTTAGTGAACACTGTAAGGATATTGTAAAATGTGATTATAAATAACAAAAAAAAAAAAAAAAAAAAAAATGTTGGGGGCCAAACAGTTGACTTTGGAGATTGTTGTTAATTTATCTGTGTTTTCAGATATAAAAATCTCACATTTATTCGGGTTCAGTTCTAAGCCAATTGACTGAAACTCGTTCTTTATTAGGGCTAAATCTTGTAAAACTGTCTCTACTTTTCCCCCTAAAGTCCCGTCATCTAGGTATAGGTACCAAATGTTGAATTTTGATTTTATTTTTTGAATTATTGGGTTTAAACTCAGAACAGAACCAAAAAACCATAAACCCACCATAAACAAAATTCATTCTTCATTTTTGACGTTAATTTCACTGACATGTAACAATTATTTACAATTTACAATATATAAAATGAATCCCTATTTCCCTTGGTCACGACATCACGCGTGAACGGCTGGACCAATTTCGCTAATTCTTTTTTTGTTGTGTTCGTAATTACCAGGAGAATGATCTTATGGAAGGAAAAAAAAGAAAAATTAATGCGGTACGAAGTTCGCCGGGACAACTAGTTTACAATAAGAATTACAATATACATAATTATTAGACTAAAAATATTTACATTACAAAATATCGTTTAGAAAATCCTCCGCGTCATTGCCGACTGGGAAGGTTCCCAGAATGCTGGCTGTGTTGCCACGTTGGATGGCGATACTTATTCTTTGGGCCAGAAAATAGCCAGCCTTCTGGTCCTGAGAAGCATCGATTAGGCGTTTAGCAATGTCTCTATAAAGGCGGCGAGCACTTGGACCCCATGACCCCAGTGTCTCAACCCCAAACGGCTCAAATATGTAATCACCTGCTAGGTTAGCATATTTACGCCGTTAAAGGCCTTCAGCCGACGCAGCAGCAGCGCCGGCACATCCGGATGTGCTTGGGAGGTGTGAAGGTGCTAAGGTGTCGACGCATGTAGCGTCCCACACCAAAGGCCTTCCCATCTTCCACGGTAGCAACGACATACCGTCCGGTCTCTTTCCATCGCTTCGTACTAAACCATTTGGTTCACGTATGGCCGGAAGACCTGCGGTGGAAGGCGTAGTAGCCCGCCCAAGCGAACTGGAAGAGACGCTTGGACCCAGGCCCGGTCTTTGATTATATATATGTCTAGATACCGTGTCTAGTACAAAGCGAGTTGTCAAAAGTGGTCCTGTTGTTTATTCACGTGTGAGTGACAAATGTCACCCGCGATAATATTACGTACCAGGGTTACATTAGTGTGCGAGTGGCCAAGGCCACCACAAAATTTTTCCCCAAATATATGGGAAACAAATTCTTCGGATTTAGGTAATTAAGGTTTGTTGTATGGGAGGTAGGTAGTAATAAAAATCATCAACCATCATCATACAAGGGCTCTTTATATTTATTTAAAAGGAATTTTAACAGTTAAAATAATACAAGTATAGATACAAAAAATGGGTCAGCTGAAATCGTGCTCGAGTGGTTCCGTTCCGTTAGACAACGTTCAAAGAATCAAAATATTTATACAAACGAAAAGAAAGGACGCTTATGCAAGTCATTACAATATTGTTAAGGAAGAAAAAAACAATTCCATCAATTGATTAATGAAGTAAAAGGTAAGTATGTATTAAGTATTATTAAGACTTACAGGGCCAACAAATGCTTCTTGCTTTGCGTAAGGCATGTCTGTATATGTTACATTATTAGATTCACCTGTATCACTATCCGATTTTATAGAAGATAGAAATAAAGCCTGAAAATAAAGTATAAAAGTACAATTAGCACAAGGTACTCAGGGGCCCAGACAACATCTCCAGTAATCAAGTCACCCTCACCTGCACCATGCACGCAGTCCATCTGCTAACAAATGGACAAGGCTCTGGCAAATGTACCCAGTCCCCGAAAACGACGATAGGCTCGCCATTTTATTAAGTGGCGTAATAAGCGCCTCTAACTACCCCTTCGGTAAGAAAGACACGATTTGTATCTGTCTGTCTCATCACAAGCTTAACTTTGTAACTGTACTCAACTATTATTAACATAATATTTGTTACTTACCCTAACAGGAACAGCTCCCACTTTTATGGCGTCCACCTTTAGTTGTGATTACATCATTTTTAGAAAAATGTCCAGAACAAATACGTGCTTTGGTTTTCCACCACGGTTCCTTCCTACTCTGCCTTACTATTTCAATCCATTTACTGGCTAATATCGGATCTCCGGGGAACCTAAATAAAATGAACCAAAATTTAAATCGTAAGACATCTACTTTTAGTAACAAAAATTATTAGCACAAATGAATAAATAAAAAGAAAAAGTCTTTCATTACTTTCAGAACCAAAACGTTGTCAACAATTTAAATCTGGTAAAAACTATGTGAAAATGTTAGATAAGGATTAGGTTTGCGCAAACTCATATTATATTAGACTTAATATACATCCATAATACACAATTGCCGTCAATTGGGAAATCTTATTCTTTCAAGTGGCAACATTTTTGACAAGATCTCTTCGAAGTAAAATTATTTTTACAATAATGATTTAGTTGACATGCAATCAATAAAACATAATACTTACAGGTGGAATGTAACCTTCCTAGGTATATCTATCTTTCTAAGATAGTTTTTACAAAATATTATTGCACAAGAAGTCAATATTTAATGTAAAATGTCAAGAGCACAATTGGCATTTGAAACTTCAACCGTACTAACGAGCCGCGCGCAGCTTAGTTGCAGTTTTGCATCTTTTGAATCTATCCTCTTTTGACGGCCGGACTAGGTATCTTGACATATTATTATATATATAATCAAAGGGCCCGGTCATTAATGCTTACATTTAAAATTTTACACAATTTATTTGGAGTTCGACTTTTGCTAAGCGCGTGGCTGGTGGCTTTTTAGGTTACCTCTGGCAAAATCTGGCAAAAATCGGGTTCCCAGACACTCATTTATACCGAACAACGTTTCTTATATTGGCCTGCACCTCGAGCTAGTTCGGAATAATTAGTTCTTCTGTGTGTGGGAGTATAAGCATTACCTTGACATTGGCGAAATCATCGATAATAACGATGGAGCCTCGTTTCTAAAAAAAGAAGAAGAACAATTTATATTTATCAATCCACACCGAGTTGGTTCCCAGTATATTACTTACTCTATTGTAGTGGGCGTGTCAGCGATCAGCATTGGGATCTAGTGGGCCTGACTAATAGTAGACTCTCTCGCTGGATACCATGCTGTAGGCAGTGGAATGTGGCCGTATCCTTGAAGCACTAGACCAACAATCTTTCCATTCATCTTTATATCCTTCCCTGCAGTGCGAGCACGGGCGGCGTGTCGACATATTGTCGGTTCACCTGTTTGCACAAATGTCGCTAACACATTTTTTGACATTTTCTGCGATATCATTGGTGCAAACAGGTGGACCGACAATATGTCGACACGCCGTGCTCGCACTGCATGTCAAGGGCTGAAAGGGTGAGGGAGCGTAGTAACATACCGTCACTGCTGAGTTCCAAGGTGTGCGGCGAGGATGTCGCACGTAACCCTTCTGTCCTTACGGTAGCAGGACAAAAGAGTTACGTGCTGTGGGATTTCAGCCCACGCGTGTCTTCACTCACAGACGAACTCGGAATAAAAACTGACCTCTAAAGATCCGAGATAACACCCGACTCAACGCCATGAAAGAAGCCCCATAGGTGGCCAGTCCTCCGGCTCCCTGGGGGTGTTCTAATCAATACCCGGGCGGGATCGATAGGGCGGATGTGGTCATAGGTCTCCTTCTTCTTTTTTTTAAAACGTGGCTCCATCAATGTTCATCGATGATTTCGCCAATGTCAAGGTATTGCTTGATTAGTTGATAGTCCCGCACAGTAGAACTAGTTATTCCTAACATTTTCATATCATTTCATTTCATAGCTCCAGGTGCAGGACAAGAAACGTTGTTCGGTATGTGAGTGTCTGGGAACCCGATTTTTGCGGAGCACCAGGAGTAGCCTAAAAAGCCGCCAGCCGAGCCAGCTGAGCTCAGCAAAAATAGAACTCCGGTCATCAGACAGTCGCAGATCTAAAAAAATCAACAATTAGCTGTCAAAGTCAAATCAATGTCAGACAAATATCACCATCATCCCCATCCATGACATGATGACATGATTCTATTTTTCTCATTCTCAATATTCTCATTCTCTCGTTCGACAACCTGTCAAAAGTATTAATACGAGAGCTTGGTGTTGTTTTATGAAATATTACGAAAAGTAAAATTCACCGAACTTAGTGCATCGTAGATCCCGTAGCAACGAGTATAATCAATTTCGTAACTCATCATAACACTGAAATATTTTACAGTGATGAGCCGATTACCGAAAATATTCCGGTGTAAGTACTAATGGTTTTTACATGTATGTTGTCTTACTTGCATTAGACTATGATATCGCAGTAGTTGTATTTTAAATACAGCAAGAGTAATTCAATTTCAGAACTTAATTTAATTGAAGCTTCACAATGAGCCAGATAGATATTGTCGGTTATATATCTTCGCTATTGGATTCTGGAAAATATAAGGAAGCACTAAGTGCTCCCAATGAAGACAAATACTTGAACAAATTTACGGAGGACTGCTGGGATTTGCTTACTGTTGTAGTTGGAAAAATTCAAGATGAAACAATTATCATCAAACCATCTCTTTATGGTGCATGTGAACAATTGCTATCAATTATTATTGAAAAATGTACCCCAGAAGAAGCCCTATTAGAATTTATTGAAAGGATAGAACTGGCCAAGAATGATGCTCAATTTGGACTTATATTACCGCCAATCCAAGATCTATTGAAAAAGTTATCTCTTAAAAGGGGTAGATCATTAGAATGGTGTTTAAATTCTATTAGCACATACATTGAGAATATTCCTGTGTCAGAACATCATTTAGAAGGACAAGAAAGAGTACTGCTGGACTCTGACCATAACATAAGAAGAGTAACAAAGGTTTACACAATGTTACCACCATTTTACAGTTATTTTATTAATGAAGTAATTGAAAAAAAAAATCAGAAAGGAAAGCAAATAATAGCAGCATTTCTGATTAGCCTTCTTGGTAAACCTTTGATTTATATAGACTTAGATCCAGAATCTAATGAAAATAGTGAGGCAAGATTGAACTGCTCAACAATTATCCATGACATTTGCACTCTAGAGAAAAATGTATTTAAATTACTTGAGTTAATAGAAATCTGTTACAAGGAGGGGCTGAGTAAGAAGGTATCAAAACATGCTAATGAAGATGAGCTATCTCCATATGATAATAGGGACAAAATCAATATGACTTCGCTGTCTGGATTATTCTATGTTATTTTTTCTGGCCATTTTAACATACCAGAGTTTGCGATACCCCAGGTTTATCGTTTGGATTATGTCCTCAATACAATCATGTTATGTGGTGTTCATTTGCTAACATATGCTGAATACGGGCCACTGGCAAAAGCAATTGTTTTATGTAATGCCATTCTTAATAGTTTCCCTCCAAAACTGTCATATGATATGTTTTCACCAGTTCACATTGATATGTGTAAAGGGTTAATGAATGTGTCAATATATTCCAGTTATGAACTACTACGCAAACAAGCAGTAACTTTAATTGGCTGTCATATTAATAAGTTTGATTATAAGGGAAGATGTACACTCATTAAGTATTTGATTGAGCTATCTAATCATTCTGGCATGATTGGATATGCAATAACTTTATATAAAAATTCTATAAATGAATCATTTGTAGACTCTAAATTGGATGACTGTTTTACTGGACCTCAACTAACTAGTATGATAAAAAAGTTTTGCTTACTACCCCATGGTGCTGAGTCAGACCTTGTAGAATTAGCAGACCAAATAATTTCAGTACTGAATTTCCTGAGATATTTAACTATAAAGGACACCGAGAATCTTACAGGCATCAGAGATAATTTTTCATTTATTGAAACCAGTTACATTGAACAGCTTAGAGTTGGACTTAACATGTCCAAAGCACATTATGAAGAAAAGCTGAAAGAAATTGAGGAAGGAAAGGCATTGCCAGAAGGCAACATGAACGTTTCTGTCAACATTGGAGGCAATGTGTTAGACAACATCCCTCAAGAAAATAAAAAGGAAATAATATGTTCTGCTTTAAATGCTTTCCATTTAATAGAGGGTCTAATTGCACGTCTATCTGAGTGTATTAACGTGAACAAAATGCAAGGCTTATCTATGTATTGTGATAGTGTATAAACTTTTGGTCTAAATAAATCAATTCTTGAAAATACGTAACTTTATTTATCCTTAAATACCACTCTTTAATTTGCTATAATAGAGTTTTAAGTAATAGCTGCTTCAACTATTATTTCTGAATCCTTTTTCCTTGTTAACAGCATTGAAGAATGGGCAAAGAATGGTTGGCTCATTGGCAATTCCCATCAATAAAACTCAAGGTATTACAAGAAGTTACTGTCAGAGTGTTTTTGAAAAGGAGTTGATACCCACTCCTGTATCAACTGAACATGATGATCATCAGTATGAAGAAAATGTAAAGAACCGAATTTTGGAAAAATCTTTACAATTTGTACCAAGCAGTGGTTGGTCCATCGAGTCGTTGAGTTTGGGTGCCAAAGCAGTTGGTTACCCAACAATAACACATGGTTTATTCCCTAATGGCGGTGCAGATTTAATACATTATTTTAATATCAAATGCAATGAAAAATTAGTAGACCAGATGAAAAATGTAAGTGTCTCCTACACACTTAGTAGGTATATTAGCTAATTTTGTTTTGTTACATTTAATTTGTTCTACATAAAAAAAAATGTTTTCTGTTAAACAGTGGCCGACAGGAGACTTAAAGGAAACTAAAGTACCAGCAGTATTTGTAGAAAATGCCATTATGACTAGATTATTAATGATAGATCCATATAAGTAAGTGCTTTTGTTAGTTACCATCAATAATATCAGTAACTAGGTATATCTACTCCCATGTGTTAATATTCGCTACAGCGCCATCTATTAACTCTTCATTGGTACTTTAAAATTTCAACCATTCAATTCTAGGAGCACCTGGCCTAAAGCAATGGCTACACAAACAATTCCTAATAATGTTTCAAACGGATTGGCTACCCTCTTATCACTTGTAGATGACATTTGCTATCATTCTGGGGACAGAAGTGTCGATGTAAGTATAACTAATTGCAATAAATCAAAATTGTCCAATCTCTAAATGTAGACGCTTCGCTCGCTCGGTCGATTATAGGTACATAATATGATAATTCATCCTCCTAGTACCAATTATAGTGTAAATGTGCGGGCCGGCTCCTCGAGCGAGAGAATATCGGGTAATCTCCACGATCTAGCTAGCGTATCGTCGCGACTATTTGAGACTTTTTAATCGCGAGTAGCCGCCGCGTTTGCTGCGATTACCACCTTTGAGTGACGATAATATCGCCGAGAATCTGGATTGGGTTGAACTTCATTGGCCCTGGAGAAAATTAAAAACAATGTGTAAATTGGGTCACGTGCATTATCATTGCTAATCGACAAACTCTTCCAATTCCAATGTCATGCTCATAGGTAAGGGAGTAAATGACTGTAAGAAGAATAGAAAAGTGCAATTTGGTGCTGCCAAACGTCGAGCTACACTTGGCAGCACCGAATTACACTTTTCACTTCACACATTTCAATAAAGTTGATGATAATTTGAAATTGCAGTTCAACTGGTACGCCCGCCGAGTAGGTTTGGCGGGTATATACAAAGCAGCAGAATTATTTTATCTAACAGACAGTTCCCTAGAATGCACTAGTACAAGGAATTTTGTTGGTTCACGCATTCGAGATGCACAGTTGATTCAGACTGCATTAAACTTGAACCCTGTTGCTGCTGCGCCACAAGCATTAACTGCAGCATTTACAACGGTAAGGATATCTTCAGGTAACCTTGTTAAAGTGCAGGCCACACCGCCAGCGGGCGGGCGAGCGAGCTAGGCGGGCGAACATCGTTTCACCTCTTTACATACTTCGGTTAAAGCGCAGGCCACACCGACAGCCGACCGGGCGAGACGGGCGAGCGAGCTAGGCGAGAGGGCGAAGCGAAATAGCAAACAACGCAAAATTTTGGCGAAGTAAACTATGTGGTTCACACCGAAAACTATGGACGGACGGGCGGACCGGGGGGTGCGAGAGGTTAGCGTTCTGTCTATTGTCATGTCAGTTGTCACTCGCGCGCAGTTGCATAGTGCACGTATTTTTGCACTTCGAGTACCCGAAACGGGGAGGACGGGCGAGTGGGCTGACGGGTGAGCTAAGCTAGCGAAGTGGGCGCGCCTAACGAGGTGAACGAGAAGCTTCGCTGGAATAGTCGGATAAGTTCGTTAGGTTCGCTCGCATCGCTAGTAGGTTTAGTCGGTAGCTCGCAGTGTGAACCGAAGTATGAAAGAGGTGAAACGATGTTCGCCAGCCTAGCTCGCTCGCCCGCTCGCTGGCGGTGTGGCCTGCGCTTCACACTGCGAGCTACCGACTAAACCTACTAGCGATGCAAGCGAACCTAACGAAATTATCCGACTATTCCAGCGAAGCTTCTCGTTCACCTCGTTAGGCGCGCCCACTTCGACTTCGACTGGCAAGCGAAGTCGACTGTCGACCTGTGTAAATGAGCCATGAGATTCTAACGTCAGGGACTCAGGGTATCTACCATAGTATGACCTTTTCTGAATTTTTCTGTGTGTTTTGATAGTAGATTATATATTTAACAAGCTGGCAACATCTAAGAAACGTCAAATCTGTCAGAAATTTTCATTTGAAGCCGTTAAAGTGGGGGCTCTCAAACAGTTCTCAAATTGTGTTATTAAACCCTCCCATTTAACTATACACAAGTGCATTTGGCAGGATAAAACTTGTTATAAACTAAGTACCACTTATTATTCTACCTTAAATAAACAATGTTTAAGCAAATATCAGCATTATTATAATATAAAAGCAAAAATTGTAGACTACTGTAAATTGTGGGTAACTATGAGGTTATAAGGCACGTCATAGATGTTTTTAGGAACGAGTAGGGGGGTTAATCGGAACGACGTTATTATTAAATAAGGAAGTGCAACAGTTGTATAGGGACGATAACAAAATAATTAGACATGGTGACAACCCTTTGCTCTTGGTCCTATGGCTCATGAACGGTTCCTATTGACCCCAATTTCTCGATTATCGATTTATGGCAAATCGGCAGCATAATTTCTAATTATTTTTTAAATTCAAAGTCTATTCAAGTCGACTAAAGTTTTAGTAATATTTAACCTATCATTTATACCGACGTAGTGTTTGTTTTCATCCTTTAAAGATAAAAATCTTTCCTATTCACCCCGTTTGACGATATCAGGATTCCATGGTGAGTATGCTGGACGAAGGGACACGGTCCGCCCGCTACGCCCGTCCGTCTATAGTTTTCGGTGTGAACCACATAGTTTACTTCGCCAAAATTTTGCGTAGTTTGCTATTTCGCTTCGCCCTCTCGCCTAGCTCGCTCGCCCGCCAGCTGTCGGTGTGGCCTGCGCTTTACCGTCTGATTGTTTGTACATGTGGGAGCATCTTTGAGTATTTTGATAACTATTAACTTGAGACTCCACTATTTGTATGGCGAGTATTATAAGGGCGTCAATTCAACATCAGACCGTGAATTTACTTTGAGAGAGAATTATAAGTTTCTTAATTAATGAATTTAGCTTACTTTATGTTAGAAAAAATTGTCATTTTCATACCTCTATATTTTATTAAATACTAGCGGACGGCCGCGGGTTTGCCCGCCGGAAGTAGTATTATAACTTTCCTCGAAAACCACTCTATCCATTAATGATAATAGCATGAAAATAGGTGCAGTAGTTTTTGAGTTTATCGCGAATAGACAGAAGAACTTTGTTTCAATATGTAGTGATTTAGTAACCAATTTGTTGAATTTCAGGCCAAGAATATTCTGGGAATTAATACACTCAAATGAAGAATTAGTGTTTGTGTGCAACAATTCAACACAAAAATGAAAACTGTGACTTCTAAAGTAGTAGTAATAACATAGTCTTTTAGACATTGTTAATAAATAAATAATTTATGTCAGGTGCATTCTGTTTTATTTATCATATTTTCATATTAAAATATTAGACTTTCATAATATAAAACTTTATCATAATATGTGTATATCTATTACTATTATATGTATAAGAAGTTTATTGATGCAGTCTCTTATTTAAAGTCAGATTGAAAATGTCTTGACGCAGAACGTCACTTTCGCAAAATGTCATCGTGAAAAATTTGGTCACTTTAGCACAATGTGACTATCAAAAATGTCACTTTCTTAGAATGTCACTTTCGCAAAAAGTTCACTTTCTTAAAATGTCACTTTTTCAAAAATTACACTTTCGCAAAAATGTCATTCAAGCGTTGATTTCGCAGCAACAACCTGAACCAAAAGAGAACTGTTTATTCATCTTATTAAAGTCGCTACTCGCTCGCGAATATTTTTTTTATATTTAGTAATATCTACATATATCAGAAGGGGTAGGCAGAGGTGCATTACACACCCGTACCTGGCCTCCGTCACTCCATGTACTTACGCGCTATAATTACCTACCGCCCGGCGGGCCGTTTGAGGACCAAATTCAGTGCGGTTTTCGCAAGCGAAGCGCACGCACGTTGTTCAATTTTAATAGTTCCATTCGTTCGTACGCGTACCTACGATGCCGTCCGGTGCCTTATGTGCTGTAGATGGGTGCAAATCAAGTAAAAGAAGGGATAAACACTTAACATTTTTCCATTACCTGTCAATGACGAAAGGTAAGAACAATTGGTACAAAGATAAGAATAAAAAACTATTACTATTTTTTGTCGTTTAAAAATTATTTTTAATAGGTTTTAATACTAAGCATTAGCCTTTCAGACACAGATTTACATATTTTTGTTACATAGAAACGTTATACTTTATTTTAACATCGTTTAAATAGCTATTTTGATTAGAATAAAATTGTGATAATATTTGACGGACAGTCGCGCAAATACCTACCTACGAAACTTCCAACAAAAGTCGCGCCACAAGAGGCAGCCCTGCGATTGCTGTGGAAACGCGCGGTGCGAAGCAATCACAACTGTAAGCTTGAGTATTTAGGCACATTTTAGCATGCAGTGGTTGCTGACGCGACGGAGTAGGCTATTATAGCAGTAGGTATTGGAAATTTTCTACTGAGTGAAGTATCTGTTACGTAGTAACTATTTAGTAATCTGTGCCCGTACTTCGTCTGTATATTTTACGCCCCACGTAACAGGAGGCAAGTTGCTTACTGTCGTTACCAAGTACAATAGAAAATCCATAACCACTTGTTAACTCAAAGCAAAACTCCAACAGCCAAACCGATCGCATGTTATATACAGTTCGCGAGGGATAAGCTGATCTATGTTCCAATCACTTTACTGTTTGAAAAGTCTCTCCGGGAAGGTTGTGTCCCCTCTATTTGGAAGTGTGCGCTTATCACTCCGATACCTAAAGGAGACATCAGCTGCGACATTGAGAAGTATCGATCAATTTCAAAATTGTGCCAGTTTGGCAAGATTTTGGAAAAGATTGTTACTGACCTGTCTGCAGCTCTGCGTCGTCATATTACGATAAATCAACATGGTTTTTTAACCCTTAATAGGGCAACAGGAACATTATTCCCAGGTGAATTTCACGTTGTGAACGGTCAAATGGACTTATGTTCCCACGAAATGTCAGTGTCATTCCGTAGTTTAATATATTATCTATAATTTATAGTCAAGCATCCATGTTTTTAAACGAAACAAAAAATTAAAAAATGTGTCAATGTCATTGTTTCGACTAACGGTCGACGGTTACGACTTTCTATTGCAGTTTTGTTACTAAAAATAGTAATAATGTCGAAAAAAATCCGGTAAGTGTTTATTTTTGATAATTTTCCATAGATTTAATGTTAATTCAGATAAGCATGTGTTTTATTTTTCAAAATAATAATAAACGAATTAGTTTGATTGATTGAAAGTGTGTGGGAAATAATTTCATGTTGCCCATTTAGATTTATTATGTAATATTCTATGTGGGAAAACTGTTTCCGTAGGGAGTGTGTTATATATCAATTTGTCCCATAGGCACTTTTATAGTTACAGAAATCTCTTCGCGATACGGAAATTGAGGCAGAACTGTCACATATGTTTTATTCGTCGGAAGAAGAATTTGAAGATGAGGCAGTTGACTCATTTGCCACCAGTAATTATAATTTTGATTTAGATGAGCGTTTAGATGAGATTCAACATATTTCCATTGAAGAATTACATTCAGTATTGGTGGGAGAATCAGATCTATCATCAATTCAACAGGATTTCGAACCAATTCTTCCCCACGCATCTTCAGTTTCACAAGATGCCACAGCTGAAGTCCAAGCAGGCCGTTCTCGGATGTTTTTGGAAGTTTCTACCCTGCATGATCAAAATATTGCTGATGTGGCTATAACTGATATCCAGGCAGACCATTCTTATCCAGAACCAATACTGCCAGAGCATGCTATCCCCAGCCACAAAGCTGAACCAACATCTTTTTCTAGGGATAGATTCCAACAATTACAAAATAAATCAAGAGATTGGTCTTCTGCAATTAATAATATTACTTGGCCAATTTTTGAGAAGGAAATGCTGGTAAAAAAAAGTTACACCAACAGAAGTCAACCATTGGATTATTTTCTTGATTATTTTCCTGATGAATTATTAGATATTATTGTTGAGAATACTAATATTTATGCAAAACACACTTTCAAAAGCTTGGGCAGATATTACAAAAACCGAACTAAAAGCATACTTTGGAGTGATTATACTAATGAGCATAAATCCACTAGCAGATATGAAAGTATGATCAGGTTCAAGGGCCGTAGTCACATGAAGCAATATATGCCGAAAAAAACCATCAAGCGTGGTTATAAGTGTTGGTCAAGGGCAGATTCTCGAACAGGGTATCTATATGAATTCCAATTTTATACTGGTAGAGTTGATACTGGTACTGAAGAGAGTTTAGGGGCCAGGGTTGTAATGGATTTGTGTGAGACTTTGCCAAGCGGTACATTAGTAGCGTTTGATATTTTTTTTACAAGTCTTCCACTGATGGCGCTTTTATATGAAAAGGGAATTTATAGTGTTGGAACTCTAAGAATAAACCGTAAGGGTTTACCGGATTTGATAACAGGTAAAAATCAAACCCGCGAAGAAAAGAAGGAATTAGCCTTAAACGTTGGTGAATTTATATACCAGTGTGATTCATGTACAGCTGTATTGAAATGGTAAGATACTAAAGATGTTTTTGTTGGAACAACTGCGTTTAATCCTGCGGCGGTGGAATTGATTGAAAGGAAACTTCGATCATTTTAGGGCATCATATCCGCTAGGTCGAAAATCGCGGAAGAATTGGCACAGGCTGTTTTGGTTCTTGATGGAGGCAGCTGTCATCAATTCCTATATTGTTTATATGACATCTCACTCGGAAAGGAGGAACACCCATAAAGAATTCCGACTTCGATTGGGCAGAGGTCTCATTAGCAATTTTTCACCAAGAAAAATCCTTGCGCCCCTGTTCAAAAATAAAAAAGGAGGGGCCATTGCAGTACCAGATGAGATTCGAAAGGCCGATGTAGGATCTCACATGCCCGAATTGACCAAATTTCGAAGATGTAGAATGTGTAGTACACGTGAAAAGGAGCAACGAAGCAAATATATTTGTAAAATTTGCAAGGTATCTTTGTGCGCTGCCCCTTGTTTCGAATTGTTTCACAAATAAAATAAACTAATTATGTTCTTTAATTTCAGTGTTTTATTTCTCTCAGTTATCAGACTACATTAAATTCAATTCTGTTTTTACTGTTGCTACTATGTATGTATGAAATATATTTCCCACAGAGTGGGAAATAATTTCCCAGGAATTATTAAAGGTTCCCATGTAAACGGACAACAGAAACTATTTTCCCGCAAGTATTCCTGAAAAACTGAAAACACGTAAAAACATACTGATATTAAATCTCAAATCTGTATAAACACTATATTACATATAAGCTTAATTTTTTTTATAAACATGCAAATATTAGCCATGCCCTATTAAGGGTTAAAGGGGCGTAGTGTTGAAACAAATCTTCTATCTTATACAGAGATTATTCTAGAGGCTTTGGACAACAATTACCAAGTGGACGCTGTCTACACAGATTTTGCCAAGGCATTTGATAAAATCTCTCATGAACGCTTACTTTTGAAGCTTTGGCAACTTGGTGTACACGGTGACCTTTTTCGTTGGATTAAGTCTTATATCGAAAACCGATCACAGGCTGTTGCGGTGGGTGGGTATGCCTCTCAGAGCAAACCAATTACCTCGGGCATACCGCAGGGGTCTCATTTGGGGTCATTGTTGTTTATTTTGTACCTTAATGACGTCTCGGAATGCATAAACAATTCAAATATACTATTATATGCCGATGACACAAAGATTTTTAAAGTTATCCGAGATGTAGGTGACTGCGAAGCCTTACAAAGGGACATATGTAATTTTGAGGATTTTTGCCAGAAGAATAACCTCTTTTTAAATGCAGACAAGTGCTCTGTTATTAGTTTTAGTCGAAAGAGAGAGCCTATTGTTTGTAATTACCATCTTTGTGGAACGGAACTATCCCGCGTGAATCAAGTTCGTGATCTTGGCGTGGTTATGGATTCGAAACTTACTTTTGTGCCTCATATAGAAAATATAATAAATAAGGCTTTTAAAAAACTAGGTTTCATTCTTCGTGTGGGGAAACCCTTTAAGAGAGCCTCAACCTACAAGGTGTTGTTTAATAGTTATGTTCGAAGTCAACTTGAGTTCGCGAGTTGGGTTTGGAATCCATATTTCGATGTCCACATTAATAAAATAGAAAAGAGTCCAGAAAAAGTTTATAAAAGCGCTCGAATATCGTACTGGTCATGAATATTTGGATTACGTAACGTCACTAAAGAGACATGATATGTTTACCTTAAGTTGTCGTCGAAACTGCACTGACATTTCAATGCTATTTAAAATTATTCATAATGTAGTCGATGTCCCTCCGTTATTGCATTCATTGTCTTTTAGAGTTCCTAAACGTCGCGAACGGAACTGCCGGCGTAAACCTGTCTTTGCCATACCCCGCAGTCGCACAAGTTACGCGGAAAATGCCTTCATGAGACGTGCTTGCAGGTTGTACAACGATAGATTGTTAAGTGTGTTTTTATTTGGTGTATCTCTTAGACATCTGAAAAGATTAACTTTACAGTGTCTATCTGAATAGGAAATCCATATAGATCTGACTCTAATTACGTATTTTTTTTCTAATTTTTTTGATTGTCAGATTATGGCTTTATTTTAGGTGTAATTTTAGGTATAATGTTGTAATTTAATTAACTTTAAATTTGCAAATTTGTTCTTTTATGTACTTAGTTCTTTTATGTACTTAGTTATTTATTTTTTCTAAAATACAGGAAACTGTAAGTCTGGAACTATATGAAGGTTCTGTAAAATTGATTATGTATACGACTGTTTGTTTCTAAATAAATAAATAAAAAAAAATAAAAAAATACTCCACTACTAATGATCGCTTCCTACATGACGTCTGTCGTAACGACTAGTCGCCGACGCTAGCGACAGCTCCGCGTCTAGTCGCGACGACAAGACGCCAAATGCAAACGACAACGCCGCAACAAGACGCTGCGAGTAGACGCGGAGACATGTCGTCTAGTGTGCGGTGGCTGTAATAGGATGAATAAACAGTTCTCTTTTGGTTCAGGTTGTTGCTGCAAAATCAACGCTTGAATGACATTTTTGCGAAAGTGACATTTTTGAGAGTGACCTTTTAAGAAAGTGACCTTTTTGCGAAAGTGACATTCTAAGAAAGTGACATTTTTTATAAAGTGACATTCTAAGAAAGTGACATTGTGCTAAAGTGACCAAATTTTTCACGATGACATTTTGCGAAAGTGACGTTCTGCGTCAAGACCATTGAAAATATCCCAATGATAGGGAGGGCTTTTCCGTCAAGCGTTTCTCCACCCGCGTGCGAATCCCGCCCGCAATCCGTGTCGATGTCAATGTCAAATTTCATACAATAATTAAATGCTTTCAATGTCGCGTGGACCGCACGCATACCGGTTGCTATGGTCGGGGCTAGTCGCGAACTGATTTGACTTTGAAATTGACACGCATTGCGGGCGAGATCTGAACACTGAAAAAACGCATGATAAAAGTTACAAGGAAGGCACATTAGTTCCAGCTATGACGCTATAATATAGTCTGTGCCACTGGATACGTAAGATATTAAATTTGGTGGCAAAGGTAACTTGGTCCATACACCTGAAGATACTGTTTGCCTGATAACAAACCTGCAGATCATTTGTAAAGAATCCAGTTTTGCAAACCTGAAAAGAATTATAAAGAAATTTTAGGCAAAATTAAAAGTACAGTGTGGCTACTGAGAGAATACCTATACGGCAGTTGATAATTGATTTGATGAAATAACTTTAAAGCAGTGTACTAATTACGTACGGAATTTTCGTATTTATGAAATATTTGCGATTATTACGAAAATTTCAAATATTTCGCATTTGCAAATAAACTAGATTTTTTTATATTTTTGTGAAAAAAAGCTTTCAATCAATTTATGTATTGTCCCAATCATATTATTTGAAAGATTTTCCAGAGGTACATACAAACACTTTATAGGCCTAGGGTGATAAGAATAATATATAGAAACGAATATCCTGATGTGGAAGATATATTGTGGGCCACTAAAATGTTGTTTCTCATGCCTACGTACGTGTTCCCCTACATTAAACCCTGGTTTTTTTTAATTCCGCGGCCGCTCATGCGTCATTGCCGAGCGCCTCTGTTGAGCACACGTGTGGCCTCGTCGGGGGTTTGGTCGGGTTTCATCCGGCGTCGTTGGGGTTGCCTGTTATCCCGCGTCAGTGAGTGAATCTGGTTGCGTCCTGTAGGGCTGAGGAAGGATAACCACCCGCACCACACTCAGGCCCCGATCAGGGAGATCAATGGTCGTGGGCGTAAATGATTCCGCGGCCCCCTGGCCGCTGACTGCGGAACTTAGCAGGAAGGGTACGCTCCCTTTCCCTATCAACCGCCTCCTTTGCGAGCATGATCTGCTCGCAGATACAACCCTGGGTTCTTTAAGCCGAACGTGAAAAGGCACATCACTGGGCTGCCAATTCGAGAGCTTTCGGTAGCACTGTGTGCTGTGAGTCGCATTCGTCAATTTGGTGATTCCAAAATAAATAAATCGTAGAACAACTCTAAATTTGAAATAATAACGATTCTAGTATTCAATTAACATTAAGCCTAACGGAAATAAGTTATTTGTATATAATTTTTTCATATATATCGTAAAAATTATATAAAGAAAAAACAAATTTTTGCGATAATTCCGTACCTCTACAGTTGTACACTCACTCTACACTTACTGTACTTACACTATAAAAATATTGTAAATACTGAAACTAAAACTGTCATACTAATTTCAATTATAGCATAATAAATATTAACTAGAAAATTATGTCTCAGTGGTCTACAGAAAAAAAAATTAAGTCCTAATGAAATATACTATAAATGCACCACACCTATTTAATGGTCTTGCTAGTTTGACGGGCATCTCAAAAAGGTTTGATTTCACATCTACAGCTGCACAGTGTTCTGAAATTCGGTTTGCTGGCACAAAAGTCTCATTATTCAATGAAAATAAACCATTGGCATGTCGAAGGCGAGCATGAAGTGTGCGACCCACACATCGAAATGATACACAGAGGATGTGTCGTGAGTCACAAGAGTCTCTTACTAAAAACACATTGTCGTGCTGTCCTGATAGTAAATCTTCAGCCTCTGTAGAATTAATACCTCCCCAGTACCAACCATGTCTGTAAAAGCAAGTTGAATATAATACAAGCATCCAGGTCATTCTATTACCCAATTGAAATATTGCATGGTAAATAAGATCTGCAATTTCAAACATCTGTATAAAAATAGCCCCAACGCATCTACAACCAAAGACTAGGTGGCAGCACCACTCCATGATATAAAAGTGTAAAAATAAAATAAATAAATAAAATGTGGAGACAATACTGGGGAAGTTCAACTAGACATTTTTTTTTCTTAATAATAGCTTACTTTGATAACTGGCAATATATAGCACATGTTTCAAGACTTGCATGTTGGTGGTGGCCACGGAGAACAGAATGTCCATCTGCATGCTGACATTTCATAGCTTGTTTATTTAAGAGAACCCTCTTTGCTTCGGATCCAGACACCATAATTCTTCTGTCAGGGAATGCTGAGGCATCAGAACCTTTGTTTATGGGACATAGATGTTCTCCATTACTACTTTTATTGCAAAAATATCTGTGTAAAGATCTGACATTACCAGTCATAAATAACTTGTTTTTCCAAAATTTTACAAACTTGTTAGTGTTCATGGAAGGTTTGCGATCTGGTAATAACACGCCATTGATAATGTCAGACTTGAAATCCCCTTTGTTATCAATAGTTCGCTGCAGATGTTTACATTCCATGGGTTTCAACCATTTCCGTAAACAACCAGTAGCCAGCCATTTACGGCGATTACAATGATTACATCTCTCGTAGTTTTTATTCATAGTTATTATAAGACTGCAATTTTTTTTGTAAAATTATTTTAATTATTGCCGTCGTCCGTCCTTCACAATTTGTGCACAGACATAATTTTGTGCCCTGTGGATGGATCGCTTTCTTTCAATTTTAATCAAATTCAATTTAATCAATCACCCAACACGGAAACAACAAAACAAAATGAGATACAAGAAAGGCCAAGATTTAACTGTCAAGACTGTCACTGTGAAACAGCACTGTGACTTACCATAAATACTTTCTATCCATTTCGGGTAGGTTAAAGTCTGTGACCATACCGCCTTGTACCATAGACAGAATATTACAGAAATAATAGGTTATAATAATAACCCTACGACCTATTCTTCTTATTGCAGGCCATGGTGAGATTATCGACAGCTTCTAGTTGCATTGACGTGGAGATAGATAAATGCAATTATATTAATTATGAAAAATCATAGGATTTATAGCGCAGTTCACACTAAGCATTTCTGAATAAACCAATAAGATTTATGCATTTTATATGTGACAATCACGAACGTCAGGATTTATGCAACTGACAGGACTTTCATTGGCTGATTTTAGAATTTTCTAAATTTCTTCTTTGTAACTATTGTCACATAGGGACTCATTCTTTAAGTGCAAACTTTCTAGGTGAATCAAAAATTTCTTCGTCTGTACTAACGCTATTAAGACTCGTAGGGTATGGTATTTTGAAACTCTCGATATCCATTTCTGGAATAAAACCAAATAAAGTGAAGTCTACTTAATTAAGTGCCCCCGCAACGGGGCACTGGACGACTGTCGTTGCATGACCGGTGGGGCTGAAGGAGATCTCTCCAGCCTTCACCGTCATGGGGACCGCCGCCCGCCTCCACGACGGCGGAAATAACCTCCTCCGTCGTGGCCGCGTCATCCAGGCCCGATGAGCTGACATCCGATAAATTTTGAACAGCGCTTTATGATTTAATATGATCTATGGATGGATGGTGGGTGGACTGAACTGTGGAGTAAGGTATGACTGTGGAATTGGCAACACTGCGCGGAATGGATTGTGATTGTGGTGTGTTTTGGTGAAATAGTTTTAGGTCAAAAAATAATAAAAATAATTTGCTACTTTAGCATGTTTGCTTTTCTCATAAATTATAAAATGTTACTTTGAGAGTTTGTTATGGCTGTGTTTTGCATTAAATAAATATACGATTTGTGAGAGTAATGACACTGAAAAAAATCGCGAAAATGTCAACAAAATCTCACATATCCACGGAATTGAATGGTTTGTAAATAATATAATATAAATTAATTTATTTTAAATTATATGTTTTGGTTACAATTTGCCATTTAAATTATAGATAAGTTCTTCACAATAAAACGTACCTATATTCTTTGACTTTACAGACAGTATTAGCAATGTCTTGGGGAAAAATGTTAAAATTCTATATAAATCCCTTATTCGGATGGAATCAAGAGGTGATAAAGTAGATAACAAAGTTTTGGTAAGTACCTATATCTAAAAATTGTTGTTAATGTATGTATTGATTTGGTTAACTACTGTTTTTCTTATTACTACAATACCTGTCAATTCATATTACAAAAAGACAGTAAAATATTCTTTTTTATTTCTTATTTAGATGTGCATGTTTGTAAGGATAGGGTATTATTTAATTACACATTAGTGGTTTTTGTGGACCTAAATAATTAATTAATAAAATTATTGATTGCTTAGTATTTTTTGTGTCATGTTTTCTGTAGAAATTAATTGTGCATTTTTGTAATTAACTATTTATATTTTTTTACTTATTACTCATAATTTCTTCATGTAAATAAGATACAATAAATATATTTTTGTACATCATTATCCACTGAGCCTTTTCCAAAACCACTTGGGGTTGGCTTTATCATACATAATATGTACTCATAAGAAGATACTATAAAAAATAGTCGCTCCGTATGTATGCTTAGATCTTTAAAACTACGCAACGGATTTTAATGCAGTTTTCACCAATAGATAGAGTGGTGGTTGCGGAAGGTTTTTGTGTACCTATATAATTTGTCAAGCGGGCGAAGCTGAGGGCATCCGCTAGTTGTAGTAATAAATTTAAATGTCCTAAACAGTGAACGAAATAAACAAATAAAGGGATAAATATATGATAACAAACGCAGAATATATGATTACAAACGCAGTTTTAAACATGGCATCAAAAGGAGAGCTTTGCTGGCTTCACAGTTAAACCAACAGTGTTCAATAGAACATAATTCATTTTAAACAGCCGTTTTAAACCGTGTTATACCTTTATCTTCAAACAAAATCTCTAAAATAAAAGGTCCCTCGATATATTTTGTTTTCTATGAACAACAATTACTATTTCAAAATTGATAGTTGATTTAATTGTCGATGTACGTCTCTGATTGGCTAGCAACGCATAGCAACTGTGGCATTATAGGCGAAATGACAGGCCGGCTACAAAAACCGAACTACACAACTTTTCTTCACGGCAACATTTGCCTAGTAATAGCTAGATCTGCGTTCCGTCATTTTCGAGCGCGAGAAATGCTTCTATGTTTTTTCCGTTCTCAGGTTCTGAATAATAGTTTGAAGCACATTTTATAATATTACTCTTTAGTAAATATCTGAACTCATTGTTTATATCGTTTTAGCACTTGACTATGACATGAGTCATCCTAGCCTCATTCATAAACAGAATCCAGATAAAAACACCCACACTTGCATGCGCTCCCTGTAGACGTACTGATTCACACAGACACAAATAGGTCATGCTCTATTATATGTAGACTGTTAGAGTTAACTGTAAACATCACAATGAGTAAACCAATTTATTTATTCATTGACTCCAGTCAGTGGCATTATTGTCATGAATGCAAGTTTATCTTGTGTTGAACAAATTGCACGACTTATTAGTATTTGTTATAAAAAGGCTTACATAACTTTTCTGCTGTATTAAAACAACTATAAAAATAATTCGGTTCTGATACTGAATGAGTCAGAATCATTGTTGCTATTTATGGAGAAATGACATGAAATTTTGTTGTGTGATGTAGCAATTAATCATGTTAATATAAAATATTGTTTGTGTCATAACCTGGCACACAAACAATATTTTAGTATTGTAAGTTTGTTTCAAGTATTGTCCGAGTCCGAGACGCCCAGGACTTAAATTGGCTGTGCCATAGCAGCTAGCACGTAACGACAAAAAATACTGGCACGCTGGCCGTTCTTACGTCTGTTGCCGGGCGTCTCTGTACTACTAACAGTTGGTTTTACTAATCAATATCAAAAATGATAGTAGGCTGTACTGTCATTACTAATAGGCTCCGTAACGTTTTGTTGCCTTTCATCAACATTTCATAGCGCGGCAACGGGTTTCAACTTTTTTTTCAAAATTACAATATAGCTGCTACTTTTTGTTCAATTCATTTGGCCATTTTGGAAATAACCCATTATATGGGTGCGCGGTGACGGCAATAGGCTTGTCCACTATTACGTGGGACAAATAATACTGGCAAATTGTGAGTGTTGAATGCCACCCCTGTTTGTATGTCTATCAAGTAGCTAAAAATATCAGTACGGGATGAAATTGAGATCTAAAGACATTTTGAGATTTGCTTTACCTTTTATTGGGCTTCAATAAAGCGACGGAAATGACTTTGTTTTATACTATGTTATATCACAGGATATAACATAGTATAAACAAATTCATTTTCCTATTAATACAAAAAAAACAAAAATATTTATAAATATAATAAATAGTGACCCACCAGCCTAGAGTACAAGGTCCAAGCTACCCGTGATTAGGGTTCCAGAGACAGGAATGTCTTCACGATGCGTGCCATATCGAGTAACACTGCCTTCTGCATTGGGCCATTGACCCAACTACTTAACGTGAGCCTCTTTACGTGTTAGTGAAGACTCTTGGCGATCAGTCCATGCATGGAAACTACTATCGGTACAATAACAGCCGACCTTACTATGTTATTATTATTATGATTAAGTATGTATTTAAATTATTTTTTTATATATATTACGTGTTTTCTTTGGCAGGTTGTAACAGCATATAGAATTTTCATTACAACAGCAAAAGTTCCAACACGGGTATGTAGGACTTTGATTTACTTGCTTCAATATCTAATTTAGCAGTTGATAAAAATAATTGTAAATTCCTTCTGAGCCTCCGGTAACTGGCCCACGCGTTTATGTTTTTAACTAATACTGACTAACCAGAGTAACTAGCCTGACCTTACTCTGATTTACTCAAGTATACCTACTTAAAGCTTATAGTGTGAAATATGATCCTACCTGAAATACACAACTGTAACAGCCGAATACTGAAACGTCACCAAATACTCAGATACTCAAAAGTGACATTTGGGTATGAAAATTTAAGTTTAAGGTCTGCTCAAACATGTAAACACCTAAATATTTGAGTCCTATGTATCAGTATTTGATTGTTAAACTTACAAATATTGGTTGAGTGTCATATCTGTTCATTATAATTACTAAATTCTTAAGGTTGACAATGGATTTCATCTGATGGAGATAGAGGCACTGGAAAGTAAGAAGGCCAATCATCTGTCAATTACATTAATTCATGAACATAAACCGGTATCTATTCTAATAGGTAAGCGTGGTATTTACTACCAATCCTTTTTTTTTATTTTATTGCACGACCCAAGTCGCGGCCGCTCTCACCGTCTGTTGCCGTCTCTGTTTACTAATCAATATCAAAAATTATAATAGGTACTGTACAGACACTTCTCTATATAATAAGCTCCGTAACTACTGAACCGATTTTGCAAATAATTTAGCTGATATGTAGCATATACATTATCTCTGAGGCTATCTTTTTTCCCAGTAATGTGTTTTAACGGGATTCGGTAAGAAGAAAACTTAAACACGCGGGTGGAGCCGCAGTTATCACTTATCAGCTAGTGTGCTATAACTTATTTCAAAATAGTTTGAAACTATAGGAGTCGGGAGAATGGAATCGCGGGTAGTACACAGGCGATTCCCGCCATTCCAAATATATAATTAAAATGCATTAGGCGACCGTCACAATTTCACGAACCCGCCTGATATGGTTTACTCTCCCGACTCCTATAGTCTCAAAACCCTGAGACCCTGCGTCGAATACTGCTCTCACTTCTGGGACGGCTCCGCGAAGTATTTGCTGGACGCTCTCGACGCTATGCAGCGTCGAGCTATCCGTATTATAGATTGTCCGGAGGTAACGGGAAGCTTTGAGCCGCTAGCTCAGCGCCGAACAATAGCTTCCTTGGCCGCATTCTACCGTATTTACCACGGCGAGCATTCTGAAGAGCTCTTCAATCTGATCCCATCTTCCTTCCGATCCCGAACAACGCGTGCCGGGCAGAGATGCCACTCCCACACAGTAGGTACATGTTCGCGAGAACCGAACGTTTTAAACGTTCGTTTCGGTGCCGAACGATACTGGCCTGGAACGCCCTGCCTGTGCACGTGTTTCCTCCCACATATAATCCTGGGTTCAGTAGGTCGTCAAGTTGAGGGCCACTCTCTATAGTATAGTGTGCTGTGAGTGACCCACAATCGCTTGACGTCGTCACGACTTACTACCAGGCGGGTGGCGTCAAATTGGCGAACACAATACAAAAAAAAAAAAACTACCTCTATAAAATTGTTACTCAGTTTGATTCTACTCGGGAGCCCCCCTTGGGGGACTGGAGGGCAAATCTAAAAAACTCGGAATTTTCCCTAGGTCCCCGAACCCCCTTTACATTTCTGCAAAAAAAACATAGGTACCTTCCCCTCCACCATCAAGGAGAACAATAAAATTGTGTCAGTGAGTGAGTAATCCAGCTTTATAAAATATAACAGCTTTTTTTAACAAAAACAATGATAAATACATTCTACATAATCACTTGTTGTATTTAAAAAGAAGCCTAATCATCACAAAATAATAACTAATATTACCAAAGTATCAAAATCTCACGCCACGCTATATTCGTCTGTAGACGGCGTCGAATTTTGGCGCGCAGAGCGACACGTCCTCTCCCTGTAAGCGCTTGGCGCGGACTGCTTACTTGAGGCATGCGTCGAGTATTATAAAGCGAAATTTAGGTGTTTTTAAAATATTATTTACAGCCTATTTTTTATTATTTAGCTATCTTTTTTTTTGGAAATGGATTGATTTTGAACCAAGGTTTATTTATGTTGTTTTAATTTTATGAACGAGAGTTTTATGTAGCCGAAATAAGAACCAATTCATTGCCCATTTTCTCTAAAATTTGACTAACTTAAATATTTGTTTACTCAATTTTTTTTTATGAAAGTGATAAAAAGTAATCCATACATTTGATAGATGACTTTTACAAGAATACACTGTATTTTTGTAATACTTTTTAGACGTCAAAACGATTAGTGAATTTGTGATATTCTAGACCTCTTCCAGCAAAAGATACGAAAAACTACCGATTGTTTTAGGTCGATTAATCAAAATTTAATGACAAAAATAAGAAAGTAGCTCACTTATTAGATCATTATTGAAATGATATTTCATGTTATGCATTAAAACTTATAAAAATACAGTATTTTCAGTGTAAAAACACGTCTGTAAAATCAGCGAAAACGGTAAAATTTAATAGGAGGACTCTTAAAGATAAAAAAAACTCACGACAAATAATTTTTTTCTTCCTATATTTTTTTTTGCTTGTTCAGGTTTCATGTTAGAACTGCGAAAACGATTCTGGTGCTCTCTAAGGCTCCGTATAATATGCCATGTTTCTTCAATTTACTTTGCCGACGAAACCGCGGGCGAATGTTTATCAAATAAATATGCAAACAGGTCATAATTTCAAACATGTCAGATATTTCAATAACACCCTAGTATTTATCACATTTCAGACAGTAAATCATTGTCTAGTCGGTTTCCCATTGTATGCTAATGTATCTTATCTGTAGTCAAAGAAAACAGCTGTGAAATGAATGTTTTTTTTACCTCATTAAAAAGTGACGGACGTGCATTTATAGGCAGTTGCAAATTTATATCTCATACTATGGGTAGGTATAGACAACATAGGTACATGGTACGTGCCGTGTCCTAAACCGCTCTCGTAGCACGGTCTAGTTAGACTACTTATACAAGAAAAATACCTACTTTGTAGCACAAATCAATTCACAAATGTAGATTTTGTATATTTTATAGCTTTTATAGTTACTTGACCAGGCTATCACCGAGGCATCCCGTTTGGGTTATTTTAAAGACAACTCTTGGATTTTTTTGCAGGAGAAGAAGGAACATCTGACGGCCTTCTAAACATAATACACGCGCTATCAATGGCGTTCGACGATCTATTTCCAAACGTAGCCATGGTTGACATCATTTCAAAGGTAAGCTTTATATTAAAGCTCTGTTTGTTTTTGAACATGGGCGATTGTCCGTCAATAAGTTACATACCCGGCTAGCGGCTGTACAGTACTTCCATTATGAATTATAATAATATATAGCAAATCTAACATAATTACAGATGGGTGGGATGGGGGAGACTAACTAATAGATGGGTGGGGTGTAATTTGTTATTAAGTTTCACGTTATAATATAATATAATTGGCGATATGAATAACCAGTTAGGTTATTCATATCGCCAATTGAACTCATTTATAAACACTAATTCCTTTAATTGTCCAGTCTGTTAGCATACTAAAAGAATGAAATGTGACATGGCTAATGATATGCCATATATTATAAGCTTTATAAGAATTCATCTTAATATTGCGGTTTTTGACTTCAAATTGAATATAATTTCCACGAGACCGCACACAACATGCTAGAAATTTGCTATTAACTAGTATGAGTCAGATCTTGTTGACGTATGGAGAACATTTTTTTCCTCAACGCCTACTTACACTAAGCGATTGCATTGATGTCGTCCTTACCTAATGTACATTTCTGATGAACAATAAGGCAACGAAAATAGATTAGCAGTCTACACCCGACGCCGTCTAATTACGGACAAAATAAACTGATTGTGGAATGGAATCTCGTGTGATTTCTTCGAACAGATGTCTGTTTTCTCAATCTTTGTAATCTACTAAAGTTCGATATTTGTGGCTATCTATGACTGGTTCATTTCTTGCTTATGCCGATTCACTACCTACCTATATGGTTTCTAATCAAATTGATTAAGCTTGTCACTGGGAGTTCATTGGGGTCATTAAAAATGTAACAGTAAATTTATCGTGTGTGTCAAATAATTTCACCCTATTAGGTACCCCAATGTATGTACATAGACGCTGTGTCCAAAGACCATCAATCTACACTACATCTATTGGGGATTTTACTTAAATAACAGTCGCTACGGAATTAAGCCATAGGTAATATGAATCTGCGACGCCATTTTTTGTACCTACGGGATGGGGCATTCTTGTACCTAAGTAATCTTTAATCTGTAACATGGTCTGTCATTTTTGCCCTCAGGTATTTTTGCCATTTCCAGTCCCTCAAGTAAGTGGCACTCGAAAACATTCCACATGTGGTGATTTCTCAAATCAGTACGCAGCTATGTGTGACCTCTGCCAAACACCGTTCAGGTATTTGATTCATACTTGTAGTAAGGATTTACCTTATGAAGTATTCATTTATACGTATGAGCCGATTTTAAATTTAATTAATTTCGACCTAACTATAACGTTGATTTTCAGTTTTAATGTCTTGCCTTTAATATACTTAAACTGTAGGATAATTTTAGCCAAAAACATGCGCTAAGTTACTATGTACTACTATCTAGGTAGGTATATCATGTTAAAACATCCTGCCACCTATTGTGAAATTATATTTCTACAATATAAACAAAATATGGTAAAGTATGTGATGTTTGTAGATAATACTAAATATTTAGTTGTTTATCTTTAAAGTTTGAGAAATGTTAATGACCAAGGCGGTGGTTATTAACCGCGTTCTTCATCCTCATGTTGTTTTCCACACGTTATAACTAGGTTTTATTTTCGCATCCTACGTAAAAAGGTGTTTGAAAAATCGTTTAACTTTTTTCATCTCCCCGACTTCCTCATGACGGTAGCTCCTAGTTGGTTAACTTTTTTATAGTTATTACTCAATCCAGTAATGATGACAGGCACAAAGTATATTCGTAATTAGTATTCTTAAACCGTCATGGTCAGAAATAATCATTACAACCTTTGAAACAACAGAATATTGCGTGACAAGGATAAGCGATTGTTAACAATTCACACGATTTTCTCTATAAACGGTGTTAATGACATGAATGACGTCCATTAAAGTTTTGATACTGCTATTAATAATACATTTACCGTTTTGGTGATGTTTCTAGGTATGATAGTAAGTAATCTCTGAAACAATAACTACAAAACTATTAAACTAAGTATGCATAAAGCAGGTTCTTAACCTCATAAACTTTTCTCTCTAAGATTGACTAAATTCCAACTTCAATGTTTTTTACAGAGCCGAGGTGGCTTGGGATATTGATACAATATATCTAGCACACGATATAAGAATGTTACATCTAAAAGATTTTGATCATTTAGAACAAAGGTAAGTTACTGTTATTTTACAAGCACTGTAGCATATCATAAACAATCCAAAATTTTACTCCAATTATAAATAAATATTTCCAACTAAAATATGGTTCTTATCCATATATAAATAAGAAGTAGGAAGAGCTATAACGTACATACTTACTTGAAATTGAGATAGATAATTTCTACCAGACCAGACCACAACATTTAAAAAAAAAAAAATTAAAATATAACTCGCTAGATATTTTAGACTTGAAGCAGCGGCTTTTCCTTTTCCGAAGGAACATTTTACTAACTGACCAAAACACCACTAGCCCAAGTCCTCCTAACTTGCGATCATATTATCAGTTTCTTCCTTTTATTATAAGCAAACTTCATTGCTTACTTTCAGGGATCTTATACCGTTAGTAATGGCATTGCAACACAACACATGGTTTCACGGTGTATGTGGTGATGGGGTGCGAGCTAGTGGGGAAGCGTGGGAGAGTATATGTCGCATGGTGCGTTGTGCTAAACCTCCCCCTGAGCGCTTGTCGTGGCGCGCGGCCGCCTTGAGGCACGACCACGCCGCCCGACTGGGGTACGCGCTATGTAGGGCGAGGCATCGACCCGCCATGCATACTGTAGACTTCTCACAGAATCATATTGAAGATAAAGGTATTTTTTTATTTCGTTTATTTTTGTGTAGACTAGAATAGATTAGGGATTGTGTAGTGTTAAATCTTTGAATGAGACGTTTTGACGGTTCCCGTACCCAAAGGGTAAAACGGACCCTATTACTAAGACTCGGCGGTCCGTCTGTCACCAGGCTGTATTACTAAGACTCGGCGGTCCGTCTGTCACCAGGCTGTATTACTAAGACTCGGCGGTCCGTCTGTCACCAGGCGGTATTACTAAGACTCGGCGGTCCGTCTGTCACCAGGCTGTATTACTAAGACTCGGCGGTCCGTCTGTTACCAGGCGGTATTACTAAGACTCGGCGGTCCGTCTGTCACCAGGCTGTATTACTAAGACTCGGCGGTCCGTCTGTCACCAGGCTGTATTACTAAGACTCGGCGGTCCGTCTGTCACCAGGCTGTATTACTAAGACTCGGCGGCCCGTCTGTCACCAGGCTGTATTACTAAGACTCGGCGGTCCGTCTGTCACCAGGCTGTATTACTAAGACTCGGCGGTCCGTCTGTCACCAGGCTGTATTACTAAGACTCGGCGGTCCGTCTGTCACCAGGCTGTATTACTAAGACTCGGCGGTCCGTCTGTCACCAGGCTGTATTACTAAGACTCGGCGGTCCGTCTGTCACCAGGCTGTATTACTAAGACTCGGCGGTCCGTCTGTCACCAGGCTGTATTACTAAGACTCGGCGGTCCGTCTGTCACCAGGCTGTATTACTAAGACTCGGCGGTCCGTCTGTCACCAGGCTGTATTACTAAGACTCGGCGGTCCGTCTGTCACCAGGCTGTATTACTAAGACTCGGCGGTCCGTCTGTCACCAGGCGGTATTACTAAGACTCGGCGGTCCGTCTGTCACCAGGCTGTATTACTAAGACTCGGCGGTCCGTCTGTCACCAGGCTGTATTACTAAGACTCGGCGGTCCGTCTGTCACCAGGCTGTATTACTAAGACTCGGCGGTCCGTCTGTCACCAGGCTGTATTACTAAGACTCGGCGGTCCGTCTGTCACCAGGCTGTATTACTAAGACTCGGCGGTCCGTCTGTGACCAGGCTGTATTACTAAGACTCGGCGGTCCGTCTGTCACCAGGCGGTATTACTAAGACTCGGCGGTCCGTCTGTCACCAGGCTGTATTACTAAGACTCGGCGGTCCGTCTGTCACCAGGCGGTATTACTAAGACTCGGCGGTCCGTCTGTCACCAGGCTGTATTACTAAGACTCGGCGGTCCGTCTGTCACCAGGCTGTATTACTAACACTCGGCGGTCCGTCTGTCACCAGGCTGTATTTCATGAACCGTGATAGCTAGGCAGTTGAAATCTTCTTAGTAGATGTATTTCTGTTGCCGCTATAATAATATTAAAAACAATGAAATACATGCTTCGATGGCGTGGTCGGTAGTGCACCGGCTTTCGACTCTGGAGTCTCGGGTTCGATTCCCGGGTCGAATCTAATCTGTTTAGTGGTCCCAAAATACTTCCTTGGATGTCCTCAAAATTTTTATTGATATGTACGGATCCCTTCGTGAACGAATCCGACTCCCACTTGGTCGGTTTTTGTTAAATCTATTATTTAACCTACTTATGAATTTGTTTGACGTTTTAGGTGCTATTAGTATATTGAGTGGTCTGGCGAGCAATCCGGACGGTCTGAGGCACATAGCGCTGTCTCAATGTGGGCTTACGGGCAAGACTGTGATGCATCTCGCGACACTGTTGAATGACAATCCCTGCCATCTATCTACATTATCACATCTCGACTTGTCATATAATAATCTAAAAGATGACGTTCATGTGAGTATATTCAGAAGATGCAGATTGGTTATTTGTTTCACTAGAAAAATATTGTTAACATTTTGGTTATTGTTGCAGAATTTATACAACTTTCTGGCCCAACCTAACGCGTTAACGCATTTAAACTTGTCGAACACGGAGACAACCCTAGAAAACGTAAGTGTTGACTTATTTATTTGCCACAGCTTGCACATAATTGTGGCAATAGGCGACACACATGGTGACAACAATGGTTGGGGGTACGGTAATTTTTGGTGTAAGAATTTCTCAGCAGCCAGTTTATAGGCTAGAGAATATGAAGAAATTATTACAAAATGAACGGAGTCAGGCGTTACCTGGCGAAAGTCCATAATAAAACAATGGAAAATATGATGTCGTCTGTTCTCAAAGAGAACAGGCTGTTCTCTTTGAGACAGTCTTGATAATGCCTCATGAGTAGGTGAAACATATATCGACGTTTATAATGTCTTCTATTTAGCGAAATCATGGCAATTATTTAAAATTCAACATCATATTTTCCATTGTTTTAAATTATTATAATATACTACTCATAAAAATACCCAAATTTTCTAATACATATCTAGCTCAAAAAAAATCGGAATTTGAGGATAAAATAAGGACTTTGTGATTTTACGTTAATAAAATACTAGGAATTTGCTTATAGGTATTTCTCAAGGATCGTGTTATTGTTTTCTATTTATTATATTGTTCTCTGATGAGGCTTACGGGTGGCGCGATTTAGTAGAAATCGTCACGAAACGCTTATAAAGTAACCCAAAACCAGGTTGGGTTGCGTTGCAGTTGCGTAAAGAACTTCGATCCTGACGACAGTCCCCCGACCGCACAATTAGATTTTTTGCATATTAATCAAATTAAAAGTTTCATCAAATCGTTTAGCTAATGTCATATATGAGTAACAGTTGCATAGATTCGTAGGCTAACTACCTACCTACGTCACTATGACGTCACCAACATGGCCGCCAATACCATTGTCATCTTGCGCGGATATACATATTGGTGTATGTTCCCAGATGTGGGGAGCGCTGCTCCGCGGCTGCGCGGCTCGCCTCAGCTGGCTGGCGGTGGCGCGCAATCCGTGGTCGGCGGCGCGGAGGGCACGCGACCCTCCCCCCTCCTTCCGACAGTTCTTCACCGCCTGCCTGGCGCTTACCAACCTTGACTTCTCACACTGCAAAATGCCACCGGATGCGCTCAAGTATGTCACCGACAATATTAACATTCTCTTTTTGATTCAGATCGATTTCATTTGGTGACAAATGGTTGACAACTACGGTACTCAATGACGCGGAGGATTTTTTAAACGATATTTTGTAATGTAAATATTTTTAGTCTATAATTATGTTTATTTTGTATATTGTAATTCTTATTGTAAATAAATTATTTTATTAACATATTTACCTGTATGTAATATTTAACTGTATAGGGTTTTAGGGTTTTTACTTTAGCATGCAAGTATTAAGCGTAAAGCACAGTGGTTGTTCGTATACAACGTATGCCATGCGACGTGGAAGTACGTATACGACGTCTGACATATAGAGAGCTTGCCAAGTTTAAGTAGGCATGTTGCATAAAATGGAATTTATTAAATTGTATGTAATTATTGTTCTAAAATCTTGATCTTGACGTTTTTCAATGTTATGTGACTCCCCTATTGGAAAGCCAACTTATACTTGACACTTGTACGTTATTGACATCAAACACTTGTGTGACAGCGTCATACGCTTGGGATAGTATGGGAACACGTAAAACTGGCGCGGTGACGCGTAAAACACAGTTGCGAATGACATGTGTGTTTGTTATCATTCATTTTGCCAGATTCAGTTCAGATGTCAAAATGCGTGGTATATATACGTCCTATACGAAGGATGAGTTTGCCCTTGCCTTTAGGCATTTAGATGAAGATGCAACTTGCAAGATTATTTCAAACGTGCCATACGAAAATCCTTTTTCGTATGGCACGTTAGAAATTATCCAGACAGATGCTCTGAACACAAGCTTAAGGTACCCAAAGTCGGATTAAAGAGTTTGCTATAAACAGCACTGAAACTGAATAAATTGCATTAGTAAAATAATTATCACATGAGTAGCGGAATCATTGTGAATCTTCTGAGTAAATAATAACTAATAGGGATCGTTGTTTGTGTACCGTTGAAATGTTGTTATTGTTTATTTAAATACGATACATACACCGTAGAGGCATTTGGCATTATTTTTGACGAGAATTTCTATTGATGGATTGTAATCAATTGATGTTATGTATGTAATAGATGTTAGACTGTTTCGGTGGCGTGGTCGGTAGTGCATCCGCTTTCGACGCCCGAGTCTCGGGTTCGATTCCCGGTCGGGACAAACTTTGTGTGAAGACAGATACGTTTGTATTTGTACCGAGGTCTGGATGTATATGTATGTATTTACAAAAAAAAAATGTAGGTATGTAAGTATTTTTATCAGTTTAATCTTGCACTCATATCACAAGCTCTGCTTAGTTTGAGACTAGATGGCGTTGTTTGAATTGTCCTAACATATTTATTTATTTTATTTTTATTTAATCATCGTCTCTAAATTGGGTGGTGAAACCAGCACCTTTTTTAGTAGTATCTAGTGTCAATATTGCATCAGTGTAAAGTAAAATATTGATAATTTCCAGGAGTCTATTACTGGGCTTAGCGTGCAACGAGAGCGCGACCGGAGTGCACTTGAACCTCTCAGGCGTGTTGTCGTCATCTCAAGCGGCACATGTACTGGAGTCGTGTATACACGGCGTCAGATGTCTGCAGTCCTTGGATTTGTCTGACAATAGTAAGTGTTAAAGGACTAACACACTAACAGATCGCCTGCAAGCTCAAATTGTTCAGACGGTCTTTTTTCTTCGATTTTCAACCATGCGATCTGTTAGTGTGTGGACTTCTTTAAATATAGCAAATTGCGTGTTTGAAAAATAAGTCATGTATGTAAACTCGGTACAATAAGATATTTCTAAGTAAGTGTGATATAGGTGTGGCTAACCCAGATTTGTGTAGTGTTGTGCCATTTTAGATCTTCAATTATACTTGCTTTTTTATAGCTCGTAGTTCATCTGTCGACCGTCGGAAGATCAAGGAGTTCAGACTTTTTCATGTAATATTATAATATGAATCGTAAGAACTATGGTCTTGACTAGAACTATAACCTATATGTAATTTTTACAATATGAATCACAAAAACTATAGTTCTGGGCTCGACTCAAACCAGCGACAGATCCCTTTTCAGGAGGAATGTTCTACCAACTGGCCAAGACATCTATTTTGTAATCACATAACCTATATGATTTGTTACAGGTATGGAATTCGAGTTATCTGGTATTGTTAGAGCCATTGGAAAAAATCATTCAATAACACATTTATCGTTAAGTAAATTGACAGGAAAACGGTCTTATGCGCCACCTTTAATACAGGTAATAAATCAGATTTTAATCATCAAAAATTCAGTCTGTACACCTGTAAGCCTATTTCACTTATAATATTTATTTCGATTTCTAGGCCCTAGTGCATGTCCTCCAAGAACCTGATACGGCAATGACGTCATTAGATCTCAGCGATTGTAAACTTAAGGTATGTTAACATTCTACCATTATTCAATATGCAAATGCATTATTGTATGCTGTTAAAAAGAGTCCGGTAGCCAATGATTTTATATACAATGGATTTCGGATCATCGCTCAAAAGTGTCCGAACTAAAAGAGAAACAAAACGCTAAAAGAGAAACAATCGCGCGCCAGTCTTGATTTTGACAACTGAACGACAACACGTTGCACAATGCCGTACTGTATTGTAAAAACGTGTAAAAACTACGAAAAAAAAGCAAATTGAAGACGGTGTATCATATTTTCAGTAAATAAGCTTTTGTTTTATTATTTGCAATTTATTATTTCACTTAAAATACAGTATTTCGTCGATAATAAATTAAAAGACAAAAGTAAATATTGCAATCCAGTCCAATACCGAAGTATCTATCTGTCTCTTTCGAACTCATCTCAAGCTCAGTAAAAAGAAAGAGACCATTTCATTTTCACTGAATAATGTACTAACAAAATGACCATTCAGATTTATTCGGATTACCGATAGCGATAAAACTATTTGGAACAAAGATTATAGTGGAGACGCCTTGGCTCTTTATGATTTTTTTTTCGTTATATGAACCAACATCTATTTCAGTTTTCCTCGGGATCCAGTACACTGTGCACAATGGAAAAATATTATTGCCCTAGCACGGCGAGAAGAATATTTTGATCCCAAAAATAACAATCTTGTTTGTTCGGCTCATTTTATGGACATAACAAAAAGAGGTCCGATCTTTATGAAACTTGTACCAGAATCCCTTGATTGAATACAAGTTTTTCTTTTGATTGGGATGGAGGAGATAAGCCCAAAAACGTTTTTAATTTTCACAGGGTATCATTGTTTTGTCATAAATATAATTACACATGTCATTTTATTTCGTGTATGTACTGTTATTTTCTTTTTATTTGGATTCTCGGTAATGTATTCCCACGGGAATCGGGGCCGAGATAACTATATCTCGCGGGCGGAGTCACGGTGATCAGCTAGTAGCCAATAATTTCGTATCCCAAAAATTAACCATAAGATAAAAATAAATTAATGATGCGCAGTTTTAGCAACTAATTCAGTCACTTGAAACACGGCTATCTTGTAGTAGACGTAGCGACATAGCGTTATGAAAATAATAATGAAAGCGGAAGAACTTTGACACCCGCAAGAAGTTTGGCATTTATAATATTATAATTAGTTAAATTCATTAATTCCCTTTTTGTTATTCATACACTACAGTTACTTATTATGAAACTGACTCGAAAAAAAATATCTTTGTCAGTCGTTAATTAGTTTTTCAGCTTATTTCGTCTAACATAAACAAGTAATTTCAATTTATAAGATTATGGAATTTATTGTAGTCTTACATTAATTATTACGCGTACGTAGGTACATATCATGGAATCCTTAAAAGACTTTAACAAAATAAACCTACTCCATTGTTTCTATGTTCACGTAGTTCAAGTATAAGCTGCATAAGGTGAATTAGTCAGGCGGACAGATAGAAGCTACGTAATGCGATAAATTAGTGCAAACAAAAGGGAACACTATTCCGTTGAATCAAGGTTTAAATTTTAATATGAAATTTGTTTATATCTATATATGCCTATGTATAATGTATAGGTCGACTCGGGACATTATTTTCTTGCGATCTGTTCTAGATCCTATGTCCATTGTATTATAAGGTCTTTGCCGGTAGCACTAAATTGTGCTTTCTCAATATTCTCTAATAATTCAAAAAAATATGTAAAACTAGCTGACCAATTCCCACGGGAACACATTACCGGGATAAAAAGTAGCCTATAGCACTCGGGGGATAACGTAGCTACATATTAGTGAAAGAATTATCAAAATCGGTCCAGTAGTTTAACCGTCTATTCAGTTCAAACAAAAAATCGAATCTTTCCTCTTTGAGTGGATATCCCTCCCTAACATATATATTGGTAAATAAAATAAATCTAACTACTTTGCAATATTCCGCCACATGCAAATTACCCAACTCTCGTATTTATTCATGCACAAGTCCGCCCTCCAATCCCACTTAGGCCGAAAGAATAGAGAAATAATTTTGAAAATAGAATAATTATGAGAGTTGTGTTATCGTGCAAAAAATTTTTGCATGTGGCGGAATATTGCAAAGTAGTTAGATTTATTTTATTTAACTATGGACTTCCGAAAAGTAACGCCTGATAGTATTAACTTTATATATATTGGTAAACATTTTCAGGGTGACTTGTACGGGTTGCTCAACGCTTTAGGAGGCGCGAGAAGACTTCGTTCTTTAGATGTAGGAGGCAACTTAGCGGGCGACGCCGGGGCAAGACTGCTAGCTAAGGCACTTCAATGCAATTGTACACTACAGACACTTTATATTGACCGCAATGCGTTTAGTTTACAAGGTTAGTTTTATTACTTGCAGTCTATTATTGTCGTTATGGACTTTGGTTTGGATTTTAACTCATTTTCTCATCTACATTTAACCCTATGATTTATAAAAAATATCACCTAATATCCCACCTATTAATATAATAACCGCAAAGTTTGAATATTTGGTTATTGCTACATAATGTACTCGTATGTACTTCATTTGATTATTTTGTTTAACACTTTCTCATCACATTCCTAACAATTTATTTCCGTCCAAAGGTTGCCTGTAAGAGATCGCTGTTTAATATCTTTTGTATTAGGGTATGATACATTTTATTCTATTTCAGCAACTTATCATACTGTTTAGTAATCCACCTATTGCCAGAGTTGTTCAGGTCACCCAAATAGTTGGAAGAGCCGAAACAAACATACATATAGTAATTGGAGTTTTTTTTTCAAAATAACAAATTCAAAATTCTTAACCCTCACAGGAACTTATAAAAGTTCATGAATCTAACATCACGCTCCAAAAGGCAATGCTTAACGGATTTGATTATCATTTGACTCAAAAAAATAGACAAACCTTTTCATCCCGGAAAAAATATTAGAACGGATCCTATCAAATGGCAATGTAGTAACGTAAAGTATTCTGTTGTTAGGGTTAACGGACATAGCGACGGCTCTCCGCCGGTCCGTGAGCGTCCGCCGCGTGGAGTTCCCCGGGTGCGACGCGGCGGCCGGGGGCAGGGGCGCCAGCGAGCGGGTCGCTACATTGTGGAGGGATTTGCATGAGAGGTACCTTATTCTATTGTATATACGAATTCCAGGGGAACTACGTCTTAACACATACACACACACACACACACAGACACACACACACACACACACACACACACACACACACACACAAATAAAGCCACCTACTACTAGCCAAAACCTTTTACTCCCCACTTAACCTTGGGCTCCAAGCAATGTACGACAACCACAAAACAATGCAACACGGGGTACGGGCACCATTTTGTTTGAAAACGCATAGTTTGATTTAGACCCACATTTTGTCGTTGAACGCAACTATATACTTTGTTGGTATCGGCTGAAATAGCAACGACAACGTAACCACTACTGCAAACTTCTAACATCGGTCGCGTTTCACGGTCGCTGAGATTGGTTAGTGCTTCATATAAATCTATATTGAGTCGAGGGTCGACAGGACTCGCTTGGAACCGAATGAGACGAGTATTGTCAGTTTATGAAATGTAATGATTTCCCTTGTGATTGGTCAGATTATCTCAGAACTGTACCCCGGGCGGTGCGCACGCGCTCCGAGCGCTGGCCCTGGAGCGCGCGTGGGCGGGCGGCGAGGCGGCCGCAGCGCTGGCGGCTCACGCGGCCGCCGCGCTGCCCCCGCCGCCTCTGCCCGCCACTCTGGAGCGCGCGGCCGCTGCGGCGCACCATCTGCTGCACCAGTACCTGCAGGTATCTACTAGTAGTCATACCGAGCGAACATTCCAAACATTATTTGGACTTCTTACCCCATTCCAAAATCAAAGAAAAATATGTTTTAGAATTAGGGAAACTTGTGCCAAGTATCGTGGAGACCGGATAAAAAATATGGCTGGCTAGCCCAGAACACACACACTGACAAACGAACGAAAGTAAAACTGTTCAGCCTCGAAATGTAAACGCTTTGCTCGCTCGGTCAGTAAAACTGCTTTCGCATTGTACAACTTCTTACTGTTCCTGTTACACATATAGGCACATTTCTATTGTTGATTGTAGTAATACATAATATATATCTTATATATAAGTCTACCCACAGAGGTGTGGCGAAGTATTCGCTGCGATGGGCGGCAGCGGGACCAGCAGTGAGCTCGTATCTCTACAAGCTGTACGGGACGCTATGGCACCTTGTCAGAATCCACTGCAAGATCTACTCAAGTAAGTATTACTTAAGATGGTGCTTGGTGGTACTTTCCCGCAGAAATGATAATTATATTTATGTGAACTTATGTCGAATATATATTTTTGTGAGCAATGAACTCAAATAATTTTAACTAAAGTCTTGGCCCAGACTTGAACCAGCAGCTGTTACCTTTCCAGGAGGAACGTTCTACCAACTGACCAATACAGTACTAGCTTAATACCTTTAATATTTCTATGATTCGCCTTTACCTTTATGAGCGCCTTCTACCAGCATTTGAAGATGTTTTATGTTCTTTACAAATATTATTTTCGAAGTATTCTCGTTACGGCTTCATATTTAAATATCTAAATTGATTTGCTAACTTAATACTATTGTATGTACGCAGTCAAGCTGTGGAGAATCTAGCTCTAGTGGCGTGCGAGAACGTCGACAACATAGACAGTGAACCTATGCCCAGCGCCGACGGAGATATACCCGATCTACTCACACCTATATCACATTCTGGGGTAAGTTAACACATTTAACACGTTGATTACATATTTTTTTAATTGTGACATTTACTTTTAAAGTAGATTGACACAGATACCCTGATATCAGGTCAACTGTGTGTTACGAGTATGTATAAGCATTCATATCGGTAGTAGTAATTGCGATTACTTGGATAGTTCTATTGTCAAATAAACTCCTACTGTTGCATCTGTAACAATTATAAATGTTCGGTGACATGTGGGTGCGATACTGTAATTTGATTGGCGTGTCCAATGTGACGTCATAGTAAAGACAGAGAACTGTTGACATATAAATTGGGTCGAACTGTAGCTATAAGTGATTATAATCTCATTGTGTATGTAGAAAGTTCTCATATAATAAATGTAAGTAATGTTTCATGCTGCTACAGAAATTGGAGTACTTGAATTTGGTAAGAAAATGTGTTGTAGAATTTATAAAGCAATGGTTTGTTTGAAGGAAAGGATTATATGGTTTATAATTTAACTGCAAAGTCTATAAACCCCCCCCAGCTATCATTTAGTCTTCAAATTTATTCCTGTTAGTAAAAAGATGTAACCGTAACTCACGCTTCGATGACGATCATTTTCGGTAATTGCATATAACTTAGAGTAACTACTATGTCAGTTTTTTTTATCGACTATATCGCTATGTATATTTGAAGCATTTCTTTTGCACACTTCTGCTAAAGCTTCTAGGAGCACTGAAACGCCATCTTCTGCCTCAGGCTTAGGCGCTAAATTTGGAAAAGCGATGTGTGTAACGGAGCCTTATTTAGTATTTTTCAACTAAAAACAGAAGGGCAAGACATCCTCAACTGCGTCTGCCTTAAGATGGACGAGCGTGTCAATAATGTACGTTCACGTGCAACAAAACGACGCAAAGTCTTTGATTACCTCTTTGGTGATCATTATTTTGTCTTTGATCTTTAGACAGTAAGTAAATAGCACAAGTAGTAGATCATAATTTGAAGTTTGGCAGTGAGAACAAATTACCTTAATTACGTGGAGACCATCTTAACATTCTGTTCCACAAATCGCTTATCAAATTTTTAGCTTCACATACTTTTGTTGAGCCGTTTGTAATTGAATCGTTTTGAACAGTTTCTATCTCACTCATCATTCATTTGTAAATATAACTGCTGGTTATATTACATAAACGTCTGTAAAGCTGATACGCTCGCGTTCCTGGAACGTGAACGTATCAAATATGTGGAGCAGTTGCAAGAGCGTGAAGCGGAAGTTCCCCAACATAGTTGATACACAGATTAACGTGACTTATTTTGAACGGCTCAAGTAAAGTGGGGGCATGGCAAACGGCCAATGGTAGGTCGGTGGCGGCTACCCGCTACAATGTCGTGGTATGCTCAGGCGACGCCGCTGGGTTGCCGTCGTCGGGAGCGCGGCACCAGACGCGTGCGGCCCAAGTCCGTGGCGGAGCAGCACTGCAGCTCTAACGAGATGTTGTCTCTGCCGCCGCTGCACGGGGAGGCGGCCGACGCTCTCGCTGAACTGCCCGCGAACACGCTCAGACATCTCGTCAAAGGTTACGGTCCCATCGCTTAATTACTCTTACATTGTACTCGAATCAGTTTACACATCATTGAACATTTTTCACCTATTTAACATTTCTTTTAGAGTTTGCAGAATTATTATTAGGTAGGTATTGTTTGGAGTGACTTTGTGTCTGTAAATATCGAATACACATTAATCGTCTTAATATGATAGTTTAAAATCATAAATTCCATAATGCTTCACAAACAATGCAATGTAAACAGAATTGATGGTTTCGATTGTCGGCACTTGGTGAAACTTATAGTAATACATGCTAACCAAACACTTGTACACTGTTTCACTCTTATTCAATCGGGTTCAATCAGGTCAGGTTAAATCCTGATAATTAAATATAAGTGAAACGGTGTTTGGTTAGCATGTAAACAGAGTTCGTTTGGAATACGCCCCACAGCATCATGCTAGAGTGCGATTGAGTCGGCTAGTGGTGGGTATGTGGGCTTGCGAACTGATTCTCATCTACAGGGCTTGATATTTATCTTGTGTCGCCATCTATGGTTCTCGAACTTTCTATAAGGAACCATTTTTACAATTTGTACATTCTACCGAGTTTGTCTTATAGTATGAACATACCTACATACCAACATTGTGCATATAATTATGGGACCAGGGTAAGTGTCACACTATTTCAGTAACACTAAAATGAAAACAATAAAGTTATAAAAATTTTCAGGTCGTCCAAGAAGAGCTAAAACAAGAGCTCCAACACGACCAATAACAGATCAATCTCAGGATATTGATGAAGGTATTTATATTATTGTATTGTAGTTTTTTGCGTATGTACGAGTATCATAAATCAAAATATTAGCTGGCATCAATAAAGCTATGAAACGTTAAGCATTCGTAGAATAATGGTGCGAACATCAAACCTAAAACGCTATTTTTAAATCTATACCACATTTAAGGTCGATTGACACATATCGGTGATGCCTCCTGCACAGTTCAGTTATCAGTGATTTATCAGTACAAAATATTTATTTATTTTATTTTTTATTACGACTCAGTCATCACTGACACTGACTCTGACATGTTCGTAGACAATGTATGAAAGAATATTTTGCACTGATACTGAACTGTGCCGGTACTGTGTCGGACGGAACTGAGATTTCACTGATATGTCTGAATCGATCTTAAGACGTACACACACATATCGGACGTCCGCGCATTGGCAATAGAGTTACGAATTTTCATTAGTGTGTTCCCAAATAAACGGACTCTCATTGGCTGATTACAGAATCTGTTAATGATAGTCGCGTCCGATGTGTAACTATTGACGTAAAACCACTCATAACACAAACTCAAAGCTGGTGGGGTACTGGAAATGCTAGTACCTAATCAGTACAGTTAATCGCATGGTTTTAAATTAGTAGTAATATTATTTTTCGGTAACAAAGGTGTATTTCATTTTCAGGGTTGGAAGAATTCTGGCGTACATGTCGTACGCCGCCCGGTAGTGAGGAAGCTTCCCTCTCGACTCGCACGCCGCTCACATCTCGCTCGCTTCACTCGCTCTCATCTCTTGCATCTCCCTCTCCACTGCGGCACTCGCCTACGCTACAAAGGGACGACACTATGTATGTATTCTGTAACGTATACTACTAGGTACGATACTGGGCACGGTAGTGGGGATAGTTACTAGGTGGGAGAGTCGATCGTTGGAAGCAGTCTTGTTCGTGCAATCGGACAGAGAGCACGGCTACCATAGTGATATTGACATCACGTAGCATGCTGGATACCACATAGGTATTCTGTAATTCAAAACCTAAGGTACAGTCATGGTCCAGGAGAATCTACTTAGTGGTATCTGGCATCTGACATACCACTAACTATAATCTCACGCAGTCTGAGCATCAGCATACAGTCAAGTTATTGCATGGTAATAATGGGGTAGGTGGAACGCGGCCGTGTCCTTCTGCGAGCAAGTCATGCTCGCGAAGGAGGCGGCCGAGAGGGAGAGGGAGCGTACCCTTCCCGCCGAGTTCCGTAGTCAGCGGCGAGGGCGCCGCTGACTCATCTACGCCCAAGACCATCGACCTCCATGATCGGGGCCTGAGGACGGCGGGATCGCCACCCACCGTCCTTACAGAAGCAGGCTAGAAGGGTTGCGTGCTGCGGGGCCTCTGCCCCATAGCACGCAACCAGATTCACTCACTGACGCGGGATAAAACCCTACCCCAACGACGCGGGATTCTCATCCCGACCTAACCCCCGCAGAGACCACAGAGGTGGTCAAAGTCCGCCGGGCGCCACTGGAAATACGTTCTGCTTGTAACCAGAGACGCCCGGCAACGGACGTTAGAGCGGCCGCGGAATTAAAAAAAAAAAAAAAAAAAAATGGTAATAATGGGAATGCACTTCTGAGCCTTAACTATACATTGATAATACGAGTAAAACACCTAAACACTAAATAAATGTAATATTGCCCTTTACAGGTACAGTGTGACTTCTGGTGAAAGTACGCCTGTCTTATTAGAGTGTGGTAAGTGTCTACTGTATAATTAAAATGTATAATGTACGAATGTAATAGACCGTATGTAATAATTAATTGTTAAATTTATAATGAAATGCATGCAATTTTCGATCTATACTTAATGTGAATATTGATAAAGTGCAGAATAGTTATTTAATACTAAATAAAGAAATAGATAAATATTTTAATCAGATAAAATTTATAATTGTTAATAATGATGATTAAATAAATAAATAAATAGTACACAAATAATGCAAGTAAATATCAAGAAGATTATCGTTATGAGATAACATAATTGTAACTAATTAGTGTAAGTACGTATAGATTGCATTTTAATATTAAGTTATTTGGAAATAAAAGGCTTATTATTATTATTATTATAAGTGTCTACTTAGTACACAAATATCCGCCGGGCGCCACTGGAAATACCTTCTGGTGCATACCAGAGACGCCCGGCAACGGACGTAGGTGCGGCCGCAACATTGGGCCGCGGAATTAAAAAAAAAAGTACACAAATATCCGTTTTTAGGGTTCCGTACCCTAAGGGTAAAACGGTCTGTCTTGGGTTGTATCTAATGAACTGTGATTGTTGAAAAATTTAAATTTTCACGGATGATGTATTTCTGTTGCCTCTATAACAACAAATACTAAAAAAAAGGTTATAATGAATATTTAAGGGGCTCCCATACAACAAACGTGGTTTTTTGTTTTGTTTGATTGTTTTGGAACGAAACCCTTTGTGCGCGAGTCCGACTTGCACTTTGCCGGTTTTTATAATAAAATTGAATTATAAAGACTATGTTTCATTCATAAATTTTATTGCAGAAGTTTCACGTTGCAAGTCTTCTGACAATGTAGGCATCAAACCTTCTGCGTCGACACCTCCTCCCTCACGGTCTTCTGACAACGTCAATACCATGGGTAAGAAACATTGGCTTTTAAACGAAACACAATTTTCATTAAATTTTGGTTTAAAAATACTTTGTTTACTTATGATTAAAAATTTGCGGTCCCGACGAAATCGTACCGCCTGAAATTTTACTTTGAACCTTTCCTGGGCATTTATGAATATTTCAAGACATAAGTGAGCCAAATCGGTCCAGCCGTTCCCAAGTTTTAGCGACACACAAACTTGGTTGTCTGTAATATATCGCGTTTTTGTAAATACCAAAATAAGAGTTACACTCTCAGGGCAACTATCTCTATACTACATGGGTATAGAGCGCTGATAACTGGTCTGAACCACAAACAACCACTCTGCACGTCAGAACAGTCCCAGTTTAAGTTCTTGGGTGGTAAATATGGAACTAATTATTGTGTAGTTACTTGTTCTGAGATCTTGTGTTTCAATGTAATGTGGCGCCCCTAGTGAAACTCAAACATATACTGGGCCACGTGTATCAGAGCTGCTTAGTAGTCGCCACGAAGAAAACGGGTGACACTCGCCATCTATTTATAGATGGCTTATCTGAGGTTATACTCCTTTTGCTTAACGCAATTTTTGCGCCAAGTGATATGTCCACTTTACTCTGCCTACTTCAGAATGTGCTAACACTGTTTCTGTGCAAACGATTTTACGCTTGAAACTGGATAGCTTTTCACAACAATTCACTGGAAAGTGGTCATACAATTATGTGTATAATTATATCAAACTTTGTACAAACTATTAATGATATTGTCCATGTTCATGTGATTGGCATCAGTTCCTATAATTAAGTTTGTATGTTACCGACAACATATTTGCACTAGCGATTTTACGATAAATAATATGAAAATCATTGTTAGGCTCCTTTTATTGGCTTCTGATTACCTCTATTTCATTTTCAATCATAATTCCTATATAACATTTTTGACCATCGATACTGTAGATTTAGATCCATTTAATTTGATAAACGCATATTCGAAATTAGGCATGTTTATTAGAATTCAAATGCTTATCAACTTTAAAAGGTTACAGATGTCTTTAAAAAAATAACAATAGATCCGACCGTTTACCTTACGTATCCTTTTGGTCTAGAGACTAAATTGATTTTGCTCGAAAATTCACAACAACATGGAAATGATCAATAAATCTAATAGCTTGCACAAAGTTTGATCGACTATATTAAGTTTAACATAATCATTTTAATGTGTGTCTATCATGAATAATGTTGGTGAGCGGGTGTGTATAAGCCGCGTGCGATGTGGGTGGGATAGGACCTTGTCATAATAACAGCTCTGTGACATCATCAATCGCTGAAAAGTATGGATAACAAAACAGTATTGTAGGTTAATCTACGTGACTATGACGTCACCAACATGGCCTCCAATCCCATTGTCATCTTGCGCGGCTTTACTGTGTAACGTATACGTGCGTGGTGTAGGTAACGGGTGCGCGCGCACTCCGGGCAAGGCGCGGCCGTGGTCCGTGGCCGGCGTCAACCCCGACAGCGCCGCCGCTTGTACTACTGGTGAGATATACCTACTACTGCACATTAAGCATCGAATACACGATCTAAAACGTAGTTGTAAACCCAGCGTTTTTGCTGGCTACACAGTTTAAAACTCAAAGTTCAAAGGAAGGTCTCATATGGTTTACAACCACGTTGTAATTCGTGTATTCGGTTGTTTAATACTAACTGCACTGTGAATAATTTGTGGACGCTCTGACTGTAACTGCGACACTCGACACATTTCATTTTGTTATTAAAACTTAAACTATTATTAATAAAAACGTCCTTGCATTGATAAATCTAAAGGGACAAAATCAGCAAATCGTTTATTGTTACATGATAAGGCAAAATATAACACGTATATTTTCAAATCAAAGCAACACTCTGCCGAACGATAGTGGCCTGGAACACCTTGCCTAGGTCGTCAAGTTGAGGGCCACTCTCTATAGTATTGTGTACTGTGAGAGTCGCCCACAATCGCTAGACGTCGTTGCGACTTACCATCAGGCGGGCGGCGTTAACTTGGCGTACTTAACATTAAAAAAACACCATTGTCTAGGTCAGAGTGTCCATAACAGTTAGAGAGATGTTACTTCTACCCGCATGTGTAATCTTAATTATCTTTCCTTATCATAACGCGCTCAAGGCCGACATCACAATTATGTGTCACGGTATTTTAATTATACCAAGAAAGAAAAAGTTTGAAAAAGAAATTCTTAAAATATAGGTACTTATCAGTTTTAAAATACCATGACCTAGATTTACAAGAAAAAAATCGATACCAAATTCACTGTTTCACTCGCATGGAGGTTAATTTACATTGATTTCGATTATTTCGTCTTAATTTTACCTATGTGTTCCGGTGAAGGTTAACCAAAGTCTACGGTGGTGGTTTTGCCCAGCTATGTCTAACATCATAGGAAAGAGTTTTTCGTTATGTTTAACGATAAAACACGTTGATATAGAATCGTCTATAAAGAACAATAGTGGTTCCACCAATCGTATCTATTTATTCCGTCGCTCGGCGAGAAAACTGTCACATGTATAAAATAATACAATTATACCGGTGAAATAATAATCATGATTACACAAAAAAATATGCATAGATGGTCTAGACATTCTGTTACTGCCCGGTCTAATTACCTTCTCATTTAGTAACGTAATACCAGTGACCGGAAAATACTGACCAGCTTCAGTACAGTACTAAGTATATCGATGGTCGGGGTCTAACAACTGCGAAGTTTATACTCTATGAATTGAGGGATATAGAATTTTTCGCCTAGCTACATGATCGCATTTCTTCCTTCGAACCTTGTTAAGATGATTTTTTAACTTTCGCGTTTTGCACACATCATAAACGTAAGACAAACGGGTCTTTTACGCTATTATTGTTATGGGGACCATAGCCAATTATGTTAGTTCTGAGCTTAAATCTTTAGGTAGGTACTACTATTCGTTTTTCATTTCCAAAGAAATTCAGAACATGCAGAGTGATTAACTATCGCTTATGCTTTTCTGCTAATGACCAAGACACAGTGCAGCGCTTGAAAAGCTTAAAAAAATGTTAGTACTAGTTTTCTCAGATTTCGTTTGTCGCTAGAACATTTTTTTCACTCACACAAACTGTTCCGTACACGCAACGAGAGCTCTCAAAAAGAATAAATATTGCCATGATTTTTATCACACCATGAATAAAATATTATTTCTCGAATTTACACAGAAATAATATAATAATCTAAATAAGACGGCACTAGCAGATTGCGTATTTATTAAAAAAAAAGATAATTGAGACTACAAAATGCGTGGTGTATGTGATTGTCGGCAATTGTACAATGTGACGTGTGGGCGGTGGTCTACAGAAGGCGTGGAGGCGTGCGTCGGCGGCAGCATCGTGGGCATCACGCCGGGCGCCGCACTAACCAGTAACCAACTTTCAGACGCTATCCTATACTGAACCGTCTCGCTGCATAGTGCGTAGGTAACCGCTTCACGCTGCTTTCTGTGTCTCTATGCTCTTTTTGGAACATGGTATGTCTAAAGCCCCCTTAGACTAACAGTCCGCCTGCAGATATCGGCCAGTTAGGCCTTGAATTTGTAGCCAACTTCAACCTTATCAACCAGCTGGCAGGTCAAAATCGACAGGCGGAATGTTCATTGGTGTGGTTGTGTTTGACTTGAAGACTCTGGAAGGCTAAATATGTAATAAATTTTTGATGTTATTTTAATAACTAGATGTTACAAGTTTAACCTGTGAATCTGCTGTTTGTTTGTGGTATCATAGCAGTAGAAAATTGAAAGGGTGGACCAATTTAGATGCTATTGAGATAGTTCTTAACTATAAATTCCGAGGATCATTAGCTAACTTTTTTGGTGATGAAGTGATCTCACTCAGATGTCGGAGTTTTGTAATTTTCAATTTAATCTTGTAGCCACGATTTGATCCTGCCACCTTACAAAAGTTGATTATGGTGAGCGTTTCTTTATTATAAATATACAAGTAATAAAAATGTTAATTATGCATACATTATGAGGGTAGATACTTAAATATAAAATCCTACTCCACAAGTGGCTTTAGTTTAGTTGTATTTAAATGCATGCACCGCCCGCCGCATTTATTGAATGATAAAGCATAACAATGCATGTGTTGTATTTTATACTCTCAAATTTGAAGTATGAAATACTGAATATGATATGAAGTATATTAGAGTCTAAATTAGTATATGCATGCATAACCATCATACTAAATACTTGAAATATACAGTTTTGTACCTTACTGTGTATTCAGTTAGTGTATGGCTCAATTTACACCGCGGCGGAATGGAACGGAATGGAAGCGTCAATTTCGCCTCATACGTGGGAATTCGCTCCGGAGAATTCTCGGGAATGCGCGGGGATTCCGCGGAGGACGCGCGTCCAATTTTAAGGCTCGTATTTATTTTGTGCGTTATACAGTTGATATAAAATTCATTATGCTATGTGCAGTTTCGTTGCAAAAAGTCGCTTCCATTCCATTCCGCGGCGGTGTAAATTGAGCCTATTGGTATTTAGCTAGTATTTATTTATACTAGTTATCACGTCGAACTTTGTATCGCCTCAAATATAAAAAAATATATAAAAAAAAGAATATTTTAATATTTCATGACAATGTATGTATTATTAATTAAAATTGAAAAACGCGACGGACGGACAGACAAATTGTCGTATTAAATATATAGATGTTTTAATTTGGAAAATACTAATGCGTTACATGAATATTAAACTGGTTGTTATTACAATTACAGGTTCTATGTTACGAGACCATCCTTTAACTCCAGGTAAGATTCTGAAGACTATCAACTATTGACAAAACACAAAATGTATCCCAACGACTCGCACTGGATTGGTATACACATAAACAGTTCTCTCATGATTTAATGACTGTTAAAAACCGTAGTTAAAGTTTTTGAGCCGCTTTTAACTTTATCCCTTCCAATCAGACATTGGATACTTTAATAATTCATAAAAAAATATAGTTATTACTCATAGATCCCTAAAGAATAAAATCTTGGCTTAAGTTAACCTATCGCTGTCGGCGGCATAATTTATAATCAATAGATGCCTTGAAGCTCTGTCCACACCTAGCCACGCATATACGAGTACAATACATTTACGAACCATCATTGGCTGATTCGGGAATCCACCAATGAGATTCTCGCTGCTGAGCGGACTCCCATTGGCTGATTCGGGAATTCGCCAATGAGAGTTCGTAATTTTATAGTCTATGCATGGACGTCAACTATGTATGTTAAGTTACCTCTTAGTCTTAAAGTAATACTTAATAAGCCCGCAGAGACCACAGAGGTGGTCAAAGTCCGCCGGGTGCCACTGGAAATATGTTCTGCTTGTAACCAGAGACGCCCGGCTACGGACGTTAGAGCGGCCGCGGAATTAAAAAAAAAACCTTATAAGGAATTCAGATCAGATGAACCTTTCGTAAATTTAATGTTTTTATTCGTAATTTGTAGATGGCACTGAAGCCTAAGCAGAGCTCGGGTGCAGTCCAGCGCGACGGAGACAGTGCGTGATACGTTGAGCAGGGTTCCATGTCCACACATAACACAAGTGAGGAATTCCTACACCGACTTCACTATATAATTTTTTTATTTCAAATTTCATATCTCCACAGTTAATAATCCTTCTAATTTGGATTATACTGTTTATGTTCGATAGAAAATTTCCTATTTAAACATAAGCATTTCGGATTTTAGTGTATGAATACATTGATAATTTTCGCCTTGCTCAGTTCATTCCACACGAGTTACTCTTTGTTTCCGCTAGAGGCGCTTGTGTGAAATGGCGCAAAATTAAAAATGTCATTGTTTTCGTAAGCTCGGACTGAGCACCTTTAGACCGTTAGCGAATTGCATCCGTTCCTAGTTCATCAAAATAAGCATCTAAGAGAAATCTATCAATATGTACTTCTAATTCTGACCGAACTCTCGACTTGAAGGAACAGATGCAATTCGCAAACGCTTAAGGTTTCGTTTCCTAGGGGAACTAACTGTGGAATCATTATAGCGGCTGTAATACAGCGGAGAATGAAGTCATTCGAACATTTTTCACCGACTTCAAAAAAAGGTTCTCAATTCCACTGTTTTTTTTTAATGTTTGTTCCCTCACCGATTTTTTTTTTCAATTTAATTGCCGAGTGGTCCCATTCCGGTAACTTGAAGCCGGTTTTTGTGTCAATGTTTGACGTGTTTTATATTATCTATGTAAACAACAGTGTCAATTACCGCTCTCTAGGAAACCGAACAAGTTTTGTTTACATAGACAACGTTCTAGTGACGTCAATTCACCGTTGTATTACGGTGGCGTCCGCGCTACTATCCTAGGAAACCATAGCTTTAGACTGTATACAAAGATACGGTGAAGTCGGTTGGAGTGCAGTATTCCTGTGTAAATTATATTCTCCAAATGCTCACAAATGTGCCAGTTAGAAAGTTAACGTTTTAGACAGTAAAATAGTTACTGATTAGTATTCTAACATTGTCTTTGAATTATACTGATCACTGTTTTAGTTACTGTATGGAATGATAATTTTTAACTATTAAACTTTAAGGACAGTATGAATTGAAGATACACGGTTATTTATAGTTTTAAGTACTTTACATTATACCGTGTATTATATACCTAACTGTATCGTAACAATATATCAATCGATGTTCAAATATCGTTCAAACAAAATGAAGTTCTCCATTTGTGCATACTCTCATATTCAGCGTACTATAAACCCTGTTTCGTCATTGACAGCATGTCAATTAAATAACAGAATAAAATTGCCATTTGCTGCCAGTATTACATTTTAATTCATAGCGAACGTTTAGACTGCTCTTTAGTAGTTATGGTTAAAGATAAATAAAGATAATATTTGTCCTAGGTGACCTTTTCAGTAGCAGTACCTTGTTTGGAATATTCTAGTGCTCACTGCACAGCGTCTGCAAATAGACAGTTCGATATAACCACAGGAATTTTGACGCAAAAAAAATCGTACCCAAGTTGTACCTAGTTAAGGTTAAATTATAATCATTTTCTATTTACTGTGATTCGTTTAGTATTACGTTATCGGTTCATTTAGTCATTAATATATTACCTATTTTATTCGCTTATTATTTATAGAAGTATAATCGTATAATCTTTCCCTCTAATGTGGGATATATATTATTTGGTGTTTAATGGATTAAAGTTATATTATTTCTTGAATACAAAATATTTTAAATAGATATCTTGAGACATTTTTTATTTGCTTATTTTCTTTTATATTTGGTTCGCCAAATTGACGCCACCCGCCTGGTGGTAAGTCGTGACGACGTCTAGCGATTGTGAGCCACTCTCACAGCACACAATACTATAGCGAGTGGCCCTCAACTTGACGACCTACTGATGATTTATATTGATGAAGTTTTGTATTGCCATCATGCTTGCCTTGATTCTGTTCTTCTGATATTAGGTATTATATTCACGTATACTCTCTCGCACAACTTGGTACGATAGGATGTACAATGTGTATAGTTAAGCGCCGTAAATAGTGCAATATGGGAACAATTTTGAAAAGTGCTCTTGTTCACTTCAGATCTAGAGCGAAGCTTGTCTAATATCCCAACGTAAACCTTCTAATCATCATCTGAATGCCGTCTTGTCAGATAAATGACACCCCTACCACCCTCCACATGTTGAGTCTACGCATGGTAGACTTTGTGGAAGTGGCTTAACCAGACACATGTAGGGGAGATAATGATGCCGCATGTAGGGGAGATGATTGTAACGCACTCTATAAGACCCGTGTAACTGTTTTCACCGGTTATAGACCGGCAAGTTTGATTAGTCGTTTTCTCGCATGTGGGGAGCTCCCGTATGCGGGGTGACGACCCAGTTATCGACCAATGTAAATAAGCTTACGTTCCCAGTAGGGCGGTGAATTTCCTTCTGAACTCTCCCGAGATGATATCTCAAAGCATGGCGATGCAAAGCTTGTGATTTTCGATAATACTTAGGTACTGTTACAATAACACGCACAATCTTCCAGACTTAATGTATGCATACATTCAATTTATAATTTTTTAATGACGTATCCTAACAATCTACTGCAGTATTGTAAATATTATTAGTGAAATATTACTTGAAAATTATACAAATTAAATTGCCATACAATAATGTTAAAACTATAACAATAGGTACGTAAACTCTTATACATCTAATAATGTAAGTATAATATTGTAAATTTTTTGGCGTTATACGTAGAACTTGGATTCCAGAATAATTGGTCTTGACTAGTCATATTACAAAAGGCCTATGTAATGAATTAAATTACGCACAATTAATTTGCGTCCGATTATATTATGAATTGTGAAGATTCCCTTTTAATTATTTATCATGACCTCTTGACATTAATACATTCCTTTGTAAATTTGAACATACAATTAATTAATATAAATATGGAGAAGTGTGATTTTAAAATGAAGTTCAAAACGTGAAATGAATTTTTAGACTAGTGCACTTGCAGATATTTATGTAAGATTCAACTTTGCGTTAATTTGGTGGAAGTAGTGACTCGCCCCATACATATAAGTGTTCATTAGAGTAAATATTTGTTAACTATTACATTCAGTTAACTTTGAATTCATAAAGGCTGTCTCGTACTGGTGTTGCCTGTATGTAAAATTACTGATTGAATTAGATGTATATTGCTAAATTATTTCATAGTATTTTTGTATTCATTCCAATTTAGTTGATTTCGTCTAACTCTTTGGTACCAGACTGATTTTAAGGTACTTTTATTTTATGGTGCAATTTATGTCTAGAGCGTTGTGATAATCGTTTAAAATTACATATATTATACAATAACAATATTATTTTTTATTTTGTACCCTTCAACCCTATCCTAATCCTAAGGTTGCCTGTAAGATATTGCTTGTAGCGACAGGGCCGCCCTTTGTACATCCTGTATCTGTTGTAACGTATGATTTGACGATTTTAATTGGTGTACAATAAAGTTTCTAATCTTATCTAATCAACCCTTTGACCAGTGGTTGCTTTGGAATGCGATCGAGTCTTATAGATGTTACGATTCTAATACGATGTTATTATAATCATAGAAGTAATATGTAGGTACAGCCTTTTGTACGGGCGTTACCTGTTCAGGGACGTCACCCGGCTAGCGGGTGGCACTCCTGCACGGGTGATCGATCCCGCGGCTGTGAAAATCAGCAGCAACACCTATAAAAAATTGAAAAAGTGTGGCAAATTACACCATACTTTTCACCAACAAAGTAGTTTAATGTTATAACATGAATAGATATCGTTTTTTTATAATTCCGCTATAATGTCTTATCCGGGGTATACGCCCTCGTAACTCCAGGGTGCTGGCCGAGTTCGGCTACCTACGGATTATGTCAAGGGGTGATTGTATGCTATTCTACATTTTTGGGGGTCGAATTTTGGGTTGGGGATAGAGGGCGTGCATGGACATAAATACCACAGTACGTGCACTACCAACCCGCTGTCCACATACTCTGATTATAGAGGCCGGAAGTCTTGGGCTTAGATTAGTCTGCGACGCCACCGCCGCAGCTTCGGACTTCCCTCTCGGCCGCCTCCTTCGAAAGCATGTTCTGCTCGCAGAAGGACGCGGACACGTTTCATGTCCTCCCACTGGAGACCGGGCTCGCGAGAGAGTATCCACGCCCAGACTTATAATGAGGACCCAGCATTGACTCGCCCGCGCTGGGCACTCCATTTACGGTGTGCGTTCGCGCAGCGGAATGTTGTTGAATTTAAAGATTTTAATTATGCAGATATTTAGTGTATGACGTCGTGTGTCGTGTCGTGTATGGTAAAAAAAAAAATTCAAAAATCATTTGTTGTCCGTGGTCCTACTACCTGGTCCTACTAGTAGGACCACGGGCCATTCTTTTTGCCCCTAGTTCTATCAGTAGGACTGTAACAAAAACAACATTATTTTGTATGGGCAATGGTCCTACTAAACTGTGGTAGGACCACGAGTAATTTTTTATTGTCCGTAGTAATTTTGAGTTCGTTCCTGAGGGCCCCAGTTTCTAAGGTCCTTCTGGAGAGACACAATTAATTATTTTCTTAATAAATGTTAAATTTATGTATGTTATTTATGTGTAGGTACATAAATATAAATAAAAAAAAAAAGTACCGTTCCCAGAGATGTTTAATAAAGTTTGACCCTACTACTATTATAAATGTGAAAGTTCGTGAAGATGGTTGTATATTTTTAATATTTGTATGTTCGTATGTTAGTAAGTTATTGTTTTTAACGGATTCTATTACATATCGCCAACTGAAATGTTAAGATCAGTGTAATTAATATGATAACACAAAATAATCACAAGAAAATTGTTAAAATGGTGATGATTTATTATTAATCACCCTTACGTTTAGAATAAATACTCATAAGTGGGTAACCAGGAAAAAGATCTTATTACTCCTAGTTGAACTATGGGCACTGCTACTTGGCTGTAGTCCTATTGATAGAACTACGGACAAGTAAAAATGTCCTGTATTCACATCGACCACCCCGAACTTACCACCGGGGTGGTGGATGGCACTAATAAGTGTCGTTTACCACCCCGGTGGTGAATGGCACAAAATTAGTTTCATCCACCCCCTTCATAGTTATAGTACAGGGGTCTATTCTCATATCGTATTGGACGTTATCAATAGAAATTGATATTAAAACATCTTTCACTGGATATCATCTATACATATAATTATATAAAATTTAAGGTTATGTTTGTAATATCAAAATTAAAATTTTTACTGAATAAATATGGAAGTATCATATGTAACAAATATGCAATTTAATTTTTTTTAAACTTCCTCAACTACTGTAACAACAAACAGGCAAGCTAATCTCTGGACCGTTGGAACGATTTTGACGGAACGTTTACTAGTAGATAGCTGAAGTTATAGCGGGTGACATATATAACATGCTACTTTTTGTTTATCTTTTTCCCCTCGGCTTTGCCCGCGTAAAGGTCGTACAAGGAAAGTAGGATATGCTGCGTTCTCCCTGGCGCAAAGGGGATCTCGCTCGCACATTATAGGCGTGGAGTCGTATAAGAATGCATTGTTCCTGAGCTTGTCGTCTTCTGTTTTATGTGTGTGCGAAAACTATGGAAAAATACTGCAAAGCACACACAAGTAGGTACTTACATAACTTGTTGAGCGCATGACAAAACAAAAATATTTATTAATGATTTTGTAAACCAATTTTCTAAGTACTTGTTTTTTTTCTTTCTTACAACGTTGGTGTTATGTTTTACCAACTGTGTATAAAATAATAAGTAAATAATAATAATTGCTAGTAATTATAAAAAAGTTCGTTGTATTTCTGAATTAGAATTAGTGATAAGAATACAAGTTCCATTTATTATTTTATTTTTATTTATTCATGGAATATACATTTTTATTGCTCACTAGCTGTTTTCCGCGACTTCGTACGCGTGGAATTTCAATACTTTCAGCTCAACTTATGTAAACCTGCGGGCGATAGATATCTAAAAGTAGTCTAAATAACCCGCTATAACATTACCTTCCTACCGGTTAAAGTCCCGCCTAAATCGGTTTAACCATTCCGGAGACGACCTTTACGCGGGCAAAGCCGAGGGGAAAACGCTAAACGAAAAGTAGCATTCTATATATTATGTTACCCGCTATAACTTCAGCTATCTACTAGTAAACGTTCCGTCAAAATCGTTCCAACGGATCCAGACATTAGCTTGCCTGTTTGTTGTTTGTTACATTTGTTGAAAAAGATAAAAAAAGAATTAAATTGCATATTTGTTATCGACATACTTCCATATTTATTCAGTAAAAAATTTCATTTTGATATTACAATCATAACCTTAAATTTTATCTTTATATATATAATTCTACTGTGTGTGTGTGTGGTATGTCACTGAACTCCTCCTAAACGGCTGGACCGATGTTGATGAAATTTTTTGTGTGTTCAAGGGGATTCGACAATGGTTAAGATTCACAATTTGGTCCTTTTTTTTTCGCAGGACGTCTGTCGGGTCCGCTAGTATAATTATATGTATAGAAGATGATATCCAGTTTTGCCAGCTCTGAGTAAGGTGTTTGAGAGAGTGATGCTAAAAAATCAAATGCAAGTCCACTTCACGACCAACAATCTTTTCCACAGCCAACAATTTGGCTTTACTCGCGGAAAATCTACCACCGATGCGGGAGCAACCCTTGTTAGCTTGATTTACGACGCATGGGAGGGATCGCAGGATGCCATTGGGGTATTCTGCGATCTGTCTAAAGCATTTAATTGTGTTGACCATCAGACACTATTGCTAAAGTTACGTCGGTATGGTTTTGACAAAAAATCCTTAGAACTATTAGAATCTTACCTGACAGATAGGCTGCAGACTGTTCATGTGAACAACGTTAAGTCAAACGGAACTAACGTCAAAATAGGCGTACCTCAGGGATCAATTCTGGGACCTTTTCTCTTCTTGGTTTATGTTAATGACTTGCCTTGCATGATCGAGGCACAAGCTGGCATAGTAATGTTCGCGGATGATACATCACTTATATTCAAAGTAAATCGGCATAGTACAGATGCGAATAATGTTAATAATATTTTAAATGATATTTCAAATTGGTTTTCTACAAACAACCTATTGTTGAATGCAGAAAAGACCAAATGCGTTAAATTTACAATGCCAAATGTCAGACAAGCAAACGTCCATGTCGTGCTGGGTGGCCAAAGGTTAGAATTTGTAAATAACACTACCTTTTTAGGAATAACAATAGATTCTAAATTACAATGGGGTGGCCATATCACCATTTTAGCTAATAAGCTTAGCTCTGCTGCATATGCTGTGAGACGGATTAGACAGTTGACAGATGTAGCTACTGCTAGGCTAGTTTACTTTGGTTACTTCCATAGCTTGATGTCCTATGGAATACTACTTTGGGGAAATGCAGCAGATATAGAAACAATTTTTATATTACAAAAGAGGGCAGTCCATGCCATTTATTGTTTAGGTAAGAGAGATTCTCTTAGGGAGCTATTTAAAGATATTACCTAATGTTTTAACTGAAGCTTCCCAATATATATTTGATAACATACTGTATGTCAGGAAAAATATATCTAGCTATACTAGTAAGTGACGTTACAGACAGAAATCTACGTAATAAAAATAAACTACTCCCTCCGTGTTATCGGCTTAGCTAGGTTAGTCATTCTTTCAAGGGGGAAGATATACGCTTTTATAATAAATTACCTGAATCGGTCCTTTGTATGCCCGACAGTAAATTTAAAACCTTTATAAAGACCACTTTATGTCAAAAAGCATATTATAAGACAGACCTTAATGATAAAAGTGTCTGGCTTGAGCATGGTGCAGCTGCCTCCTAAAATGCCGTAATTGTAGCATATTTTGTACTTAGGTGACAAACAATATTTTTTTGCATTATACACGCTTTTTGATTCTGACACGAGACCAATGTACATTCGTCCACATTTAGTCTTAAGAAAATGTGTAAATGAGTAATTTATTGAAAAAGAGTGACCGAGTTTTATTGCCAGGTTCTTTCTCTCGGTTCTACTTATTGCTCTGCGAATCTGGCATTACATGTAAATATAGAAGCAATGACATTTTTTATTTTAAGTACTTACTGACGTTTGTAAGAGCCATTTAGTGACCTATACAAATAAATAAATCATTTCATTTCATTTCAGTGAAAGATGTTTTAGTATCAATTTCTATTGATAACGTCCAATACGATATGAGAATAGACCCCTGCACTATAACTATCAAAGGGGTGGATGAAACTAATTATGTGCCATTCACCACCCTAGGGTGGTAAACGACACTTATTAGTGCCATCCACCACCCCGGTGGTAAGTTCGGGGGTGGTCAATGGGAATAAAGGCTCCACAATGGCTGCATGCACAATTTTTTTTTTACCATTTACCTACACGACGTCATACACTAAATATCTGCATAATTAAAATCTTTAAATTCAACAACATTCCGCTGCGCGAACGCACACAGCGTACCTACACAGTGAAATTGGTGTTTATTGCCTAGACTAAAGAGGAAGTTTTTTTATTTTTACACTAATTAGGCAGTATTTACGAAGAGTTTAATGGCATAGTACCTAACCAACTCGTGATCGTCAAAATGGAGGGACCAAGTCTTGGATTTCTGTCACACATATATATATCTATGATTAATACCATTAATCTACATATCTACTACATTACGCATAAATTTGAACAAACTTCTTGGTCCCCCTACATTATGATATCAAGATGGAGGGACCAAACTGATGCATAGCTCCCTGGACTGTTCTACCTAGCTAGTATTTTATAATACCTTAGTAATATTCATTTTGATTGACCGAAATATTTATCGTTATAAAAATATCGTGTAATGCAAATTGGTCCCTCCAAATTGACGGTTTAATAACTCAGTGCGACAAGTAGGTAGGCTACTTTTTTTTTCTATTTTGTAAGGATGAATATTTAATACCTACCTATTTACTACCTTCAAATGATGTACCTAACATTTCTTACCTTATAGTTTATTATTTATTTTTTTGACCTTTTTTTTGGGTTTCTAATTTGACCTTATGTAACAGTCGGAACCGCCTTTTACATACATACCTACATTGCGAAGTACATATCTGCAATAAAATTGTATCCGTCCTCGAGGTAGTAGGGTACCAATGCTTATTGTGATCATTCTTTCATGTTCTAGACTCAAAACATATCTATAGGTATTGGGCTATTGGTTCAGAATCTATTTGTGTAACCGTGTAAGGTGTGTTATGTATATATAACCATTTTTTTTAATCCGCGGCCTGAGGCCACACCTTAACACGCCCCTACCTCCATATGCATGTGCTTACCAGAGGTGAGAATTCCCAGTGGCGCGTGATATATATATTATAACCATAGATTTATAATTATAAGGGTAATTAATTAAATTAAAAGCAGTTTTCCGAGTATTTCTATAAATATTTTAATTTATTTTTAGTGACATAGTTGATAACTTAACTACTTCACTGCTCATCACCATCGTTAGCATTAACGCTAACTTTGTGTATCTCTGCGTAGGTCTCATCTATTTTGATTAGTTGAGAGCACTAAACATTCCTTATTTAAAGTAATGGTAAGTAAGATGTTCAAACTTTTTAAAATAATTGCATCATTCTTGCAAAAATATAAGACATTAAAACGTCGACAAATGTTTCACCTCTAAACGAGGCATTCTCAAGACTGTCTCAGAGAACAGCCGTTCTCTCTGAGACAGTCTTGTCGACAAATGTTTCACCTCTAAACGAGGCATTCTCAAGACTGTCTCAGAGAACAGCCGTTCTCTCTGAGACAGTCTTGTCGACAAATGTTTCACCTCTAAACGAGGCATTCTCAAGACTGTCTCAGAGAACAGCCGTTCTCTCTGAGACAGTCTTGTCGACAAATGATTCACCTCTAAACGAGGCATTCTCAAGACTGTCTCAGAGAGAACAGCCGTTCTCTCTGGCTGAGAATGCCTCGTTTAGAGGTGAAACATTTGTCGACGTTTTAATGTCTTATATTTTTGCGAGAATGGTGCAATTATTTTAAAAAGTTTGAACATCTTACCATTACTTTGTCATGGATTTTCGCCAGGTAACGCCTGATTATATCCAATATTCCTTATTTAATTATATTGCAATGAATTTGTACAATCAAATAAGTTACAATAATTAAATTTAAAATTGGACAGACCCACACTGTATTGGTCCCAGCCCAAGGGTGACCTTGTTCGGGACGTAGTCTCACAGAATTTAAATTCTGATCATATTAAAAAAATTTTTTTTTGTCTTTTTATGAATGAAGACGACATAATTGATGGTGTTAGACATAACGACGCAATCCTGGTTAATGTTTTTTTTAAACAGTGACCCACCAGTAGCGGAGTAGTACCCAAACTTATTATTATTATGTAATTTTGTCATTGACGGATGACCTAATTATACTCCCCGTGCGAAATGCGCAATGCGGGTCGATGCCAATGTCAAATTAATTATTCTTATTAATGAAATGCGTTTTATATCGCGCGAGCCGCTAGCCTCGCCTAGCCGCGTTGGTTATCAGTAATAGTTAACTGAGAAAGGGCACAACTGCACGAAGCCTAATATGCTATAGTTCATAACTTGTTTGGCTACCTTTATACTAACAGTAATGTGGGAATAACATGGATATTTGTAAGCTGTTCAGGAGGTTGTAAAATAGATGTCAAAATAGGTACTTAATTAAATTTTTTACTCATCTTTAAGTTTTAAGATTTTGACATTAGAATGCATAAAAAACAATCATTTCAATCGCATTCAAATACATCCATTCACATTCTCATACAATATCAACGAGTACAGTTCACACAATATTTTTGCTAAATAGTTTAACAAATAGTTTGAAAATTACAATAATCTTAAATCTAGGCAGGAAGATAGAAAAATTCTGACAGTTGAATTGCTTAAAACGCCGTCCGCGCTATTAATAACCTCCTAATTTTAAGTCGTAGTGTAGCCGGTTAAGATTGGATCAGTCATTGTAATAAAGATGAACATAGAGTTAGGAAACTCGAGATCTTTTTAATTAGATTCACTTATCAAACAGTTTGAAACACTTAATAATCGCGTGTTAGAGCGAGAAGTGTAACTGTACAACAGGCGGCAAGTATCGCACGCATCAGGGATTGGGAGGAATTTCTTTCTTTGGTTCTTCCACACCGCTTATGTTTTTGATCTCGTCCTTTGAGTCTTCAGCTAAACAAAGAAATTTTTTCGGTTATTTAAATAGGTTTTTTATTTAGAGGTTTATTAGGTACATCAAAGTGACTTCGCTTTTATTATATATATATAACTAGCGACACGCCCTGGTATTGCACACAGGATTTTATTCTAGTAAAAAGCCTGTGTTACCCGAGTAACACAGGCTTCTCTAGAAACTAATTTCTAGAGAAGGGAAACCATGGAGGCCTATGTCCAGCCAGACTCAAAATACAAAAACACAAATTTTCATGTATATTTTTAATATAGAGAATAGATATATATGCTTACTTTTGATCTCGTCCTTGACCTGAGCCCCGTCCTTGTCAAGTCTGGGCCTCTTCCTGGGCTGAGGAGTCCTGTATGAGCGGTTGTCCCTGCGCCCTCCCTCGCCCTCGTCCTCAGAGTCTGACAGCTCGCCGTCGCCAGTTATACGCTTGTCCTGACAATCGACAACATTGTTATACCCGGTATGGTCGGAATTGGGAGGCTCAGTAACGGAGATAATGAAGTCAATTATGATGATAAACTTACTTTTTCATTTTGTGGCAGCCTTTCATCCTTGTCCACTTTGTCTTCCTCCTCAGATTCGTCATTGACTGCATCTTCCGGTATAGCTTGCACCTATACAACAAGATTAGGTCATTAGTGAACTGAACTACCAAGTATGCTAATTTTTAGTACATATTTGATTGAATTGGCTTGACTCAGGATCTCGTTCTTTCTAGATAATTAAAAACATATATCCACCTTTTAATCAACTTGTAGCCTAACCTAGTTGTAGCCGGTTAAAACTAGATTTAGCCGCGTTTCGTGCAATACAATTAGCCTCAGCCTACGGCCATATTCCGTGTATGTATTTACCTCAGTTAACCTGCCAAAAATGTTACTGAGACAGAGAAAAAAATATTTAAAATTTTGATGTAGACTAAAAAAATTACCTGAACACCAGGTGCATGAGGCAACATTCGTAAATTTTCAAACAGTCGATTCTTGATTTTTTCTAAATACTCCAGTGTATTTTGGTTAGACATATTGCTAGGTGATATGTGCAGTTTAAAGTCAGGTCCAAAGTATTCAAAGTAGTCATTGTAAGGAAGTTCATTCGCTATTTCTACTCCTAAGGCGACGGACGTCTCGTAAGTCCAGCATCGTGAGACGTTGCGAATAGTATATCTGGAACAATGTCAAATATTTTAAAACTAGTGGTCACTTACACTTGTGCCAAGTTTCGCGCAGATCGGATATGTTCCCGCTAGCCCAGACACACAATTACATTTTGGGCCTTTCCCTCCAATCGAAAAAAGCTCACTGTGAAAAGTGTTTAAATTTAAATAACACATGTGCCAAGTTTCGTGAAGATAAAAAATGTGGTCTAGCCCAACACATATACAGGCAGACAGACAGACGAAAGCAAAATTCTTTTTTTTTTGTATGTATCTCATGAACCGTGATACTGAGAAAGTAGAAATTTTCTCAGATTATGTATTTCTGTTGCGTCTATAACAACAAATTTATAAATATCCCTTCCATACAACAAACGTGTTTTTTTTTGCCGTTTTTGTCGGGAACCCTTTGTGCGTGAGGCCCACTCGCATTTGGCCGGTTTTCTTTTAAATGCATGCCTTTACGAACTTCGTGTGGGACTCCCAGCTCTCAGATGGAAACGGGCCGGACTACCCAATAAACCTCCAGGATTAAATAAAAAAAATGTGGTTGTTACCACAGAAAACACAATTACACATACAGACAGACGAAAGGAAAATTGTCCAGTCTCAAAATGTAGTACAAAAACATGTGTATACATACCCTCCGCCTCCAACCAATAGGAATGGTAGTCCAAATCTTTTGACCAATTCTACACATCGCCCGTGTCCTCTCACTGTTAGATTGAAACATCCCAACCGGTCACCTGTCACAAACATTTGATAATGTTACAACTACATGGATGTCCATGTAGTTACATGAATGATATTTGTAGGTTTAATACTATAACTATGTAGTTATAGTATTAAACCTACAAATATCATTCATGTAATTTTTTTTCAGAACCACCAATTTGTTCACATCACTAGTTCAAGTTATTATTTATGAATAATTTAATAGAGTAGAACAATATTACATACTACATCTATAATGAAGTCAAATTATAATATAATGGCTTAAACCTGAGTCTAAGACAGCTGATGACTTTAAAAGGGAATGAGATAACCTAAAGCTAGTATGTATAACCATAATTGTAGCTCAAATTACCTGTCAATGAATCTGCACCACACTGTAATACCACTGCACTAGGCTGGAATGTTTCCATCACCTTAGATATTATAGGTACAAATATGGATTCATATGATTCATCGTCCATGCCATCACGCAGAGGAATGTTCACTGCGTAGTATTTGCCTTTGCCAGCACCAATATCCCGTAGATCTCCTATAGAAAGTATAGAATTTATTGTGAATTCTAAACAACACAGTGACCTATACATAAGTTCAAATAATTTCTAATAACTACATCTCCACATATTATAAGCTTGCTTTAAGTTTTGGATATCAAATTATACAGTGTAATAATCATGATAATTACTAAATGAATAATGGTATTTCATCCAAACATTTTGGCCATGAAATTCTACTTAAGCCTTTTACAGTTGTTAGAATGATGTAAGGCATCTACTAAAGAAGACGATTATAACAACTGTGGCAGTGTAGATTTCAGTAGATTGACACATGTTCAATGATGATTACTTTCTGAGTTTTTTCTGTGATTTAAGGGTTAAATATGTCAGTCTGCAGGTTGGTTTGCCCATATACAAGAAAATAGTTGCAAAATAAGTACAAACCTGTTCCTGGAAAATATTCTCCATATTTATGAAAAGATACAGTCATGACTCTGTCTGTGGTGTAGAAAGCTTCCTCCACGCCATCGCCGTGGTGGACGTCAATATCTATGTATAACACTCTCTGGTGGTACTTGAGAAGCTCCAATATCCCAAGTACTATATCATTTACATAACAGAAGCCAGATGCTTCAGACTTTTTAGCATGATGCAAGCCACCACCCCAATTGATACAGATTTCTGAAGCCTGTAAGAAAATCAATATTTTAGAAGTAATATATTAAGATGCAGTTCAACACGCAGCACATGCAGACAGCAACTGCACATCAACTGTCATTGGGTGTGTGTGCTATGCGGCATGTGCCGTGTGCTGGACTGATTGGTCGCGCACCTTTATTATACTTATAAAATTAAGATATGATCATCATAGCTCAGTGGTCAGTGGCCTTGGGTGGAAATTATTATCTATTTATCATCACCAGCACACAATAATGATCATAAAAGATAATGGATCACTGTGATGTCATATGACAGTGATATACATATTATCACGCTTATATTTGCGAAGGTGTAACCAGAGGTGCATTACATAGCCACACTTTGCCAGTGAGTTTGTTGGCCTCACATAATTAATACAACACTGCAATTCAAAGCAGAACTCCAACAGTCACAACAGATGTTATGGTACGGTTAGACATGCTACTTAGTAGCATGGTAGCATGCTTATGAACTGTTTACATTTGCTAGCAATAAGCATGCTATTTTCAAGTATGCTACTGAATAAATATGCTCAAAGCAAACACTACAACACACATGCCATTTTGTTGCGTGCTTCTGTCAGTTCAAATAAAACTAGCGAAGGCCTGCGGTCTCACCCGCGCGAATAGTTATGTGTTTAGAGCACATATTAATGTCAACATTTCGATCGTTCGAATCGATTCATTGGTAGCATCTCATTATTAAATTATTATTATCGAATATTTTAAAGAAAATTGTAAAGTATTAGGTATTATTGTTGTAGTAGGTATAATTGTAAAGTATTAGGTAGGTCATAGTGTTTATTCGATCGTTTTCTTGTTAAAATTAATCTAAAATACTAGCTTGAATTGTTTGAATAGTTATGTGGTTCCCAATTCCCATGGGAAGATTACTTCCATTAAGATAAAGTAGTTGCTAGCGGACGCCCGTGTGGAAGTTATCGGAGTTCCAATTCCCAGGGGAACAATCCTGGGATAAAAAATATTTGCCTAAAATTACGTTAGGTTCTAGAAAAATACAGATACCTAAAGCACAGATTACTAAATAGTTACTTCACTCAGTAGAAAAATTCCAATACCTACTGCTATAATAGCCTACTCCGTCGCGTCAGCAACCACTGCATGCTAAAATGTGCCTAAATGCTCAAGCGTACAGTTTAGATTGCTTCGCACCGCGAGATCCCACAGCAATCGCAGGGCTGCCTCTTCGATAAAATTAAATTAACATAACTTTTTGTGTCTATGCTATTGAGAACTGTGAATATGTTCTGACTTATATGTGGCAGTTTAAAATTGTATCGTTTATAAAATATTATTTTTATGAATTGCTGCTGGCTGTGCACATCTAGATAAAACATAATTATAGACGTCAGTGTGTAGGTAAAATAAAAAAAAATCTTTAAAAGTTACGTTTTTTATTTTTATAATTTTTTTTATAAATTTCTTACCCTTTCTAAATTCTCGGTTATTAAATTTTAGTGTGGAAAAAATTCTGAATCTAATAAAAAGTTTTATGAGATATTGTTTTGGAAAACAAGGGTAGGAAGAATCAAAATTTATGTTATTTAAAATTTCATAAAGAGTACTACCCAGCCTTTATTTCATATTTTAGGTGTTTGTCCCTTCTTTTACTTGATTTGCACCCATCTACAGCACATAAGGCACCAGACGGCATCGTAGGTACGCGTACGAACGAATGGAACTATTAAAATCGTGCGTGCGCTTCGCTTGCGAAAACCGCACTGAATTTTGATCCTCTAACGGCCCGCCTTGCGGTAGGTAATTATAGCGCGCAAGTACATGGAGTGACGGAGGCCTGCCTAAAGCCTGTCTTTGTCATTCATTACCTCTGTAATGAGTTAAGCCGTGTTATGAGTTAGTAAGCATGTGTAACCGTAGCATTATACCACTAAATAAAATCTCTGCAATGCATTAGACACCATCTGAGATATAGTCAAAACTATACATACTCAACAAATAAAATAATAATCATGAAATAAAACTCACTTGTTTATTTAGTTTAACAGCAGCCGCCACAGAGCCCCCAGCAGATAACTGACAGAATTCATACAACCCATCAAAAACTGGACAGTCTTCTCCCACATTAACTGTTGGAAAAAAAAAGACTCAGATTTTGATAACACTTCAATTACAACAATGATACAGGTATAAACAATTAGGGTGACATTATTTTGTAACCCATTATTTTAAAGTCTTAAAACTATTACAGCTGATTAGTGTGATTTAAATGAAATATGGGACACATTAAAATACCACATGGGAGGCATAAGTAACAGTTAGTGAATGTAATACCCTATTACAGATGAAATATGGCTAACGTTCATGTAGGTATAGGCGGCATCAAATAAAAAGAATGCAGTCCTTCAAGCTGTACAGTAGGCAATTATCGTACTATTTGGGGTTACCATGTGCACACAGACCCGTCCACTCTCTTCCAGTGTTCTCCTTACATGAAAAAACTATTATATGTAGATCATATGAATAAAATACCATATGAGAGGTGTTGCAGACATAGGGAGAGATTAGCAAATGTAATGTAATACTCACATCTTTGCATCTGTTTGTTATATTCCGACATATTATCGGGTCTAATTGACCGTAGAAAACGAATATAATCATCAGAGTGAAACTTTGTCATCTCATCTGCTGTAGCCTTGTGAGGTCTCTGAAATACAAATGATTGCGTTAAGGTCGATTTACATCAGACGAGTGAATGCTCATTCTATCCCCACTCTATTAAATTCTTCTAATATAAACAAACTTAGAGCATTCTTTCGTTGTTCTATAGCGTTCTTGGAATATTCTAAGAATGCTCGCTTCGCTTGATGTAAATGGCGCTAGAGCTTGCAAACAGTTGCTTAGAACGTTCTTGCGTGTTCAGACGTGGTCGCTTACCGGAGCGGTCTCTTCAAAGCATTCTAGTGTTCTTGCAAATCCAATTCATACAACACATACTATAATTAGATTTAGTTATGGATTGGTCTCAAGAAAAATGTCTTTTAATGATAGAAGCCTACCAAAATTTCAGATGTCTGTGGGATCCGACTTTTAACTACTATAAAAATACAACTCTGAAACAAGATGCTTGATCTAGAGGGATTTACATCGAGCGAATGCTCATTCTATCCCCACTCTTTCTAGGTTCTCGGTTCTCATTCTTGCTCGTTGATATTTTGTTGTAAATACTGAAAAAGAGCATTCGTTTACACTAAAGAATGCTCTAGTTCTAGCTCTAGCTCTTTGTTCGTTTGGTTTATATCCACCTTTAAAAAGAGAGATTTAAATGAGGGCTTGTGAAGCATTGAAGACCTAAGAAAACAAACATTTTGCCTTCAATTAATTATTTTTCATGCCTCAGCAGCAACTTTTAGCAATGTTTCATTGTTATGAATGTTACCGCAATTTTTATTCTCACACTAATGAGTAATGATTCTAGTTCACAACAATAGCTAAGTTTTAGAACCTACCATAAAATTAATTACTTACATAAATTTCCATTTTCCTGTATAAACCATAATTGAGCAATAAGTTGTGTGTCATACGTATGCGGTGTGGTTTCATTGGATGACCCTGTCCATAATAATAATTTCCAATATCACCTAAAATAAATAATTTTAATATAAAATTACAATTTTGGAATCTTACGAAGATGTTACTTAGTTCATTTCATGGCTTGACACTAAAAAGTCTGTACTTCACTGATCAAAATGTGAACGAAAGCCAGGTGGCCAATGAGCGTTTAGAACGCAATACAGACGGCGTAAGATGACTCAAGTTACATTGCAATAAAAGTGTTAAGATGATAATACGTTATTTATATCTAAAAATACTTTGAATAAGAAATTACAAGCAATCAATATGAGAATAATGATAATTCATAGCCGCTTTGGACTGTTAATATGTAGCATTCCATGGTTTAGAAGGGACGCTGTTTGGTGATGGCTGAGTGGCGGGTAACAAAACTTTACAGTACTTACTGTCATAATAGTAGCACACCCTCTTTTTACTGTGTGGCTGCATCGCCATGGTTGAAAATAAGTGAGATTTAAGAGCACAATCGAATGCCAAACATGTACGAATTATCACACAATTATTTTAAACTAAAACACGATATCTCATCATCTTCATCACATCACCACGCAACACAAACTGAATGAATGAGAGTAACTCAGAGTGAGTATGAATGAGTGTCTGCTTTTGCTTTTCTTTTTCTATCAGTTTTTTTTTTGTAAATTTGCCCATTTACGATACAGGCTAGAGGCCTAAGACCATACTGCCTAGTCTTTAGTCATTTCATTTTCTTCCAATGATCTTCTTCCAAAGTCTTACATTTCTTCTCATTTCTATTATAGTAGTAATAGTAAACTTTTAAATTTCTTCATGTTCAAGTTCCTGTTTCAAGAACCGAGTGTCGTGTTTCCTTTGTTCCTTAAGCAGTAGGGATGGAATGAAATCGCAATCGCAGGAACTACGCTATACTATATAGTATTGGCGTATAGCATACACGCTATACAATTAAGCGATGCTGTGCTGGCTGCGCTATATCGCACGCAACCCACACGTTCTCCCCCCCATTCCTTCCTATAGCACCGCTCTAGTCCAGGGACGCCTTAAGAAATGGTAAAAAGTGGAAGAAAATAATAGTAGGATGAAACCCATTGGAAACGCACGATAGTATTTTAAAAATGAAAGGAAATTAAAAATGAAATGAATTACGGGCTATCTAAGTTCGGGCTATAGGTGAGTTTTTAAGAGTAATATTCGGTTTATCTGAATTTCCGGCAAAATAACAAGTCACATATTCAACTTTTGGATTTCCATTTTTTTCACATAATCTCAAAATTTATGTTAAAAATTCAAATAACCAAGCTTTTGGTACAATGTTGGATTATACAACCTTCCGCATTGCCACTTGCCTTCGGCTGGGTACACCTTGTGTATCTCCGCGTCATTGCACCTGTGGAGTAGCCGTCGATAATCTGGGACACCATGGCCTTTCTTGTAGCAGAAGCGCAGGTCGTATACCTCGGCACACTATTCTAAACGACATAATTCGTAGGGCTCTTTCCACCGCAGGTCTTCCAAACCAAATGGTTTAGCACGAAGCGATGGAAAGAGACCGGACGGTATGTCGTTACTACCGTGGAAGATGGGAAGGCCTTTGGTGTGAGACGTTATATGCGTTAACACCTTAGCACCTTCACACCTTCCAAGCACATCCGGATGTGCCAGCGCCGCTGCTGCATCGGCTGAAGGCCTCGAACGGCGTAAATATGCTAACCTAGCAGGTGATTACATATTTGAGCGGTTTGGGGTTGAGACACTGGTGGGGTCATGGGTTCCGAGTGCTCACCGCCTTTATAGAGACATTGCTAAACGCTTAATCGATGCTTCTCAGAACCTGGAAGGCTGGCTATTTTCTGGCCCAAAGAATAAGTATCGCCATCCAACGTGACAACACAGCCAGCAGTCTGGGAACCTTTCCAGTCGGCAATGGCGCGGAGGATTTTGTAACCGATATTTTGTCATTTAAATATTTTTAGTATATAATTATGTATATTGTAATTCTTATTGTAAATAAAAAATATACCACTTTGAATTTACCCTAAAAAAAAAAGCTTTTAGTTTTTTATTTTTATCTTTTACAATTTGTTTCACGAAATTTGGTGGAAACTTACCTTGTATGTTCCAAATATTTTATATTTTTTTGAGTTTATTTACTTTTTCACCTTATTTTGACTAAACATCGAAAAAGTACCCTAAATTCTGTACCACCTGTCATACTCTACAGGCCTCGTGCCAGAGGCCTGGAAGGAGGCGAACGTACAACCGATCCCCAAGAAAGGGGATCGATCCGATCCAGGCAACTATCGACCCATAGCTGTCACCTCAGTCATTTGCAAGGTGCTCGAGCTTCTTATCAATAAGCAGCTCATGCGATACCTGGAGGATCACTCGCTAATCAATGATCGGCAATATGGCTTCAGGCCAAAACGATCAACGGGTGACCTCCTGGCATTCGTCACGCATGTATGGGGTGAGGCTATGGAAAAGTTCGGCGAGTCCTTGGCTATTAGCCTGGACATCGCCAAAGCTTTCGATAGGGTCTGGCATGCTTCGCTCCTTTCCAAGCTTCCGACATATGGTCTACCTCCTCAACTGTGCAGCTGGATTGCCAGTTTTTAAACGAGCGCCAAGTGCGGGTCCTCTGCGATGGCCAGGCTTCTCGCTTCTTGCAAGTGATTGCTATGCAGATGACAGTACATTGCACGGGAGTTACTCGGTTCGTCCGACGGCGGGGCGATCTGTGATAGAGGAGGAGAGACGACATCTCGTGGGTGATCTCGACCGAAACCTCGACAGTATCTCCCAATGGGGTGCCGAGAACTTGGTCGAGTTTAATGCCCACAAAACACAGGCGTGTGCATTTACAGCGAAAAAATCCCCTTTCCTTCCCCTACACACTCTTCAGAATGCAATATTACCAATGAAGGACAATCTAGACATCCTTGGCATAGACGTTCGTCGAGAGCTCAATAACACAAAATACATTGAGAGATGTATTGGGCTAGCTTCGCGGAAACTAGGAATACTGAACAAGGTAAAGCGATTCTTTACACCGCACCAGAGGTGTCTGCTGTACAAAACGCAGATTAGACCCTGCGTTGAATACTGCTCTCACCTCTGGGACGGCTCCGCGAAGTATTTGCTGGACGCACTCGACGCTATGCAGCGACGCGCTGTTCGCATTATAGACTGTCCGGAGGTAACGGGAAGCCTTGAGCCGCTAGCCCAGCGCCGAACAATTGCTTCCTTGGCCGCGTTCTACCGTATTTACCACGGTGAGTGTTCTGAAGAGCTCTTCAACCTGATCCCACCCTCTCCCTTCTGATCCCGAACAACGCGTTTCCTCCAACATATAACCCTGGGCTCTTTAAGCGAAGCGTGAAGAGGCACATTACTGGGTCGTCAAGTTGAGGGCCACTCTCTATAGTATTCCTGTGTACTGTGAGAGTCGCCCTCAATTGCCAGACGTCGCCTCAGCTTACCATCAGGCGGGTGGCGTCAATTTGTCGACCTAAATAAAATAATAATAAAAAAAATATATTATGTAAGTACAATTTTGAGCTTTTTACTAAATTTTATACTTTAATTAGGTACCTACTCGAAAAACGTATAAAACAAAAAGATTGCAAAAAACATGTGAAAATAGTTATTCTAAATATTAAAGATAGGATTAAAGGGGATTTTGTTTAAAAAAAATATTTTTGGATTTTTTTTTTAGTAAAAAAGTTGATTTTTAAAATTTTAATTACATTTATGTCACAGAAAACCTCATAATATATAAATATACATGTCAATTGTATTATTGAATTTAGATACTTCATACTGATTGCGTTATTCATTATAATATTTTTAAATACATTAATCTTGTTATTTAAAAATATCATGTCTTGAATTGTCATCACTTACCCATTATTTTTTGTTTCTTTGATGACATTTCTTCATCGTTAGATTAAAAAAACCTTTTCGATTCTAGTATATCTTCGCAATCTTCAAGACCATCACTGTCTTCTTATGTAATATTATTTCCACTTGAATTGGGTCTACATCTATAATTTCATCGGAATCATTAATATACTCGTAGGTATTTTCTTCCACATTGCAGCACTTTTCCGAATCATGATAATTTGAGCAAAAATTTGTATCCATTATAATCCATTTTCAACTATGGCAGCCACATTTTCAACTGTTGCACCCAGTTTCACAACTGCAGCAAATAGATTAAGCAATATTTCTCTAAATTAATTATATTATGCTTTGGATTGTCAGCACTTGGTGGAACATATAGTAACACATTATGAAATGACTCACTTGTACCGTTATTCTACAACCATTTATTGGTAAATAAATGAATTAAATATGTATCAGATTGTGTGTATATTGTATATCTCACTTATTTACTGTATAACTAACCACACTTGCATCGCCAATCCGAATACATAATATATAATTAAACTTCGAAAAATAATGGCAAAGGAGGAATACAAAATAGTACATTTTAGACGTGATTTATCCACAGAGGTGGTCAAAGTCCGCCGGGCGCCACTGGAAATACATTCTGCTTGTAACCAGAGACGCCCGGCAAAGGACGTTGGAGCGGACGCCGCCTAGAGCCACGGAATTAAAAAAAAAAAAAAGTCGTGATTTATTTTATTCGGACAAGTAATGAAGACTACGCACTCATAAATTCTTATTCAATACGTGTATACCTTTCTATAGCTTTATCACTCAACCCTATTGGAGGTTAGGCCAAAGTCTATGAAGACATTTGTATAGACATAGTCCTTTGGGCATAATACTACGTTGATATACGACAGATAAAAAGGTAAGTTTCCACCACTTTTCATGAAAAAAAAAATTTGTAAAAGAAAAGAATTAAAAAACCAAAATTTTGCCATTTAACTTTTCTTTTAGGACTTGTAGTTTCGCCAGAATTTCAGATTTACCGAATTTTACCCTTAAAAAACTCATCCTATTTTACCCTTATAAATTATTTATCATGGACTACGCCTACCACCGTTGGTCACCACCCGGTATGCTGTAAGCACGTGCGATAATTTAGCGCAATTTTAAAGCCACGCTCTATCTATAGTTTAGCCCTTTGTTGCCCGTGTTACTACCAATCTTACTACTAGTAGTAACACCGGTAATTGAATTACCCTACTTACTACTAAAGTTGAAAGTTGTTAGAACAGTAATAAAAAATTGCCAGTGTTACAACCTTTTACTTTTAATAAGAAAAACAAAAATAAACAAGTGAGCATCGCTAAACACAAACAAAAGAAAATCGGGAAAGCAAAGAAAATCGGGAAAACAACAGAAACTCAGGAAAACAAAAGAAAATCGGGAAAACAAAAGAACGTCGGGTAATAAAGAGGTATGTATATATCTCAATAATCGCGTAAAAGACCCGTTAGCCTTAAGTTTATAAATATTATTTTTCAATTACAAAAATAAACAAAATATTCTTACGTTTGGTCTTGTGGACGTTAAAAAAGGTTAGAAATTAAGAAGAGTAAAGAACCAACATGAAACCTTTTTCGTTAAGGGCCCAGATCGTGAAAATCACCGAAAAGAGTGTTACGATTTTTCATATTTAACCTATTTACATATGATTAATAACAACGATAATTTGTATATATTAAAATGAAAGACCAAAAATGATGTTAGTGCTAATTTTAACTCTTAAAACCCTGTAGTTGTTATATAATAAACGTCAACAAACGCACAAAATTGAGAAAAAATTCGAAAACCTGCCTTCGTATTTTTCAGATTTAACCCAATAAATCAACACAAATTGATAAAAAGAAACACTTTTTGAACACTGAAAAAGCCAATAAATATAACCATGTACTTTTTTTTGTACCTTTACAAACAAAGACTTCCCCTTTTAAAGCCCTAAAATCTAGATATGTTTTACGTAAATTCTCCATAGAAAAATGTATGCAAATTCAAACGCGTCCCGATAGAACGATCGTCGCAACTAATCGCCAGTGCGCCATAGAATTTCAAAGTGACTCCACGCGTGTCGGATGCTACAGCAAAATTACGTGTTGTGAATTTGTGTTTTTTGTGAAAAACTGTAAGTACAATATTTTTATAACTAATTTACTTTCAGTAAATAGAAAGTACCGATATAATGAAAGTCTGAAAGAAAACCATGATGGAACTAGATATAAATCGTAAGAAATACAAAATTGTGTTTTGTTGCGTAGGTCATTTTATGAACCTTGTAAAGTAGGTATCAATTCAGGCTTGAAACAATCAAAGCCCTGCCCACCTTATTTTCTCGAGATATGAACTGGCGGGGTATATAGTTCTCTGCACGACATACATAGATTTTTCAACATGATAAAGGCAATAGGTATCATAAACGTAATTGGTAATCGAGGGTCTCTTTTCGCAGGATAATTTGCTGAGTGCCATGCCAGCGAAAAGAAAATTTAGTACGCATTATAAAAACGTGAAAGCCAAAAGATCTCGGAATAAAATGTAAGTTCCTCCCTACTTATTTATTTACCTGCCTACTTGACTACGTCTTGTCCTAAATACCTAGAAAAAATTTACTAGATTTGTGTTAGTGTCAAGTAAAAATCCTAGTTTTATTACTTTTATTTGTGTGTATGCTTATCATGTCTTAGTAGTAATAATAATATAATCTATTTGCATTTTGAACAGGGTAGGTACATTACAAAGCAAATAGGTACAATGATTTAGATCGCCTGATTCAGACATATACCTACAACAGCATGTAAATATTGATTTGACATGTAATTAGATAGGTACATAATTAGGTATGTCAGTCTAAGAAGAAAAATTACAATGTCCAGTAGGTAATAATTACGTAATTTCAATATCTATATAAGTAATAAAGTCAATTTCTATAGGAACAATTTTCATAATAATAAATTTTATTACATAATATAGTATTAGTTTTCATATATTTATGTATTTCAAAGCAATGAGTTTGCTTACACTATTATTAGTTACAGTATTATTAGTTTTCATGTTCATCATGTCTAAATATGTGGAAGTGGAAGTAGGTATGTTTCCTATCAGAAATTGCACGGGCGCGCGCGCGCCGTGCCTGGCGTAGGGTTGTACAAAAATTACAAAATAAATAAAAAGTGGATATTGATGAATAATATTTCCAGTACTGAAAATGAAGAAAACCTTCAGGCCGAGACTCCGAGCAACACTGCTACGCGCTGTATAGAGGTAAGTTGTTATACGTAATTCTTGTAGACTTGTTACATAAATAAACAAACTAGCTAGTGATGGGCGAAGACAAAATCTCAGTACCTACAGTTTTTTTTTTGCAATATTTATTATTTTCATTGTGAGACAAACACATACTTCTCAATTACTTTCTCAAAAGAAAATTCACGTTCAAATCTCGTATTTTACCAAAATCAAGAATTTTTTTTGTAAAATATTATCTTTTACGCGACTGGTGTACGTATGTATGTATACTAAGTAATATATCTTTGTGGCACAATAAGTTCAAAATTATTGAACCGATTTTAATGTTTTTAGTATCATTAGAATTGTCTTCTAAGCCCGAGTGACATAGAATAAGTGACGCCATAAAAAACCAATACGTATAGCGTAAAGGAAATTTATAATTTCTGTTCATCACGAACATAATATTGTATGAATTCTTTTGCACTTTTATATTTGTCTTCGTCAGTTATGAATATAAATAAATAAACAATAAAAATGTTAAAACCCGACAGATTAAAAAATGAAAATGTGTAATAAAAATAAATAACAACACCATTGTAATATAGCGTATTTAGCAGTCGGGGCCTATTTCTAAAGAAATATTTAGCTAGTCAGGAATATCTTCGAGCCTGTGAGGATTTCAATGGGTCTCAACTGTTGAATTCGATTTATTACAATAGTGTTCTTATTTATTTTTATGTAACATAATTCAAGACCGTAGACTTGTTTTCTTTTTACCTTTTGAGTTTTTATGCATATAGTCGGATTTATTAAATTTATGACGTGATAACGTCTTATAAATCGATGAACACCGGCAACACGCACAAAAAAGTGTCACATTATGTCACGCTAGGGTCAAGCGAGAGCGCAGTACAAGCGATGGAGAATAATATTATGACGTTATCCGATAAAATTATCGTCCTAAACCGACTTTACAAGCAACCAGTTTTTTATTATGTTTATTTATTCACTTTCATAATTGACGAAGACTGATAAAAACGTTTAAGATTTTGATCTAGTGTTCTGTGTTTCAAAGATGTATTCTAAGGGAGTTCTTAGCTATGTTTGAAGAAATTTGGCCCATACCTTTTGAATTATTTTTTATAATAAAAATCAAGCCATTATCTTTCTTTACAGGAACTAGTTATTGACAACCGTCAAGAGGGAAAGGTGGATGAAGTGGAAGTTGGGCGTAGAGTAGTGGATATTTCTTTTTTTTTTAAAGCTCTTCAGGCCATAGGGGACCACGGTCCAATGGATTGTAAGTTAAGTTACCTCAGTATAATAGGTGAAGTAAAAGTTGGTCTGGACTCAAAACTCATCATAAAATGTAGTATGTGTAATATGAAATTTACTGTGTGTTTGGTTGAAAAGAAAGAAGATAGCATGGAAGTGAATCATCAAATTGTGTCTGGTATCATATCATCTGGTGGGAGCTACTCTCAGTTAAAAACATTAAGTGCCGCAGTAGCCCTACCAATCGTGTCACCTTCATTGTACAATGAAATTAATAATACGGTTTGCGATTGGTGGGAAAAGACAGCAGCACATTCCATGGCAGAAGCTGTCAAGGAAGAAGCGGAGTACGCAGTGTCTATAGGTAGTGTTGATAAAAATGGTACACCATTAATATCTGTTGCTGTTGACGGTTGTTGGAGCAAGAGATCTTATGGTAAGAATTTTTCCGCCTTATCCGGCGCAGCTGCGATAATTGGCATTAAAACTAATAAAGTATTGTTTTTTGGAGTTAAAAATAAATACTGCGTAGTCTGTGCACGAGCCGCAAAGAACAACAGTCAGCCCCCGGAACACCATTGTTTCAAGAATTATTCAGGATCATCTACCGGGATGGAATCGACCATAATAGTTGAGGGGTTTAAACGTTCCTTTGTTGATCACGGTGTAATTTATAATAAATTTGTAGCAGACGGCGATTCCAGTACTTATAAAAAAATATTAGATTCGCGTCCGTACGATAATTTAATAGTAGAGAAAATTGAATGCAAAAATCATCTTTTACGAAACTACTGCAATAGCTTGGAGAAATTGTCGAAAGACACTAAGTATCCTTGCGAGTTGCGGAAATTCCTAAAAGAAAGGTATTTGCGTTTAAGAACGGGTGTAAAATGCGCGATTAAATATTGGGGGGATCAAAATCAGTCACTCGAAGAAAAAATAAAAAATCTTAGTGAAGATATTCTAAATGGTCCACAACACGTATTTGGTAATCACCAACATTGCAAGGAGTATTTTTGTAGACCTGACACTCGTCGAATAGAACCTGTTGGGTTAATTCCAGCAATTGTTGTATGCGGATTAATGGACGTGGTAGAAATTTTAAGTAAAAGACTGTCATATCATTCTAGAAGTTTAATTCATAATTGCACAAGTAATATAGTTGAAAGTTTTAACGGAGTAATTGCCAAATTAGTTGGGGGTAAGCGTGTAAATTATTCTTCCCGTGGTTCTTATGCGGGCCGATGCGCAGCTGCTGTTGTGTCTTTTAATACGGGATCGATTCATAGTAAAACTCATGAAGTCATATTTAAATCTAGTCCTAATCCTTTGATCGCGAAAGTGGAAAATAGTAATCGTAGAAACCGTTTAATTGCTAAACCTAAATTAAGATTGAAAAAAAGCCACAGCGCTGTATCAAAAGACGCTCACTATGGACCAAACTGCGAAAAACCTGATCTGAGTCCAGAATTATATGAGAAAGCCAAGTCATCTTTTTTAGTTGATTTAAAGTTGTCTTGTGCTGAAAGAGAGGAGCTTGAAAGGTCGACCCATTTGCAAAGAAGTAGTGCTGAGTGGATGAGTACAAGGAGAAAATTACTAACCTCATCATCGTTCGGGGAAGTTTGTAAAAAACGAGAGAGCACAAGTTGTGCTGCTCTTGTTTGTAAAATCGTTTATGGTAGTAATATCTCCAGTTTGCCTGCTGTACGGTACGGTATCGAAAACGAAGAAACTGCAATTAGACAGTTAGAAATTCAAGAGAATATTAGTATACAAGGTTGCGGTTTGTTCGTCGACGATCAATATGAATTTCTTGGTACTACACCAGATGGTATTTATGCAAACGGTTTAATTGAAATTAAGTGCCCACATTCTTTAGCTGGCATGACTCTTGATGAAGCAATGGCCAAACATACCTTTTGGGTTAAGGACAAGGCTTCCAAGGGTTATGTCATAAATAAAAATCATTACTGGTATTTCCAAATTCAGGGACAGCTACATATAACTAAAAGAAACGTTTGCATGCTTGGCATCTGGTTTGGTGCTACTGTACCTATGAAAGTTTATATTATAGAAAAGGACGACAAATTTTGGAAGGAGAAAATGGAGATGAAATTAGTTAGATTTTATTACGATTGCCTCCTTCCAGAATTAGTTGATCCTCGGCAGTCACGAAGCATGCCTATTCGTGACCCGCCCAATGTCATAGAGGCTATGAAAGAGAGGAAAGAAAGAGCTTTACGTGTTTTGAAAGAGAAGAACGTCTAATGATTTTGAAAGAGACTGAGGTAACTTAACTACCCAGCCGGTCGATTCACGTAAACACGCCAGTTCAAAAGTCGTTTTAACTTAGAAACTTAGAAATCGCCTTTTGGTTTTCTGTTTTTAACGCACTTACTTATCTAGTCTTGGATTGTCATAAATCTTCCAATAGCTCAATTTCTATACAATTCCTATACGATTTTGAAGAGTTACCTGGTGTAAACCCAAGGTCCGATCCTAATGAAATTAAAATGTGACCACACGGGATCACCAGCTTTCAAATAAAAAAAAAATCATCAAAATCGGTTCAAAAAATACAGCGAATTGAGAATCTTCTTCTTTTTTTAATTCGGTTAAAAAGTGTGCGAAGTGACATTTTTAAGGCACTACGCTACGGTTTTTATTACGTGAATCGGGCAGCTGGTAACATTTTCATTCTGATAAGTTTTGCAATAGCAATTGATTTTATCATCAAATTAGTAAAAATCAGAATTTGATCAGTAATCATTAAAATGAAAAAAACATTAGAAACTCTTAAACTCATATTTTGTTATTGTTTACTTTCGTTTAATTAAGTATATGAATAATTTATAAATTTCATGTTTGTTTATAACTAATTTTTGTACAACCCTAGCACGCTTTTTAGGTGGCGACTCATATTTTGTTTACTTTTAATTATATGAACCATTTTTATACTTGTGTTTCATTTATTGACAATTTTTTGTACAACCCTAGAAGATTTTTTAGATTGCGAGGTGATCGTAAGCAAAAAGTATTTGAGTTTACGCAATAGGCACATTTCCTTGCGTAGATATAAACACTAGCGAGGAAAGGCGTGATGTTATTTCGACCGTACTTCCTACTGAATTTGCAATTATTTTATTGAATGAAAATTTTACGAAATAAGAATAAACTTTGGTAGTAAAATTACAAATAAATACATAGGTACTCGTAGTTGGAATTTTAGGTAACTAGAATACAAAAAGGTCAGTCCGGACCTGCTCTTGATTGTTTATTATAAATAGAAAATCATAAAAATTGTGTCTCAAACTACTCTTATTTATTTATCTAGTAATTAGGATCATTTTATAACGAAAACTACTCTTGGAATATTTTACAAATAGGCAGTCGTTTATTTCCAATAATTCAACATTTTTGTTATGCTGTAAATATTCAACTTCAATAACAATAACTCAACGTGGAACGTTTGTCGCAAAACATTTTCAAAATCGCGCTCTCTGGGTCATTCACCCGCCCGTCGGATGATTCGGGCAACAATAGCGCTGCTGTCGCTCAAAATCGACTTTATCCGTGCGCGGTCTGGGCCCTTAATATAGAAATTCGCTATATTTTTTTTTTTAGAAAAAGCTTGTAACACTGGCAATTTTTATTCATTTGGTACTGGAAATTCTTTTGTTCAATTTCTTTTGATTTTCCGATTTTCTTTTGTTTATGTTTCGCGATGTTCATTTGTTTTTCTAATTAAAAGTAAAAGGTTGTAACACTGGCAATTTTTTATTACTGTTCTAACAACTTTCAACTTTAGTAGTAAGTAGGGTAATTCAATTACCGGTGTTACTACTAGTAGTAAGATTGGTATTGGTAGTAACACGGGCAACAAAGTAACAAAGGAGTTCAGCATATCATCTAAATTTTATAAAAAAGGTTATTATGTTTACTATATTGCTGCATCTTATATCTTAGTCTGAATGACGCTTAATTTCATACCACCATTTCACCATTTTCCATCTGACCATTCTTTTCGTTCATATTTTCATCTTCTGTTCGTTCTTTCAACCTATTCTTCAAAAGTTCGAAATTCATTCGTGCAACTTTATTCTTTCCAGTTTAGCAGTGGTCAAGGTGGGACGTCGCTCGAAACGAGTTCAAATTCCTAATTATTGATTTTGCTTATACTATTATAATATTATGTCAAAGAGTTTAAATTAATTTTAATAGTTTCATTCAAGTTTATCTATTATTCGTTTCACAATATTTTGTTAACTTGTTCTTCTGATATACTTGTCATATTGTGTTTCGTGCTACTTCAACAAGTTCGTCCATTTTCTATCAGATCAACCTCGACCCTGCTACATAAATCTGAACATACTGTCAACATCACACAGTAAAAATAATCATTGATAATGTAAGTATTACTATATGATTTTGATAATTAAGATTTTTCTTATATTTTTACGCTATCGAAATCGGTTACAGATTGTTATATATCTGTATGTCATGTATGAAGTGTCAGATGTATGTACTTATGTACTATTCATTTATTCATATATTTCGTATTCACGGATCAAAACTGGTATGTATCATCGGTTTTTAGGTTTATTCGGCACTATTAGTAATGTACGAATAATACCTTTTGTGCCTTGAATTTATGTTTATTGCTTCTGTTTTAATTATTAATTAATACATCTTGCAGTTCCTATGAGACTGAACAATGTCCTTTCTCGTGTATAACCTATAATAATTTTGTTCGTGTATTAGTATAACGTTTATTATACACGTGCCATTTTGTTAGTCCTTAGTAATAGTAACTTGTATTGATCCAATTTAGTGGCCGTAAAGCGCTTGCGTGCACTCTTTCAATTTCTATGTAGGTACGCTAGTGTCTCGCGGGGCAAGCTTTTTGGGCAACAATAGGGAGTCATTAGGGCGGTTTACACGTACACATAGGAACGAAAGAATAAATACGCTCGTGCCAACTGTCTTTTCGGAAATAACGCTTTCATAAATGTCGGGGGGTCTACGAAGGTGCAACTGGAATACCTAGACCAATAAGTAAGGTACCTACCTACCTATTGAAAGTTTTTTATTTACCATGCCTTAATTTTTTTATCAGGTCTAATAGTTGGAACAATAGCCGTGGTGCAAACGGTGGTTCCAAGTTTGGAGGTGGAAGTAAATTTGGAAATAGCAATGGTGCATCAAGATTTAGCAATGGAGGATCTAAATTTGGAGGTGGTGGCGGAGGCGGAGGTGGAAGATTTGGAGGATCTGGTGGGTTTGGTGGGAAGAAAGAGTTCTCTGGTGGCCAAAATATGCGTCGCCCTGAGTGGGATACATTGTCACTTCAGCCCTTCAACAAAAACTTCTACAATCCTCATCCTACAGTGCTAAATAGATCACCATATGAAGTCGAAGAATACAGAAATGGCCATGAAATCACATCAAGTGGTGTGGATGTACAAAATCCTATTCAGAACTTCAACGAAGCTAATTTCCCTGATTATGTAAATCAAAGCATAACTAATATGGGATATAAAGAACCAACACCCATCCAAGCTCAGGGTTGGCCCATTGCAATGTCTGGTAAGAACTTGGTTGGTATTGCACAAACTGGTTCTGGTAAGACATTAGCTTACATCTTACCTGCTATTGTGCACATCAACAATCAGCCACCAATCAGGCGTGGGGATGGACCAATTGCATTGGTGCTTGCACCAACTAGAGAATTGGCACAGCAGATTCAACAAGTTGCTACAGACTTTGGTAACACTGCCTATGTACGCAATACCTGTGTATTTGGTGGTGCACCTAAGAGGGAACAAGGTCGTGATTTGGAAAGGGGTGTGGAAATCGTCATTGCTACACCTGGCAGGTTAATTGATTTCTTAGAAAAAGGCACCACTAACTTGCAAAGATGCACTTATTTAGTGTTAGATGAAGCCGATAGAATGTTAGACATGGGTTTCGAGCCCCAGATAAGAAAAATCATTGACCAGATTCGCCCAGACCGACAAACTTTAATGTGGTCTGCCACATGGCCTAAAGAAGTAAGGAAGTTAGCTGAAGACTACCTTGGAGACTATGTACAAATTAACATTGGATCTCTTCAGTTGTCTGCTAATCACAACATCCTCCAAATCATAGATGTCTGCCAGGAACATGAGAAGGAAAATAAGTAAGTAGAATATGTAGACTTCTGAATTATTTTGTTTGTTTGTTGTGGTATGATGACTTACGTATGTTATATGACTTCTGATTATAAATGCAAATTATCCTCTAAGAAGATCTGAGCTAGCAACTTTAATCAATTTTGTGTATTCATCTTTACAATTATTTATATTTAAAAATAATTTTCAGATTAAATGTATTGTTGCAAGAGATTGGGCAGAGTCAAGAGCCTGGTGCCAAAACAATCATTTTTGTAGAGACTAAGAGGAAAGTAGAAAATATCACTAGGAACATAAGACGATATGGATGGCCTGCAGTGTGTATGCATGGTGACAAAACACAACAAGAAAGAGATGAAGTTTTATATCAATTTAAACAGGGCCGTGCCAGTATACTTGTTGCAACTGATGTTGCAGCCAGAGGACTTGGTAAGTATGCAACTTAAAGATATAGCTAAGTAGATTGTTTATTTGAGTACCTATTCATATTGTATCTTCAAATGCATTTTTGTTAATACCTTATGTTATAATAATCTGCATTTGTTTTATACTTTCAGAGGCACTGGCGGAAAGTTATTGTGTTCTGTTCGAATACTGCCTGAAATTAGTGGGCAAGTCACTGCTCTGGATTTGTAGATGACTAAATATCTTAGGCAGTCATTATTTTAGAGAATGCAATAACTCGTCATTTAAAAGGTGCCTCGTTAGTGCCTTTCACTGTGATTGGACCCGAGGCCGGAATACTTGATGGTATGTCCGTACATACGGATGCACTTGAGAGTGTGGAAAACCTGGTGATGCACTGGAATACAAACGTTATCAGCTTAACTTAAAGATACTACAATGGTGCATTGTTGAAAAACTTGACCACATTATTGGCAAGAGGTCAAGGGTTTTCTGTTTCGGCCAAATGGAGTTTGAAGAGGGCAATAAGGAAAGCATTAAATATGAATGAAATGAAGTATAGTTAAAACCACAATGCCCTTGAAAGACTCCTGGGTTCCTGAGTGAGAGGCAATTATTGAATTATTTGGTACAAAATCTGTGTAACTCATTCATGTAAGTAACACTATGTAAATATGAGTAACATTACACACAGATTTTACGTTTTTGTTTTGTTCCAAGCATTGAAATTATCGCAATTTTTTAACTTAAAACATTTTACAGATGTGGATGGAATTAAGTATGTCATAAACTTTGACTACCCCAACTCATCGGAGGACTACATTCACCGTATTGGTAGAACTGGGCGCTCAAAATCAAAAGGCACATCATATGCCTTCTTCACACCATCAAATTCCCGTCAAGCGAAAGACCTCGTATCTGTCCTACAAGAAGCCAATCAGGTAAGCCGATTTTTGGATTTGGACAATAATTTTTCGTATTTTCCTCATACCTTTGGCATGGGTACGTTCTTAAATAACGTGACATGAATGCAAGTATGAGGTACATAAAAGACAGCTATATGCCTTCGGTGTCCACACTCTATTTGTCTGGATCCCATCCTCAGATGTTGTAACAAAAAACAATATTAATTAACACAAGACTGGGACTTGTTACAACATGATGTGAATAACCATTGTTCTTCTGTTTTAACAGGTAGTGAACCCTCAGCTACAGAACATGGCAGATCGCTGCGGTGGTGGTGGCGGAGGATGGAACAGAAACAGATACGGCTCTGGCCGTGGAGGCGGTGGCTCCTTCAAACGTGGAAGCAATTTCGGGCGAGGCAATTTTGGAAATGGAAATGGCGGTGGTGGCCACAAAAGATTTAATAATGAATATTAATTTAAAAATACAAATAATTAGTAAATCCTCGAGTAATTGGTGTGAACTTAGTGATAAGATATGTAGAATGCTTATTGTATTGCAGTATGTGGTTACATGACAGATTAAAGTGTGCTAGCAATTTTAATACTCTGAATGTATTATGTTTACACTGTGATATTTTTTTCTGTGATTCTACAGAGGATTAGTTTGGTAGTGCTACTCAGACAGTACCCCATTAGTATTTGTCTTTGAGAACTCCTCAACTAGGTATTTATTTATTTTAATTTGTCAATAAGTGTGTTAAATCTTGTGGTTGTCATTCCATTATTCCTTTGCCTGAATTAACTTAATAATTAATCAATAAACCTTATAACAATAATTGTATTTTTATTTTTACTTACTATTACTAGTCATGCTGCCCCACTGTACCTTTAGATTCCAAAAAATAGTTGCTTAACTTCTTCAATAATTGCTACATATAACACAAGCTGTTTCCTCGTGGTCATACTAGTTTGTCATACTATCACTTTGACACCCCCTGTAGAAAAAATTATGAAAACTAAAATATATAGGTAGTTCGTGGTTCACCTGTGTGAAAACTCAGCCCCAATAAAACGCCTATAGAGATGTGGACCGGTGCTAAGCCAGATGTAAGCCATTTACGTGTCCGTTCGACTGCTCGGCCACAATGTCGTAGAAAAAAAAACTTATGTCAGCATTTCGAAGGAATTTGTAAAAGAGGAACAGTACCTAAAGGCCTGGGCAAACCAAAAGCAGGACAGGCGCAGCGCCTGAGCGGGGCAGGTCAGTTGCGTCGCGGTTGATGTCACACCAGAAACATGAGCAGTCAGAAAGCAGTTTGAAGGCGGTCCTGCTTTATAACCGCGTTATATGTGTCGTATCGATCGCTTGTATTGAATTACAACCGCTTGTAACTGCGCTGCGTCTGTCCCGCTCAACTGCTCTAGTGTGACCACTCAAAATGGCGGAAGTATTAATACAACGTGTGCTAACTGCGCCTGCGCTGCCACCGCCCCGCGTCTGCGCTGCTCCCGTCCAAATGTTTTGTCGAAAAGCAGTGCGTGCGCGGCGCAGTGGCGGAGCAGGTATCGTTCAGCGGGCCCGCGTTTGTTCAGTGTGTCATCCCTCATATAACTACATTATTTACTAACGTAGACGCACTGCTACCGCGCTGCAACTGCTTTTGGTTTGCCTAGGCCTTAAGGGTTTAACCGTGGCCGCGCAGTCCGCACGAATTCGACTGGGCGGCCACCAGTTCTCTTAAACGGAGCTACGTACAAGTCTAATTCTTTTTGCTAATCACAGATACGATTTCGAAGAAAATTTAGATAATTAAAATAAAGCCCTACTGTTTGGACTTCACGACCTACAGCACTCCAAAGTTATTATTTTAAATGGACCTTAAACGGAGCTTAGAAGTCCCATTCTTTTTGCTAATTACAGATACCATTTCGAAGAATATGAAGACAGTATGAATAAAGCCTAAAATTAAGAACTAGGTACACGACCTACAGAACTTAAAACCTATAATCGAAGGAAAAAATAGGGTGACCAAGATTTAGGTATAGTGCGTGAATCCAGGCTTTTTTCCATTTTAATATCATAGTGTAGATATATATATATATATATATATATAATTATATATATATATTTCCAGTTTTTTTTTATTTTTTTTTATATATTTGGTTCGCCAAATTGACGCCGCCCGCCTAGTGGTAAGTCGTGACGACGTCTAGCGATTGTGGGCCACTCTCACAGCACACATTACTATTGAGAGTGGCCCTCAACTTGACGACCTACTGATGTGCCTCTTCACGCTCCGCTTAAAGAACCCAGGATTATATGTGGGAGGAAACACGTGCACAGGCAGGGCGTTCCAGGCCACTATCGTTCGGCAGAGAAACGAACGTTTAAAACGTTCGGTTCTCGCGAACATGCTATCCACTGTGTGGGGGTGGCATCTCTGCCCGGCACGAGTCGTTCGGGATCGGAAGGAAGAGGGTGGGATCAGATTGAAGAGCTCTTCAGAACACTCGCCGTGGTAAATACGGTAGAATGCGGCCAAGGAAGCTATTGTTCGGCGCTGAACTAGCGGCTCAAGGGTTCCCGTTACCTCCGGACAATCTATAATACGGATAGCCCGTCGCTGCATAGCGTCGAGAGCGTCCAGCAGATACTTCGCGGAGCCGTCCCAGAGGTGAGAGCAGTATTCGACGCAGGGTCTGATCTGCGTCTTGTACAGCAGACACCTCTGGTCCGGTGTAAAGAATCTCTTTACCTTATTCAGTATTCCTAGTTTCCGCGAAGCTAGCCCTATACATCTTTCGATGTAGTTTTTATTATTGAGCTCTCGACGAACGTCTATGCCAAGGCTATCAAGGTTGTCCTTCATTGGTAATAATGCATTCTGAAGAGAGGGTAGGGGAAGGAAAGGGGATTTCTTCGCAGTAAATGCACACGCCTGTGTTTTGCGGGCATTGAACTCGACCAGGTTCTCGGTACCCCATTGAGGGATACTGTCGAGGTTACGGTCGAGATCAGCCACGAGTCGTCGTCTCTCCTCCACAATCTCAGATCGCCCCGCCGTCGGACGAACCGAGTAACTCCCGTGCAGTGTGCTGTCATCTGCATAGCAATGAATGTTCCCGAGGGATAGCATATCATTGATATGCAGAAGAAAGAGAGTTGGTGATAGTACGGACCCCTGCGGTACCCCGGCATTCACTTGCAAGAAGCGAGAAGCCTGGCCATCGCAGAGGACCCGCACTCGGCGCTCGTTTAAAAAGCTGGCAATCCAGCTGCACAGTTGAGGAGGTAGACCATATGCCGGAAGCTTGGAAAGGAGCGAAGCATGCCAGACCCTATCGAAGGCTTTGGCGATGTCCAGGCTAATAGCCAAGGACTCGCCGTGCCTTTCCATAGCCCCACCCCAGGCATGCGTTACGAATGCCAGAAGATCACCCGTTGATCGCTTTGGCCTGAAGCCGTATTGTCGATCATTGATTAGCGAGTGATCCTCTAGGAATTGCATGAGCTGCTTTTCTTGTAAACAGAGCTACTGATTGTTTATTTGACATAAGTACCTGCTACCTACCAATGTACTTATCTATCTATCTATCTTCACGCGTCTCCCTATCGGGGAAGACAGAGAGGATGGACCGCCAGGGTGTCTTTAATTTGGAGAAAAATAAAAACAAATGAACATGTTGTCAGATCACTTTCCGATAGTCTATTCCAGATTTTTCGGTCTATTCCACCTAGTTACATTGTAGTTACATTAATGTAACTAGTTGGACATTTTCATTCCAAGTAGTTATATGTTGTTATGTATTCCTGGTACATTTGAGGTTTGTGTTTTTTATAATGGACAATCATTTTCATCTGTACTCGGTGCACCTGTTTACACATTTCTTTATTTTTCATCGTGACAAAAAAATTTATCATGCGCTTAGTAGGGCAGTATGGATATATCTTACCAAAGCCGCTTGGGTCCCTTAACTCTCCATTATAAGATTAACAAACAACAAAAGTACTAGGAGTACAGAACTACAAAAGAGCACTTGCCAACTCTTATCTCGCTCAGTTTGGTTTATTCAAAATGTGTTCAAAGAAGTTTGGTTCAAAAATCGTTCACCTTTGATCGTGATTAAAAAATGTCATATAGATTCTTCTGTTTTGATGAGGTAGACAGAGCTGTTTATTGTACCCATATTTCTTTAGTCACATTGATTGTGAGGCCATCTTTTATCATAAATGACACGAACCTCGAATAAAATACTAGGACTACAGAACTACATTTTGTTTGGTTGGCAGAAAACAACCAAACTTAATGAAGCTGTTGCAATGTCTATGAAGATGTTGAATACTATGCCATACGAATAAATTTTGGAATACCTGATACCAGAGATAAAGCTCAAATTGAAAGAGATGTGTTTATTAATGAACTGCCAAATGATGTTGAATGATCATCAAATATGTGTGGGGTATTTCCTCGAAAAATTAAGAAATTAGAAATTAGTCCAATAACAGAATTATAGTCGAACTAGGTATTTTTGTTTTATTGCTCAGGTAACATTAGTTTAATATTAAGTATTTCTGAGAATCTGTAGTTTTCGGTATCCATCTTTATAAGAATAATCCAAATCTGGCTATGCCTACCAATCTAACCTAGGACTCTTAATTTCATCAGTCTGACCAAGGACACAAGAATGGACTTGGGTTAAATCAGTCTGACCAAGGACACAAAAGAGTGGACGTGGTTAGACTGATCTAACAATGCTATCTGACCACGGATACAGAAGGCTGCTACACTAGTCTTTCTGTGGGGCTGCCATTTCATTCCTTTGTAAAGTTAGGGTAGCCTGACTATATCACGCATAGCGCTGGTTCTGATATCGGCCGCTTCTGTGTTAGCGTTGCCTATAGAGGATTAATTGGGTGTTGGTCCATCGTGATTAGAGGATAAGTCACCTTGACTCTGTGTTACCGAGTGCTAGGTATCCAGGGTGCGCCGGACTTAAAATGTTCTTATTTCTTTGTATGGGATGGGGTATCTGTCTGTACTAGTACAGTATTCGTATATCTGGTGCCCCCGCTCAACCGGATCGGGCTCGTCGATCCTCTCAATCTTACCACGGGTCCCGGATTTGTACTTTAGTACAAAATCTCTAATCTGTGGTCCCGGATCCCGGTTGATGAGCCGCGAACCAAATGAACGAAGTGACCCGTTCGAAAACGCAGATTTGAAGATCTAGTCTTTTGATTCTTTCAGTCGCGAACCCGAACCACTCTCATTATCAATCACATAATTTCATTCATTTCATTTATATTCATATTGTCATGTGTGCGTGATAGAGGTTACATTTTCCATGTATTAGTGTTCTAACTAAAGTATTTACAATTTTGTTGATATCACCCGTGCATTCTATGTGAAATATCTGTCAATAGTTTACATAAGAGTATAACGATTATTCGGATAATTGATCCATGAAAAATGTTAACCTAAAATACGTACCTTTTTGGAAACCTCTTATTGTTTCATTGCTGAAGACTCACTAGTTATATTAAACCTAATTAAAAATAAAGTTGAATATACCATGGCATTAACTGTTTTTACACGAGTCCTGAGGCAAAGGGGGCTAAATAAATTACTGTAAGTTATCTACTAAGTAATTCTCCTTAATTCTGTTTCAAGTTTCTATAATAACTATTCATTTTAATATTTATTGAATATCGTTTTTCAGTCTTCCAGCTAGCTTCGTACAGAAGAATGAAGTAACTGTATCTCCACTGGTTAACACATATTTTACCTCATTTGCAAAAGTTAACACTAACCTAAAAGTAACAAATATTAAGCAATTTTACTCCACTAAGATAGCTCAAAGGCTAGAATCTGATGAATATCGGAATGAACATAATATTACCGTCATTGGTGATGATGTGCCAGACCCCTACACTGATATAGAAACATGTGAATTTCCCTCATATATAAAAGACTTTTTGAAAGGTCAGGGCTTTTCTAAACCAACCGTTATACAGTCACAGGGATGGCCAATTGCTTTAAGTGGGCAAAATTTGGTAGGAATTGCTCAAACCGGTACTGGCAAGACATTGGCATATTTACTGCCAGCTGTTGTCCATATAAAGGAAAGACAAGCTCGTAGAGGTCGTGGACCCATAGTGCTGGTTCTTGCTCCAACTAGAGAACTCGCACGTCAAATTGAGCAAGTGGCAAAGGATTTTAAAAAGTTACTAAACATACGATGCCTTTGTATATATGGAGGTGCAAGTAGGTTTATCCAATCTCAAAAATTACAAGAAGGAGTAGACATACTGATTGCTACACCAGGCAGATTAAATGACTTCTTGGTTAGTAACACAACAACATTAAACAGATCTACATATGTTGTACTGGATGAAGCAGATAGGATGTTAGATATGGGCTTTGAACCACAGATCCGGCAAGCCTTAGAAGGTGTTCCAAAAGAAAGGCAAATTTTGATGTTCTCTGCAACTTGGCCTAAGGAAGTGAGACATTTAGCTAAAGATTATCTGGGTGACTTTGTACAAGTAAATGTGGGCTCTACAGAGCTGTCTGCAAACCATAACATAAAGCAGGTTGTCCATGTCTGTGATCAAGATGACAAAATGGAAAAGTTAGTAAACATTACTATTAGCAATAATTATTCTGTGATCTATGTACCTACCTCACTCATTATTAGTGAAGTAAGAGATGAGTTTGGTTTGATAGCTTACTATTTCAAAAGGTATTCTTATAACAAAACTAAAAACCAAATGTTATAGAAGTTTCTATTATAAATTTTCTGTTAGAAGATGTGGCTTTATTCTTGATCGAATCGGATAACATCACAGTGAGTAAATAGAGTTTCAAAATTCTGTTTTTAGGTTCAAAGAAATAATGCATGAAGTATCTGGTGATAAGTATGGCAAGGTGTTGATATTCACAAATACTAAGAGGTTTGTGGACTCTTTGGCTAATATGCTATACAAGAATGGCTGGCCTGCTGTTGGCATACATGGTGATAAAACACAAATGCAAAGGGACAGTATTATTAGACAATTTAAAACCGGATCCTCCAGAATTTTAGTAGCCACTGATGTTGCTGCTCGAGGACTTGGTAAGTACTGTCAAAATACAATGAATATTGTATAGATTTAAACGAAATTTTTAAACAAAAAGTTTTAAAAGAAAGCGAGAGTTGGAAGAGATAAAATTGATCCACCGAATTGTAAAACTAAACATAATCCTACTATGAATTAGAATTGTTTTTATATACAGGGTGTAACATTCAAATGGTCAAGTCAGTCTGAAACTATAAGACATACAAAGATCAGTTCGTTGAAATTATAGGGGTTCTAAGAGAACCGCCACCCTCCAGCCAGGTCTGTGTTAGAACAAACTTTCACATTGTCTCCAGTACCTACCCTGAAATGCCTAGCAGCTCTCGCTATATGGCAAATGTCCCATGCTATGAGGAGTAGTCTATTGCCGGGGGCATCTATGTTTGCCAGAGCTTTGTCCGTTAATCGCCAACAATCGTGCACCACTTGAATATTATATTGGTGTGGGCCCCTAAGATGTTGGTGAGACCCTATGCACTTATGAATATCTTAAAGATAATATTACAATCTGTTTTTTTAGATGTTGATGGTGTGACACATGTGATCAACTATGACTACCCGAACACATCTGAAGATTACATTCATAGGATAGGACGAACAGGCCGCCAGGACAATAAGGGAATGTCGCATACATTGCTGACGGAGGAGGATGCAAGACAAGCAAAGAGTTTGATAGGTGTGATGATGGAAGCTAAGCAGGTATGTTTGGTTTTGCCATTTGCTCATTATGATCTAAGATTTGAAGCTATTTGATTGATGGGAAATGATATGGAAGACGAAAGGATACATTTCATTAAGTGACCGAGAAAATCTAATCCCGAAATACTTTTGATTAATAAACGTTTGGTCGAACCTTGGTTAAACCTAGTATGGCTAGGTTAGGTTAGGTTAAAACTGTGACCACCTACGACCAGAAACTTGCATTAATAAAAAAAAGAGATTTCTCCCAGGTGAAAGTGACAACTGTACCTAGTTGTAGCCGGCATGATGAAGGCTAGACCTAGTTTTACCCGAAAACAAACAAACAAACAAACAAACCAAACGTTTATTAGTCAAAAGTATTTCGGGATTAGATTTTCTCGGTCACTTAATGAAAGGTGTATCGTTGATTCGACCAAACGTTCATCGGACCTTCGTTGTTTGTGATGAAATGGTCTACAGTAGTTTCGAACACACGTAACTTAGTAAATCTTTTATTCGGTCAGACGCAAAATAACAAAACGTGTTTTAGATTTCCCGTGAATCAACCAACCATATTTCGGAATTCCGTGGTAAACTCATTTGAAGTCCATTGTTATGTCAATTTTTGACGTGGGTTTTTTGTTTCAGGAAATCCCACAGGAACTAAGCGATCTGGCAGCTTCTTACAACATAACTAAAGATAACGGAAAGCAGACCAAGTGGAACTCCAGACAGAACAGTTACCAATTCAATAGAAATAGAAATTATAATACTAATAAGTTCAGCAGAAATAATTACCAGTACAATAACAAAGATAATTATAACAGTTATAATTACAATAAATATCGAAGTAACAAAAATAGATATGACGAAGAAGATTACTAATAAGTAACTGTAAAAGTACTTTATGCATATCAACTTTAAATTATATTTTGGCTTGAAAGTGTTTTCTTATTAGTTCTTCATGTTCTGAGTAACGAGAAGCAAGAGACACTGACACTTTTGTTAGCAAAATACCGTTAGTTGTTATGCATAAAAGTTATTAGATAAAAATTAATAATATTGTTAGAACTTAGGTTCCTTGTTTGGTAAATATGTATACCTAATACCTATTTGTACAACATTATGTATGACATTATATTAATTATAGAAGTAGCATCATAGAATTCATGCACCTGTGCACCAATTTTAAAGTACTTGATAGTTCTTCGTTAAACATATTTTGTTGATATTACAAACATCTCGTAAAATAAACTATTGTTTAAAAATATATCTAGTGTTTATCTTTATCTTTATGTTGAACTTGGTAGCCTGCGTACAGTCTGTCAAGAAGGTTTATGATGTGCCCCGTGCCTGCATAAGTATAATAGGTAGGTACAGTTCGAAACTGTATGTACTACGAAGAATTTTGACTGCATCGGTGGCATGTGCGTCGAAAGACTGGAGACTGGTTCGATTCCCGATCGGGACAACCTTTGTGTGAAGACAGATACGTTTTTACCGAAGTCTGGATGTTTCCTATGTATAATATGTATGAATTTACAAAAAAGAAATTATACTTATTTTATTATCAGTTTATCTACAAACTAATTGAGACTAGATGGCGTTGTGTGAATTGTCGTAACATATTTATTATTATATTATCTGTGGTACTACTACTGACCCCAGGACGCCTTTGTTGTTTGTTTGGTGGAGTTACAGATTTTTTATTAAACAAATAGCTAAAATGATTATATACATTAGTACCTAAGGACCTAAGTACAATAAATTATATACTAATTACAACATACAATCGAATCCCGCCTGACGGAAAGCCATTGCGCGACGTCTGGCGATTGTGGGCGACTCACAGTACGCAAAATGTACTATTATGAGTGGCCGTCAACTTGGCGACCTTGAGATGTGGCTATTCACGTTCCGCTTGAAGAACCCTGAGTTGTAGGTAGGAGGAAATACGTGCGCGGGCAGGGCGTTCCTACCCTCGATCGTTCTACAGAGGAACGATCTCTTGAAACGCTCAATTCTATCCTCAGTATACGGGTAGCATCTGTGCCTCATCTTGCATCTCTGTTACGGGATCGAAAAGAAAAAGGTGGGATTAGGTTAAAGAGCTCTTAAGGACACTCGCCGTGGTAAATGCGGCCAAGGAAGCTATTGTTCGGCGCTGTGCAAGTGGTTCAAGGCATCCTGTTACCTCAGGACAATCTATAATCCGAATAGCCCGTCCCTGCATAGCGTCGAGTGCGTCTAGCAAGTACCTACTTCGCGGAACCGTCCCAAAAGTGAGAGCAGTACTCGACGGGTCTAATCAGTCTGGGGTGGTCATCTGGGGCAATACCTGGACACGATGAATATACTGGTAGACAATCGAGGCTCTGATTTTTAGGTTAGCCATTTTCCATTAAAAAATTAAAAAATATCCGCTTGAGGCAGCAACGGGTTCGGTCGTATGGTAAGTTATTGAATTCCTCCCAAACGAGTGGACTGGAGTGGACAGATCTTACGTAGTATTGTATTCTCTTTGGGAGTGGACAGATTTTAATGAAGATACGATGTTCAACTGTTTTACGTCAGTGGCCGTCGCGTCGTGACCACAGATAAGTTATATTTTTCTTTGTGTAACGTTGAGTGTAAAGTTGTGATGCAACAATAAAAATAAATCTTTCTTTCTTTTCTTTCTTTCAAGTGGGTTCGACAATGGTTTAAATATATACCTACCTGGACCCGGAAAGTGGCGCTCTGTCCCGGCGAACATCGTACCATTAGGTACAGGTCAACCATCTACCGGGTCCATTTGTATATTAAAACTATTCTCGAACCTACCTGAACGCATATATAAATTTCCTTAAAATCGGTCCAGCCGATCATTTTGTTTGTCCTGAACTCCGCCTAAACGGATAGACCGATTTTGACGGTAGGATTTCGCCGGGACAGCGGTGCCACCTACCGGGTCCAATTGTAAATTGAAACCATTGTCTAATCCACTCGAACACACTATAAATTTAATTAAAATCGGTCTATATATCCGTCCATGTATATAATTAATATCGTATTACTTTGTTAGTTTAGGAGTTATGGAGGCTTTTATGGGTAACTACGGAACCCTATCTTATGCGTGGCTCGACGTCGACACGCAATACTCACAATTCATAGATTAGAACTTATAGCTCGCAATGGTTGCCATGGACGCATTGACGGCGCCAGGCGTCATTTCTCGTAGTATTGTATTCTCTTTGTTTCTCACGGTAGATAACTGTCAATATATCGAAACATGTCCGATTCTCTGTTCTGTACATTTTATTTTTAATACAAAAGTAGTAAGAGATAAATATGTATTATGGCCATTGTGCTGCCAGAGTTGGATACCAGATCCATCTTGAATGTCGTTGAAGAAAATTTCCAAAAAATAGGTTTGGTTAGTATGTTTTTATACTCCAGTAGGTAACCAAGTTCACTCTTTGGAATATTTGCGAGTCAATCATATGTTTAGCCAATTTAACTATTGATCTTTGTTTCAGAAAACGTATGCCACGCGCATGATATACATTGGCGAACACACATTATCCAGAGATGAATTTATTCATCACTTCAAAAAGTCTATAGTAGATGTTAATTCTCATTACTGTGCAATTAAAGTTTATGGTATACTGCTGGTGTATGATCACTATTTTGTTCACATAATCGAGGTCGGTCCCTGTTGCGATTTGTTCCATAAAAGTGAAAGCCCCAACCATGTTACAGATTTGTGATAATTTCTTTAGGGTTCAGAGGACACCATACACAGGCAAATAAGATTTATGTTCAAAAATGAGGAAATCTGGAAGAAAGAACTAGAAGAGGCGGAACAAGACGACGCTGAACTCACTGTTGTTCTTGGCGATAAACCTGAACAGAAACCTGTGAATGTTATGTTCAGGCGTTTAAAGATATTGATGATTTATGATTCACTTGAAACGGTAAGTGAAAATATAACATATTGGCTTTTTTTTTTTTTTTTTTTAATTCCGCGGCCCAAGGCCGCGGCCGCTCTAACGTCCGTTGCCGGGCGTCCCTGGTTACTAGCAGAGGGTATGTCCAGTGGCGCCCGGCAACATATTGGCTTACAAAAGATTTTACAGTCACCTGTAACTGATTACTGGGTATCTGCAAATTAAGAAAAATTGCGCCATGAGGTGCAACAAGAGACATGTTTCGTCTCTAAGCCCAATTAGTGTGTTAGGTTTAAGAATGGAAGTTAGGATGGATGTTTGTTCTCAATCTCGCGTAAACCTTGAATAGATATGGATATACCTAGTATACTTACCATTTCTTGAATTGACACAGGATATCATTTATCCCGGTTGATGTTTTTTTGAGGGTTAGGTTTAAGAAAACTACTAGGACTTACATTCTAAACCCTAACACACTGCTACTCTCCCCAAGGGGAGAACTGGGGAAATGGACGAAATAGCCCGCAAACGTCGCGGGTGTATCGTCCGTCCGCAAAAAAATCAGTACATTTTTTGTAGGTTGTACCATTTATTGACTATTTCACTTTAGTTGGAGTTCACTAATTGGCGTGCAATAACTGCAAGACCTCCGTCATTGGTCGGCAAATTAGATGTATATGGGCCACTGCAGGAACACCTTGAACAACTTCGCGTATGTTTGAATAAGATCACCAAGCTTTGCAGTCTTGCGCAGTCTGATCCATATGTAAGTACTTATTGCATCTATCCATACCCACACACTGCAAAATACTTTAGGTTGCTACAGGATTTAGCATTGGAAATAACTTATATTACTTTGCAGTTATCTTTCGAAGGGTTGAGCGCAGTGGATCCTAAAATGGAGGCCTTACCCGAAGTGGCTTTGTTAGACTTTATGTTGCAATCTCAACATTTTCTCGACCTCCGTGGAACTGCTGCTCTGCACCGTGCGGTGGGAGATTATACTTTTTATCACGGTAATTATATTTTGATACTAATTTTATTTGGGATTCAGTGGTCTAATTAAGGCACGGCCACCTCCATCGAACGCAAGAATCTAACTGGCAGATTCCGCGAATCAGTCCAAGAAAACTATGACTTATACATAAGTATAATATTAGTAGTTATCTTCTTCTTATAGTTTTCTTCTTCCTTATAAAATGCACTTTTATTTGGTATGCAAAGACGGCGGGCGCGTTCTTAGGGTGAATGGACCATCTTGTCTATTAGCAACGTAATCGCCCTTTTAGGACCTAATGGTTTCTGTGGTTGGAACTTATTCCCATTTTAATGTTGTTTTTTGCAGAACAGGTTTGGCCCTTACCAACTCATTTTACTCCTCGACACCTGTACAAGCTGAAGATAGACGACTCGTTTGTAGAACAATTGCCAATCATGCCTTGGGAGATAGTCAAGAAAGAGGCGGACGAAGACGAGCAACGTTCGGGCGATGGTTCTCGGAGCTCGAGTTCATAATCTCATATAGTGAAATAGTTTATGCGCGCCCAATACCTAATGTTCTAGTCAATTTTATATTTAATATTAGATTATGTGTAATTACTGCTATCGTTTCATTTATGCATATTTTCTGGATAGAAATCGCTAAAGATTTCCATCCAATGGAGGAATTAACCAAATCCTTTGGTAGAGGTTGGGTACGTTTCAAGACGTACGGTTCAACGAGTTGCACGTCTTGAAAGATCACAAAATAAAAATACCTATAGGTAAGTGATGCCGACGAATAAGTTTAGCCTGTAACTATGACTCAACTTAAATATACATTACAGCACACGTAGGTAGGTATAGTAGTATGTTCTGTATTAGTATACATAGGTAGGTACATTACTTTCCCTTCGATAAGAAACCGTACCTACCAAGTTGTTGCTATAGTAATATTGATTAGTTTGTAGTGAACGCAAATCTGGCTGTGAAAAGTCTAAAGGCTAAACGTTATGTTGTGAAAATGGCAAGTAAAAAGAAAAAACTGAAAAGGGAAACGAGAAAAACTGTCGCTGGCATTAAATTACCACCAATAGAACCCGCAGAAGACCAGGACATTAAAATTAAAACTATACTTGACATCGATCCCGCATATTATTCACTAGTAGAAGGACGCCCTATACGTACAAGTAAATCTATAAATGAATACAAGCACAATATTAAATATACTGCTTTAAAGAGGGCTGTTCACGGATTTCTGGTTGATGAAATACTAAGGATAGATAGAGAAATAGAATCCGAGCGACATATTTACCAAACAGCGTTTAAACATTTCGAACAGTATCAGAATAGTTTCGATAAGTTTTTAGCCCATGATAATAATAAAACGATTATTATTATGCAAAGGTCGGACGCATTGGCTAAAGAACTTACCAATCAAAATGAAGAACTTAAACAAGCAAATTACGAAATGGCTTCAGTTAAGTCTAAGTTGCAGTATATTGACGAGAGCCTAATGATTTTGGTGTCTATTCAAAACTTTCTCAGTAAAGCGTCACCGACTTTATGGCAACAGAGTCATAATATAAAATTGGACACAAAATATTGTGAAATATTTACAATGGATTCTGACGTTTTTAAACAAATAGATAAGCGAGTAATAGAAAGGCGTTTGGCAGACCTACCTCCTCCGCAACTATACTTTGATTCTCCAGAACAATTATTGACAATATTCGGTTTATTAGAAAAACAAAATCTGAACTATCTCTTGCTCACAGAAGAACTTAATTCCGAGAAGAACAAATTCAAAAAGACAGTTGATGCGTTAAAAATTCTATTACGCGAAGAATTAGAGCAAATACATGAAATGGTAAGTACCTACCACTTATAGAATAGCTATAATTTAGCATATAATTACACAGTCAAACCTTAGGTATAGGTTCATGATATTTATAAATTCTTCCTAGTTTATATTCAGTCATTTCTGTTTACTCAAATATATTCATATATTATTATCAGGTAAAAGAGATGGAAGACACTATCATTTGGAATGAAAATAGAGAAGTTGAATTAAAAGAAATATTTTTCAAGATCTTACAAGATAAAATGAGACTTCTTATATCATCTGAAACTGCCTTGCAAGTATTTAATTATGTTGAGTTTGCCTATGAAAAACTAATTGCTGCCAATGACACAAAACTTAGTTCTTTGGATATGGCACTGGCGTTAGAGCGAGAATATGAAAACTTGATGCTTGAAATATCCGCATATGATTTGGAAATCGTCAAACAAATTGAAAAAGAAACTTATGAAAATGGTGTGAAGGAAATAAAGCAAGCCAAGGAAGCAGCAAAATTGTTGAAAGATGTTGACAAACTTTCAAAGCGATTGAAGTCTTCTTTTGAACTTACTAGGCGGCAAACATATTATTAATATTATAGCGTTATCACTACATACTCGTATTATAAAACAAAGTCCTCCGCAACGTCTGTCTGTTCGCGATAAACACTAAAACTTCTGCACCGATTTGCATGGTGCTTTCATGAATAGATAGTGGTTTTCGAGGAAGGGTACTAAAAAATAATTTGTCACGGGCGAAGACGTGGGCGTCCGCTAGTAATTGCTATAATAATGTTGACCGATGGCATTTAACTGTAATTATCCATACATCCATACAGATAAATAAAATTGAAGTGTCTGTGTAATTTTAAATTTACAGCTTTTTACTAAATGTATTACGAGTATGAAGGTATATACGATACTTAAATAAAAATGCAAATTTTAAAAATTGTTGTCTGTCTGTCTGTTTGTTCGCGTTAATCTCTGCTACGGTTGGACCGATTTTAACAGGACTTTCTCAGGCAGATAGCTGATTGATTTTACCCGGACATTTTATCCCGGAAATGTGTTCCCACGGGAATTGGGAACCATAAATCTGTTTCACGCGTGCGAAACCGCGGGCGCTAGTGTTTATATAAAAAAAATGTAACTATGTACTAAAAAATATATCATAGTCACATGGTATTACCTTGTACAGGTAATAGAGGTACGTTATCTCGTACAATCTCGTTTAATTACTATTTGTCCAGATTCTATACATGAATTTTTATCAACTTTTTTATAACCTAAGTTTCTTTCCTCCTCATCTCTCAACGCCTCCTTTGAATTCTACGTGTTATTTGTCCCGCTAGGCCCCGCGGTTCGCTTCAAGTCACTATTTGCTTTCTTAGCAGGTATTTTATTATTCGCTATGAAATGTAGAGGGCTAAACACTCAAATAGTTTTATATAAAACGACAGATAACAATACAATCAACATAATAATACAATAAATGTATATGTAATCATAAAATGGACTTTATACTCTTTATACCTAACTTCTTTACCATTTTCCGTCCATAAAGCGAATGTAGGTGCATAGTGTGTCTAATTATCAATACTCTTTCTAAATTTAAGAGACATTAATCCGTCAACTAAGTTGAGAGATTGGTAAAATTGTTATAACATTTTTTAACTAATTTTGAATTGTTTGTTTACATAATTCTGAATTTATTAACATCAACTACGTTCCTTTTTGATATACTCCTATAACAGTTTGATACACTACCGTTATGTCAGCTTTGAGAAAAAAACGAAAACCAATGGCTCCGATAAAAACCCTGGACGTGATATTCAGACGAAGATATGTGCCTATTTCACAGTTTTATTTTACAAATCGTAAGCATGCTCTACCTAAAGGCGAAACCAAGAAGCAACCACTGCGACCATTTCGAGTACCGAAGTCAGAAAAATTACTATCTTATATAAAGTACAGCGATCGTAAGGAAAAGTTGATCACACGGGAACGACTATTGCAAGCACTTTATTTAAAAGATAATTTTAAGATTGCAGCTAAGAGAAATATGTATACTGAAAGACTTTTTATCAAAGAAACACCAGATGACGTGAGAGCGGTTGTTGAAATTCACCCAGAATTCTATACTGTAATTGAAGGCCGTCCTTTACGATGTTTTGATGACATAAAAGTATACACAAATAATATAAGAGCCTACGCCATGAACCGCCAACAAATCGGATACCGTCGAGATTTGGTACTCAAAATTGATAGAAGCATAGCGGAGGAAGCTCAAGAACATAATTATATAATAAATAAACTAAAACAGCATATAAAGAATTTTCAAAAATTTCTTACAGAGGATTACAAAAAGGCATGCCTGAAAGTAGCACAGGCTGAAAAAGTTTACATGGAATTGGTAGCAAAAACTAACGAGTTTTTTGGATATACTTCTATTTTAACAGTTTTAAATAATGTTTTATTCAAGCTTGATGCTATTAGAAGCATATTAAAAACATATAGGAGTTATTTAATGTTCGTAGCTCCTATATCATGGAGACAACAGAATGATGAGAGTTTATACGGCAGAATACAATCTATACAATTTGAAGAGGGTGTTTTTGCAACGGATAATGATTTAGTAGAATCATTAGATATTGAGAAAATGGTTGAATTTGCCAAAATTGAACTTGAGAATCCACTCCATTCGAAATTATATTTTAGACGTCCCGCAGAAATGATGTATTTGTTTCGGACAATGGAATTACAAAGCAGGGAATACCTGACACAATTGGCTAAAACTGATGGTCCCACCAGACTATTAAGAGATCGGACTAAACAACTTAAACATGCGACAACTCAGGAGTTTGACTATTTTCAATACTATATCGATAGAATAAATAGCAATATAGCAAGAGAAACTTTCAATGAAATTCATTTACGTGATAAATTCTTCCGTATATTAAATGAATCGTTTCATAATAGTATAGCCAGCCCAGAAACATTAAAATTAAAAATTTGTATCGAATTCGTGTACGAAGAAATATTTGGCAAATGTGAAGAAGGGCATCAAAGTTTACATGATCCTATGAAGATCTTAGAAGTTATGTATGAAGATTATAATTTAAGATTGGATTCATTAGATTTCCAAATTGTCAATCAAGCTAGGGACGATATTTTCGCAAATGATTTGAAAGTTATGCGCAACGCTTACAAAGCTGAGCGAGAGTTGAAATCTTTCTCGGAAATGACAAACGCTATGAATAAAGCATTTCTAAAACCTTTAAAATTCAAGCGCCCAGCTATAAAAAATACTGCTAAACGGGGCAAGAAACACACCACAACGCAAGAAGATCAACCAGAAGAAAAACCAAAAGCAATAAAGCACAAATTAACTGCAGAAGAAAAGGAAGGATTGGTTATGTTTACAGATTGGTGTGAAGGAACTAATCCAGCGCCATATTTGCACGAATATTATACGTACGTAAAGCCAGCCTTTGAGTGGGTATGCTGCAAAAAATCTAGTATGATGTTAAAATGAGAATGCAAAATAACGTCGTAAATCTATATTCTAGCTTACAGTCTTTATTAACAAATATTATGCAAATAAATAGTTTTGCAAGTTAATATTGCATTCTTATCTGGTTATAGTGTTAGGCGCCCTATCTATATGTCTGAGGTCCAGGTCACCCTGCATATAGCACCTATTAACTGCACGCAATTCCCGGAAATGGCACTTTTTATATGTGAGTTCCATGTAACTGCAGTTTCCGAGAGACATACCACCAGCCACTTAGTACATCCCAAGATACGATGTGCAAAGTGGCTGGTTGTATGTTTCGGTTTATATATTTGGAAACAAACAGCTAGCGTGATTTTGTGTCGTTGAAGTTTCGTCACCATTTAGGTATGTATAATAAATGGTGACGGAACTTCCATGAAAAGTTTTCTGTGTCCAGTAGAGTAGTAGGTAGACTGTAGACTCTAGTAGGTCCTATATTTATTTCCAAGTTCAAGTTGGACGTTAAACCGAACGGCTAACTTGGCACATACACGGCGGTATCGGTTTACGGAGACAACTCTGTCGGTCTCAAACGCCTAAACTCCAGAGCTCACTGTGATGAATTTTGGTTCAAACATAAATTGGGCCTAGAACAAGAAAATAGACTACTAGAAGTAGGTACCTATTTAACTTGTAGAGACGGAGTCGCGGACAGAAGCAAGTTTAATAAATGTAAATATTACGTCACATAGAAAACTAGATAGATAAAATCTAGTTGGTTTTTATTGCATAGACACCATATAACTTTGTAAAAATATTTAATTTTATATTTTAACGCTAATAACATGGTTGAAGAAGATGCAGAATCTGTTGTTCTCGATATACCAAAACCCAGAAGATACGCTCATAACTATAAAATTACAAGTTTCTTAAAAAAGACAAAACGGAAAGTAGGTTCTGTGAAAACAAAAGAAAACAAATATTCATTTCCTATGTTTCCTCCCGTTACTGCTATAAAAACAGTGCCCGTAACAACTATTACCAAAGATGAAATACTATTACCATATTTGCGTTTTTCAAAACATCAAGAAAGAAATAGCTTCATAGACAGATTAGGAATAAATCTTCAAGAAGAATATAAAATTGCTTCCGCAGATCTTCGAAGACGTTTACATGTTGACGACCCAGAAAACGATTCTCGTGGTATAACCGACATTGATCCTTCTTTTTTCACATGTTTTAACACTGCCCCACGACCAACTTATGTCGCACCATATAAATCTCTGAAATATTTATATAATCGCCAACTTCAGTTGCGACAGGAAATTGGCTACAGACGTGATTGTATATTAAACATCGAAAGGAACTACAAACGTGAACAAGAAGTTTATCAATCAAGCTATGAAGAATATAAAAAGCAGGTAAAGTATCTTGACGCATTTATTTCTGAGGACTACCAAAATTCTCTTTTACGCTTGAGTAAATGGGAAGAAATAGAAGCGGCAGTCATTAAAAAGACAGTCGAGTTGGAATGTTTAGCGCTCGAAAAGTTTAACTTAACATCTAAAATTGTGGGACTCGATTACAGGTATAGTTTACAGCAGAAATATGGAAGATTCTTATACTACCTGTCTCCACCTAGTTGGCGTATTAAAAATAGGAACTTTGCGCGATCCATAGAAATCGAAGCGATGGGGTTTGATTTTGGGAGTTCCAGCGAAGAAGATACATTTAATGTTGTTTTCGAAAAGCTTAAAGCTGAATGCCATCAGGGATTAGTACCGCCAGTGTTGTTTTTCCAAGATCCTAATGAGATACTGGAAATATTTGATACAATAGAGCAGCATCAGTTACACCACTTCACCCATGTCGCTCGTTTAGCTCCACACACTAGCGTTTTAAAAAAAGGAATTAAGCTTTTCAAAGATATAATAACTCAAGATAGCGCTGGTGTTAAGAGTAAAATTAACAACTTGAAAGAAATGCTTGATTATTCAGAATCACATAGTTCTCAACTAGAAGAGAAATTCTTCAAAATTTTAAATGGCTTATTTCATGATAGTGTTGCTGCACAAGATGTTCTGAAGTTACAAATACATTTAGAATTTTGTTACTCAAAAGTTCTTAATGAGAAGCCTATGAATTTAGGTATTATGGGAACGGCGAAGGCTTTAGAAAAATTATATATGGACTACTCGAAACGTATGGAGTCGGTGACGGCTGAAAATATTAAAAAAGCTGTGAAGAAATATATTGAATCTGAGCGGCTCAAGTTTCGGCAAGCCAAAATAGCAGCTAGAGAATTAAAGATTTTTGAGCATTTGAAACGTGCGTTACTTCGTGCTTACTCCCCCATGATTAATAACAATCAGTGTCCAATTGTTTACCCATCGAAAGTCCAACATCGTGCACGGAACAACGACATTCCCCTAAAAGACATATCTCGCGTCGATAATAGAAAAATACTTACTGAATCTGAAATAGAGTATTTGATGTTGTTTACAAGTTGGACGGAAAAAGAAGATCCAGCTCTTTACTTACGCAGTTTGAGTATGGACGAAACGAAACAAGAAAATTTGTTGAACAAACCATTAACATAAATTAAACAAATCTGGTTAATGAAAACAGTTTATTTTGACGGGGTCAATATGAAAAACGTATATTTATCTCCATTAAACACATTACAATATTGCAATAATACATACTTAGCTATAATAATTATAATATAATAAAACAAATACTTCAATAACAAAATTTACATGCTCTACATAATATGTTTGGTTTCATGGTATTGACAAGTGACTACATGGAATTTACATATTTACACACTGAATTTACAACAAAAAATGGTAAAAGCTTCGATCAATATGGCCTTACTACGTAGAAAATAAAGTTATTTATATGAGTCAATAAATAAATAGGAGGTAACTAACACTATTCATGAACAAATCGGAGTCTTTTTATGTGAGAAGTTTTAAAGCTTTGATTTGAAATTCTTTGTCAACAATAAATGTTCATTTATTCGCGATGATCCTACGTGTTAGCCTTTTTATTAATGTCATGATTAAAGAAACTGGTGGTGGTTCAAATATTATAACGAACAAATATTTAATCGTCATAGAAACACTACAAGTCTGAAACTGTTTCATTACATTATGTAGTTTTATACTTGAATATTTAATGGGTGCTAAGGTTAGTGACCATAATGCATCTAACACCAAACTAATCCAGTACATAGTTAAATACACACAAACAATGATTTACCTCGAAATACATACAATTTAAAATAATTAATACATTACTCTATTTACACAGTACACTATGTACAAAAATTTGAAGCTCTCCAAACATAAACTAAAAGCCTCTTTCATAAAATGTAAAAATCCTAAACGACATCACAATTACTTATAATGTAAAGTATGTAATCTGGCAACTCATTCATAATGGTGAAGCAAAACTCGGGAATTTATTGATAAAAAGGTATTAAAGTAAGGTGTATTGAAAATATTAAATATTCATTCAAAACATTTTCACAGTAGGTACTGTACATGATATTGCATAACTGTTTATTACATTACAGTAACAGCAAATAAAATTTATTTGAAGAATCATTCGTATGATTTTTTAGTAAATTATGTAACACATTCTCTTCTAGTGACTGAGATGAAAAGATATCATAAAAAGCTGCTGAAAGTGACAATTTTTGTATTGAGACCTGTCAAATGAATAAATTATGAAATTGAATTGATTATTATCATTCTGTTCCTATTGACTACTCTGACATATACAGGGTTACCTGGTAAGTCGTGCGAACCCCGTTCAGGGGTCGTAGTTTCCACCATTTCTGACAAATTTCACCTTGGACCCCTGCCCCCCAACCTAAGCCTTTACAAGTTATAAGGCTTTGAAGATTTTTTGAAAAAATGCCGATTTTTTGTCTATTGGATATATCTTTTTCGTTTATTTTTGATGAAATTTTTATTTTTATACGATTTTTGTGTAGCAGATTAGTTTCTTCATCATTATGAAAAATAAAATTAGAGTTACCTCAACTAAATGGGTCGTAGATAGAAGATTGATAGTTATAGCATCACTAAAAAATCAGTACAAATCAAACTTCAACCAGCTATAGTAAAAAAAAAAATCTATCACACCTAGGCTGTAGATACGCTTAAAAATATCTACGTTTCATTAGCTATTCAAACGAAAAAGATAAGCCAATAGACAAGAAATCGGAATTTTTCAAAAAAATCTTCAAAGCCTTATAACTTGAAAAGGGTTAGGTTGGGGGGCAGGGGTCCAAGGCGAAATTTGTCAGAAATGGTGGGAACTACCACCCCTGAACGGGGTTCGCGCGACTTACCAGGTAACCCTGCATAAATAAATAAGTCCCACTCCTTATTATGTATTACGATTACCTTAACCATTGTAACACTAATGGTCCCACATATATATTGTGTGTGAGCCACGTTCCAAAACTATAAAAGCAATGTAAAAAATTACATCTCCTGAAGTTCTGCATTAGGCAGGTCTCTGGCCACGCAGCGGTTACAGCATTAGTACAATCTTGTAGGAAACATAAGTATCTAAATAAACATAAGTATAGCATAATCATTATATTCCACCTAGCTATTTTCAAAAGAAAATGACTAGTAGTTAATACATTCAATACACTATTCGTTTCCTTCAAAATGTTCAATATAACTTGAGCAACATCATGATGGAACAATTCATAAGACGTTATACATCTATATTAAAACAACTTTTTGGTGTTTCTCGGATATTTATGAAATAATCCTTAAAGTGAGCATTTTAGAATACTTAACTTTCAAATCCGTACTTTTAACGTCGGACTGTTGACTTGTCACAAACACTTAAGTTATATAGTTTATCTCACACGTTTCTTTTGCAGTTTAGCCAGTTTTCTTCTCTTGAGTATCATTTCATAGAGTGCCTCAAGCCCCTCGTGCAGCCCCTCTCCGGTGATTGCACAGGCGGGTTGCACGTGCCACGCGTGAGCGTCGCGCGACCCATGCGGCGACGACACCAGCTCGTGTAGGCCTAGCAGCTTTTCCAACTCACGGGGCTCTTTGGCCCCGGGTAAGTCTTGTTTATTCGCTAAAACGAGAATCGGCACGCAAGCGTTGTCCGGTGACTTGGCTGTTCGAATTAGTTCCATTTTAGCCTCTTCCATACGCTCAACATCCACGGAGTCTAGCACGAATATAATTCCATCAGTGCATCTCGTGTACGATTTCCAGAGTGGTCGTAATTTTTCTTGCCCTCCCACATCCCACACGAGGAAGTTAACACCTTTGGATTTACCTAAAGTTCCTTTCACTTTTTCACAATTGAAACCGATGGTGGGGACGGTATTAAGGTACTGGTCAAACTTGAGACGGTAGAGCGCAGTGGTCTTGCCGGCAGAATCCAGGCCCAGCATTACCACGTGCAGCGTACCCTGCGCCGTGGGCAGCGCATCGAGCAGGCTCGAATTTTTGCCCATATTCGCACCCATGCTTCGTGGTGGTTATCTAAGACTGTCGTCTGGACGCACCATCACGATCCGAAATTTCTGGAACATAGAAATAATAACATTTAGAAGAAATATTCTCAGCTGTATCAGTGGATGATATAGCATCGTTACTGAAACAAAACTGTTGTAAACAAAATTTAACTGAGGCGATGACCGTAGGATCATCACGTTCTATTCTCGTTTGCATGTATTGCGGCATCTGACTAGTGCAGTTTACTATGCCTAATATCCTACCACGGAATATATTCTTGCCGTTTGTTATTGCAAATCACTGCAATACCTACATTAACAAGTTAAAAAAACTAGAATAAATAAAGTGCGGAAATTCTTAACGATTATTTCGTAAAGGAATAGATAGGATTACGGGATAACTAATAGCTTAAGCCTGTCTTTACGTACTTCGGTGAATGAGAAATTATTTTCAAAACACAACCAGTTTGATAGAAACAGTTCTACATACGGCTTTAGAAACTATAACCAACATCTAGCAACTCAAAATCGATTTATCAGTTTTAGGGCCAGTATTAATAGCACTATAGCGAGTATCAGAGCCAGAAAGTGTGCGAGCTGGGCCCACACTGCAGACGAGACAAGATGTCGCCATCTTTGACGCCCTTTTCATAATTATTCGCGGTAGACGACAACAACTTTTTGCACAGAGGCACAGGCTGGCCCGGTTGCGAAGCAAACTTATAATAAGTAGCCACTGCAATTCTGCTATGATTGCGAGTATTACAACTCGTAACGTTCCGGTTACAAAGTTCACATTTCTTCGGCAAGCTGCTTGTACATATTTGGCAATGTTGATGCTGTGAGCGGTATACACCTTGCGTGGGTACATTTTGAACTTTTCGACGTGAGGACATTGACCTCACTTCTTAAAGTAAGATGTCGTTATATTGTATAGATTATTTCTTTAGTGTTAAAGAAGTTTCTTACTCGTATATACTCGTACATATTACAGCTTCATTACTAACTATAATGTCATTAGTTAATTAACATGACATAAATTTGAAAGTTCTGAAATGTACCTACTGATGTTTTATCATTCGTTTGATATTTGATTAAATTCAAATTCCTAACAGTTAATTTCTTTTTCATAGCACCTAAATGCATTAATTCAATTTTAATCGACAGATGTACAATCCTAATGTGGGACATCGAAAGTTAACTTTTCTTAATTTCGAGGTCAAATTAATCGCAAGTGGGGCTCGGACTTTGGCTGACCCGACATCTGGATAAACTAGTATTGCAACTTTTGTTTTTATTCTGCTGCGTTTTCTCACGACAAGTATTAGGTAGGTTAGTGTGTAATTTTATATTTAGATACCTACTATAGGAACATCCTCGTTAGATCTGTAAATTGTAAACTTTGAGCCTTCAAACTCTAAGAGAGATCTAGAACATTTCGATTTTTTTTACTACGTTACTATTGTTTACTACGAGATGGATATATATATATATATATATATATATATAAGCAGTTATTAATCTGTACACATCAAGAATTTAGCTTATAGCTTAGTTTGGGCTAGATGACGCTGTGTGAGAATGTCTAACAATATTTAATCACAAAAAGAAACAGCCTATCAACTTCCGTTCCTAGGAAATTCATAGTGAATCCCCAATTGTAGGTACACTTGTACGTAAAGATGGCAGAAGCAAATTTGAACTCCTATTGTAGCATAAGCTGCAGTAAGTAAAATGAGGGAAGGCAATAGGTGCACTGTTATCTATGACAGACACAGACCTAGCAAACCACTCGCTTCTCTCTTTTAATCTAAATATATTATATTTACTAAACTTGTTGAGGTAGAAAACAGCACTTGTCGTGATCAGTAGGTTCAACACAAACCGAGAGAAAGCAATTTATGTGACCCTTACTTTCTCTGATGCGTGATCAGAGACCACGCCTAGGTACAAGCACGATCGGGGGGCACGGTAGTGCCCCCGCCAATTCAATTTACAGCATCCATTCAAATTTATCTTTATTTAAATTAAGTGTAAATTGAATTCTGTTGTTGTCAACTTTGGTATCTATCATTCACAATACAATGTTTACTGATTTCTTATGACAGCGGATGTCAGGTAACATAGTGCCAAAGCCAATGACTAGCGAATAGGAACGCTGCCTACAATTTATTGCAAACTCTTTCTCACATTGAAATTGTGATCTTTGTTTAGTACACAACTGCTTCATAACACTGTGTTTATATAAAGTGACTTGGGGAAGTGCCCAGGATTTATCAGAAAATACTTGAACCTAAAACTTTAATACTTTACTTTAGAGCTATTGCAATCAGAGGAGTCTGCAGGATCGTTTAGAAATGTGTGCCACCTACAAATAACATGATCCCAAAGTTATTGTGGACTTCAAACGCTTTTGCAACCATCCCTTTTACAAGTTCGTTTTTTAAGCAAATTGCGCCTGTTTGTGTGTAAAACCGCGATACAATTTATGTCATCACGTCTACTTATACAGACACTTGATTCTTGTGAATAATTTACGAACGGAAGAAACAAACATTTTCTTTGACCTTCAAACGAGGTTGTTTTGCACTTGACCGGGTTTAAGCGTTCTACGTACGTGTTTTTGGAAATGGATTTTCATTAAAAATGTAAGTATAATCACTCGTTCCACTTGCGATAGTGGACTATGTAATCACTTTTATATCGATAACGGTGCATATCTGTCGAAGTACTCGTATCTATTTTATATCGCACTTATTGATGCCAAATACTATCAGTATTACTAGCAAGTTTTGCTATATTGTGGACTATAACATTATACTCGTACCTAAGTACATTATATCATTATAGCCGCGCCAAAGTGCGTTCCCTTTTAGAATGTCATGCCGCCGTGGGACAGTTTTCTGGTTACCAATTCCCACAACGTTATTTGTGTAATTCAGGACATACTCTATCTAAGTATGCAATGTTTTTCATCTAAATCAGTTCAAGCGTTTACGCGTAAATGAGCAACAAACATTATTTCCGAATCTCATTTAACCTTCTGTATACTGTAGGTATGTAATACATTACATGTTGATATATTAGGTCGGTAGGCAGGTACAGTTACTCTCACATTCACTTTTTATAACATAACTCTGAAGCTTTTCATAGAGAATAACATTTGAAATCGGTTGTGGTTGTGTAAGGTTGTTAAGGTTGTTGAGTTTATCCGCAGTTCTTCTTACTTAGCGTAGACTTCACTTCGTAAACTTAACTTCGAACAAAACTTAGCTTTCGAAATAAACACAACTAATGTGTTTATTTCTTACAAAATACAAACCTTTTCTCTAGTAAGCAAATATTTGCTGTTTATTAATGTTAGTGTAGGTTTAGTGTATAATACATATAGCTTTAGATTTATATATTACAAGGTTCATGCAATTAAAGGCTTTAAATGACAGTTATTATTCAACAGTCAGATCTTTCATTTCTCTCACAACACACAACCTTAGATAGGTAGGTACCGCCGGGCGCCACTGGAAATACGTTCTGCTTGTAACCAGAGACGCCCGGCAACGGACGTTAGAGCGGCCGCGGCCTTGGTCGCGGACCTTAAAAAAAAGAAAAGATAGGTAGGTACCTACCGCCGGGCGCCACTGGATATACCGTCTGCGTTTGTACCGGAGACGCCAAGCAACGGACGTAAGAGCGGCCGGGCCTTGGGCCACGGTATTTAAAAAAAAAGAGTAGGTACCTACATGTTCTGCTCGTTCGTTACAGTTGTTTTGGTGATTAGACGGAATCCATTCACAATTGTACCGACTAATTTCCCTTCATTAGTATGTTTCTGTTATGTTTTTAGTAATTCGATGCGGTTGGCACACTTGAGTATGGTGTTCACAGTGTATGTAGTCCAGTTACCATGTTCCGCTAGTCAGCCTGGTATGCAACAAGCCCAATAATGATAACAATAATGATATAAGATGTTGCCGCCTTATCCTCTATTGCCAGACTTCCAGGGTACGATGAAGTAGTTTGAGGCAATATAAAATAATGAATATTTATTTCATACAACATTAGATAAGTTAAAGTAAGTATGAACTAAATCTACGGGGTATGATCACTTTTTAACAGTAGGTAAGTCCCACGTGTAGGGGCGAATACTTTTATGTTTTGATTACAGAAGATCCCATGCCTGATGCGTTGCAACACTTGCAGGCAAGGTTGCCTTTAAGATGTTAGTGAGACCATTATTCAGCGGTAGGAAGTAGGTACCTACGGGACATAAAGGAATGCTTCAAATTAAGCGTTTCTAATATTTTTTTTTTTATAATATTATTGGGTAACGTATCTATAACAGTAATATGTCTTTACATAATATACGCGTAACGGAACTATAATAATATGGAACGAATCTGTATAAAGTTCTAATTGATACATATGCCGTTAAGAAATAATAGAGCGAGCGTGTCAATATGGCAGTTCGACATGAGTGCTTAAACCAAGCTCTTTAAGATTTAAAAAGGAAGGTTTATATATAATCGATGCGGAACATCTATACAGTTCGCGAGGCGTAAGCTGAGCTTTGCATATGTGTTGTACACACAGCTTTTTTTTACTTTATATATTTGGTTCGCCAAATTGACGCCGCCCGCCTGGTGGTAAGTCGAGACGACGTCTAGCGATTGTGAGCCACTCTCACAGCACACAATACTAAAGAGAGTGGCCCTCAACTTGACGACCTACTGATGTGCCTCTTCACGCTCCGCTTAAAGAACCCAGGATTATATGTGGGAGGAAACACGTGCACAGGCAGGGCATTCCAGGCCACTATCGTTCAGCAGAGAAACGAACGTTTACAACGTTCGGTTCTCGCGAACATGCTATCCACTGTGTGAGAGTGGCATCTCTGCCCGGCACAGGTTGTTCGGGATCGGAAGGAAGAGGGTGGGATCAGATTGAAGAGCTCTTCAGAACACTCGCCGTGGTAAATACGGCAGAATGCGGCCAAGGAAGCTATTGTTCGGCGCTGAGCTAGCGGCTCGAGGCTTCCCGTTACCTCCGGACAATCTATAATACGGATAGCCCGTCGCTGCATAGCGTCGAGAGCGTCCAGCAGATACTTCGCAGAGCCGTCCCAGAGGTGAGAGCAGTATTCGACGCAGGGTCTAATCTGCGTGTTGTACAGCAGACACCTCTGGTCCGGTGTAAAGAATCGCTTTACCTTATTCAGTATTCCTAGTTTCCGCGAAGCTAGCCCTATACATCTTTCGATGTAGTTTTTATTATTAAGCTCTCGACGAATGTCTATGCCAAGGATATCAAGGTTGTCCTTCATTGGTAATAATGCATTCTGAAGAGAGGGTAGGGGAAGGAAAGGGGATTTCTTCGCAGTAAATGCACACGCCTGTGTTTTGCGGGCATTGAACTCGACCAGGTTCTCGGTACCCCATTGAGAGATACTGTCGAGGTTACGGTCGAGATCAGCCACGAGTCGTCATCTCTCCTCCTCAATCTCAGATCGCCCTGGCGTCAGACGAACCGAGTAACTCCCGTGCAGTGTGCTGTCATCTGCATAGCAATGAATGTCCCCGAGGGATAGCATATCATTGATATGCAGAAGAAAGAGAGTTGGTGATAGTACGGACCCCTGCGGTACCCCGGCATTCACTTGCAAGAAGCGAGAAGCCTGGCCATCGCAGAGGACCCGCACTCGGCGCTCGTTTAAAAAGCTGGCAATCCAGCTGCACAGTTGAGGAGGTAGACCATATGCCGGAACCTTGGAAAGGAGCGAAGTATGCCAGACCCTATCGAAAGCTTTGGCGATGTCCAGGCTAATAGCCAAGGACTCGCCGTACCTTTCCATAGCCCCACCCCAGACATGCGCTACGAATGCCAGAAGATCACCCGTTGATCGTTTTGGCCTGAAGCCGTATTGTCGATCATTGATTAGCGAGTGATCCTCTAGGTATCGCATGAGCTGCTTATTTATAAGGAGCTCAAGCACCTTGCAAATGACTGAGGTGACAGCTATGGGTCGATAGTTGCCTGGATCGGATCGATCCCCTTTCTTGGGGATCGGTTGTACGGTCGCCTCCTTCCAGACCTCCGCGGCTCGAGCCCTGTAGAGTATGACAGGCGGTACAGACGCGTTAATACTGGAGACAACTCAGCTGCACATTTTCGTAGCACCACCGCCGGAATGCCGTCAGGGCCACTGGCTTTCCGCGTGTCGAGTGACCGCAGCACTGCCCGTACATCACATTGCCTGATAACAATATCAGGCATAGTGTGGCCACAGTTGGCGATGGCGGGGGGCTGCAGGCCACGGTCGTCGACCCGGGAATTAGCCGCAAAGAGGTCTGCGAGCATATCCGCTTTCTCTTGGGCTTTGTGAGCCAGTGTTCCATCTGGGTAACGCAGCGGTGGCAGCGAGGGCTGACAAAAGTTAGATTGCACGGCTTTGGCCAGTTGCCAGAATCCACGGCTGCCCGTGGGATGGGAAGTGAGCTCCTGACCAAGCCGCGCGACGCGCTGGGCATCCGCTCTCTTAAAGGCCCTCTTACTGGATTTTGTGGCCCGGTTGTACGCTGCTTTGAGGTGGCCCACGTTTGGGTAGCGCACAGCCCGGGCCCTGATCACTCTACTTTTCGTGATCTGTTATCACTCAAACTCAAACAAATGCAAAGCTAAGCTTAGGACTCGCGAACTGTGCCATTGTATCACTGGGAGTGCATTGGGGACTTTAAATATGAAACACTAAATTATCGTGTCAGTCAAATTTCGAAAGACTGTTAATTTACAGCCAACATGTTAAAAAAAATCTTAGCAATTTGACGTGAATAACAGTTGCTAAGGGAAATAGCCGTAATTTGAGTCGGCCCCAAATCTTTGTCGACCCCAAATTTTTCTGTATTAGTAGTATACCTAGCATTATTTTATATATGGTTGTACAAAAAAAACTCACATCAGAGTTACAGTTAATAATAGTATTGATATAGAAGTCCCCGACTAGGCTCGCCTCTTATTAAGCGGATTTTTTTTTTTATATTGGGTTCGCCAAATTGACGCCGCCCGCCTGGTGGTAAGTCGTGACAACGTCTAGTGATTGTGGGCCACTCTCACAGCACACAATACTATAGAGAGTGACCTTCAACGCGGTTCTCGCGAAGATGCTATCCACTGTGTGGGAGTGGCATCTCTGTCCGGCACGCGTTGTTCGGGATCGGAAGGAAGAGGGTGGGATCAGATTGAAGAGCTCTTCAGAGCACTCGCCGTGGTAAATACGGTAGAATGCGGCCAAGGAAGCTATTGTTCGGCGCTGAGCTAGCGGCTCAATGCTTCCCGTTACCTCCGGACAATCTATAATACGGATAGCCCGTCGCTGCACAGCGTCGAGAGCGTCCAGCAAATACTTCGCGGAGCCGTCCCAGAGGTGAGAGCAGTATTCGACGCAGGGTCTAATCTGCGTCTTTTACAGCAGACACCTCTGGTGCGGTGTAAAGAATCGCTTTACCTTATTCAGTACTCCTAGTTTCCGCGAAGCTAGCCTTATACATCTTTCGATGTAGATTTTATTATTGAGCTCTCGACGAACGTTTTCGAACGTTAATTAAAAACAACTGTCGTCGTGTAATTAATATACCTCAGCCTACCTCTTCGAGGAAACAGGCCTGATTGTGTCTGTAGAGGACTTTCCATAAGGCCAGTATCATCGATGAGTTCAGTGACCTTTTACTATCGTTGTGCGACCAATCAAACAACTTAACGGACCGAATTATTAATTATTTTAACATCGTGATTTGTTCTGTCAGTTGGGTCCGTTTATTATCCTTTCATTGTAGGTGTAGGCACAAATAACTCTTACATAAAGCAGTAAATAGAAATAGGTTGTATACTAACACAATGTGTTAAATGAACGTCTGCTCTTGGTCTGCCATCAACTTTCCATCAACTTTCAGCGCACTTGAGCCTGTAACAATGATAAATAATATGTAAGTACACAATGCTATGCAAAAGTACACTATATATTTAGACTATACAAAATTTATACATCTGGACTCTAGTCTGTAGCGCCATATTATTAGAGCCAGTAGTGCTATGAGATGAGAGAGAACTAGATACCTAAAGAAGATTAGTGTTCATAATATAGAAAAAAAAAAAACTAAACTCATTTTGAATTTTAAGTAATACTGACGGCCGCGGTTTCACATGGAATTTTATTTGTTCCCGTTATCCACAGAATAGTATTCGCTGCGGGATGGTTTACCGTAAATGCACCCTATGTTTTCTACAGGATATCAGTTATCTGGGTACTAAATTTTAACTAAATGCTTCCACTACTGGTTAGAATGTGATGAAGCAAGAAACACAAACAATATTATAAAGTCATAAATAGAGCAGGTAAGTTATCTCAATCAATCATAGCTGTCAGCTGTTACAGTTACTTATCGCTAATATACCTAAGCTTCTAAATCTACAAAATTTACGACATACAAGTAGGTACGCAGATGATAATAATTATCTTCTTACTTTCTTTTTTCAGCGGTAATTAATTTAATTTAGCGAAATATTCACACAAAAAATAATCTTCAAGGTTTTTCAACGCGGAATACAATATCGACATCCGCATTATATCATCGTTATACATTATACTGTAATATGTTCTTCATTTAAAGTAGGTGCATAGTCTGCGGAACCCAATTTCCGTAGGTACTAATTCTGGTATATAAGGACACGGACTCTGCCCTCGGCTATAGAGACTACGGAAGTGTGTAATGAAAATTATTGGCCCACGTACGGGATGTGAGTACCTTATTACCCACTGTAGTGTAGACAGACATACCTACATCACGCTTATATCCCCGAAGAGGTAGTCAGAGGTGCATTATACACCTACACTTTGCCAGAGTCGTTATCCCTATTGTACTGTTGGTGAATGGTTGACTAACCATTTGGGAACCAAAAAATACCATAATTAATATTAGACAATTGAGCTCAGATCTATGAGTATTTGCAAGTAGGTTTGCTGAACTTGTGTTCAATGAAGTTCTTGTCGTTCTGCTGTGTTTAGGCAGAATGTGCATTGAGTATATCTACTATAACTATGTGAGTGTCAATTTCATAATCTCTCATACGAGTATCTTCACCCATTTGAGCCACATCGGATCCGAAAATACCTACATCTTAGGGAACATAGTGTTTTTGTATTTTAAAGCAATTTTTGTTTAAACTATTCTTAAAATATTAAGAAAGAAATTATTAGTTAGTTAGTTCGGCAGAACTCCGGTAGGTAGATCCAACGATAACCTTAATAGCGCGATCTAGAAATTATGAATATAATATAAAGCAAAAATTCGATGTCGGTATTGGTCATCGTAGCTCAGTGGTCCGAGCACTCCCCTTGTTAGGGAAAAGTGCGTTCGAGTCCTGCCGATGACATCAGTTTTTGTGATTTATTTGTAATTTCTTTATTAATATTTTAACATAGTGTTGTACCTACTCTAGAATAAGAGTAGGTATAATGATTATAACGTTTGTGTGTTGAGTATTCCACCGACCTTGGTTAGGTTCAAGTTAACTTTACGAAGTAGTAAAACGTGCCGACTTCAAATGCGAACAATACGTTATGATTATTGCAGCATTAGCACTGTGTTGTTCAACACAATTGTCTACAAGTAATCTTCGGATAACTGTGGGATTATATTGTATGACAGTTGTATGTTGCGTGTCTACCCTCATCGCACAATAAACGCGTATTCTCACGTATCGTAAAAATAAATTTATTGTCAAGTTACTTAAACGTCGTACCTACACGTTGTATTAATATACGAGATATAATCGCCAGGTCAATTATACGTCATAATATTCTTTATATTAAATGTTTCCTTGTAAACATACAGATCGAATAGTAGGTTTCTCGTTCTTAATTACAAGGCAAAAGCATCTTCTATGTTATCCCAGGATCTAAATTAACTACGAAGAAATTACTGACAAACTTTCGCATTTCTGTTTGGAACGATAGCTAGTACCTAACTAGGTGTGGGTGGGTTTTATGAAGACTTCACGATGATTTATTGGTCATTATAAAATGAATAAAAGCAAATTATTTTGGGAATCAAGATTTTTGACATCTGGTCTTTGAAGATTTAATGAAAATTTGTAAGTGTGAATCTCAAAGTCATTAATGACAACATACTTGTGTAAAAACACTAGAAACTCGGATGTTTAAATATTGAGAGAAATTTTTGTCACGAGTCAACAAAATTTAAATGTATAAAAGCAAATTATTTTGGGAATCAAGATTTTTGACATCTGGGCTTTGAAAATTTAATGAAAATTTGTAAGTATGAATCTCAAAGTCATTAATGACAACATACTTGTGTAAAAACACTAGAAACTCGTATGTTTAAATATTGAGAGAAATTTTAGTCACGAGTCAACAAAATTGTCTAGAGTTGGTTTATACAGTAATACAGTTAAATAAATGATTGGACGGTGAAAATCCGAAACTATCTCTTAATGAAATACTGACATGCTGAGTGACATTTATGTGGTATTGCACACCACATCACAATCGTCTTATTTTTTGTTTTCACTGAATTTCAACCTGTGATAGTTATCAAACACCTCTACCTATGTATCGTGAATACCCTTTTTATCCACTGAGAACGATAAGCGGCCTGAATTTTGCCTATTATCTATACGTTTTGTACTAAACTCAGCAAAAAATTGCATTAAGCGCCTATCGTACTGTATTGGTATAGAAAACAACGTTGAAAAAACATGTCACTAAAATTAGAAACTGTGCGTAAGCTACATAAGTAAATAGCACCAATGACTTAAGTAGATACGCTAGGTACTTAAATGTAAAACCAATAAGTGTGTAGGCAGACAAATGACTTTAACAAGTCTACTAGAATATTTGAGTAGGAGCGTAATGTGGGACATTGGAAATAAAAGCTTTTGTGTAATGTCGGGCCCCTTTTATACTTATCGCACGTCACGAAAAAGTTTGGCACACTGTACAACGTTCGTAATTGTTACTTTTAGCACTAATCCTATCTGATCTCACAATGAATGAATGGAATAACTGTTTTGAAAATAGAAACACTACAAAATAGCACGTGACTGGTCAGTCGTAGGTTGGACGTCAGCATAAATGTATAAAAAAACATTAAAGGTATAATGTACTACGTACGCAGTACATTACACCTCAATGTAAAAAAAGACCAAGTGTGAGTCAAACTCGCACACAAAGGGTTCCGTACCGAAAAGGCAAAAAAATCACGTTTGTTGTATGGGAGCCCCCTTAGATATGTATTATATTCTGTTTTTTAGTATCTGTGAAAATTTAAACTTTCTAACTATCACAGTTCATGAGATACAGCCCAAGACAGACGGACGCGACGGTCAGACAGCGAAATCTTAGTTATAGGGTTTCCGTTTTACCCTTTAGGTACGGATCCCTAAAATTTTACTATTTTTAATGGTAATACTGGTAGGTATAAAGTGTGGCACATGATTAACAGAATTTATTTCTGTTTCTGACTAGCATTTTGCTCACGTAAATCGTAGAAAGCGCACGTAAGAACTAACCTTGAACGATGCCGACGATCAATTAGAGCAAATAGTTTTACATAATTACATATTTGAATGAAGGTAGAACAACGGTACTTAACATTTTTGTTTGTTTGCTTGACCCTTTTGACATGCTTTGATTGAGATACCAGTGTGTTAATTACGATCATTAAGATAGTTGTGTTTATTAATTTAATCTCTATTTTATTTAATTGCCGTACCTACCAGCCAGTTGTATCTTTATTACACATAAATGTAGAAGTGGTTTTAAACTGTAAATTAAAAACAAATAATAGACTAGTTTATGCCGCGGCTGTGCACCTATGAAAACATTTACCCACTCTCGGTTTTCACAGGTTTATTAACACTAAAATTAACAAAAAGAAAAGTCTTTCTAGGTGAAATTTGTTAAATTTCCCGAGTTTATGTTCATACTGGTAGACATTGGTGGACCCCTCTCCCTTTCGATCCCGAACAACGCGTGGCCGGGCAGAGATGCCACTCTCACACTGTCGAAAACATATTCGCGAGAACCGAACGTTTTAAACGTTCGTTTCTCTGCCGAACGATAGTGGCCTAGAACGCCCTGCCTGCGCACGTGTTTCCTCCCACCATATAACCCTGGGTTCTTTAAGAGGGGCGTGAAGAGGCACATCACTAGATCTTCAAGTTGAGGGCCACACTCCATAGTATTGTGTACTGTGAGAGTCGCCCACAATCGCCAGACGTCGTGTCGTCGCGACTTACCAAAAGGCGGGCGGCGACAATTTAACATGTACTATATAAAAAGAAATCGACTTTAACATTTAATATTATGTAAGTATTTAGGACAATTAGTGTAGTAACACAGTAACGTAGCAATCTGTTATGCCGTGACCTTTTCTTACTCATGCAGGTGCGTATAGAAGCAATTAGAATTAATAAATAAATATTTTTTAATAATAATAATAAGCTCTTCGAAACCTTTACCAAATTATAGGCAACCTTTTTTGTTTGAGGTCAAGGTGAATTTCTTCTCTGAGATTTTTAACAACACTGGTTGGTATTTTATTATAGGACTAAACAAATAAGAACTTAGAGATATGTCGGCAATTGGCACCTATTAAGTGGGACCAGCAAAACTAGGTAGATACCTACTGAAAAAATGTGGGTGTCTGATGGTTTGTTTATTGGGATATCCTCAAGGAAGGAGGTTTTTAACATTATGGTAGAAATATATCATTCGATAAAAGGCTAATAAATTACTACTAAAATGTAAAAAAGCAAGATCCTCTAGACAAAGTAAAAGCAAAATATTCGGCGTCAGGTTGCAATTGAAATATTGTGTGTGGGAAATTACCTAGTCTGCGCATTGCTCACTGTTTGTCCCCACAACCAGCTGGATGATCGAGTGCCTCGACGACTTTAAAAATCCATCCAAAATCATTTTAAAACTTGTGAGGATAAACGCATATTTGTTAATCTTTGCAATCAAAAACAGGTTTGTATTTACCTACTGAACACGTCTAGATGAAAATTAGCTTACAGCAATTTGCGTCGAGAACTTACGTTCTCGACGCAAATTGCTGTGTTGCCACTTGCATGAACACGATTCATTATGATAAAATAATAACTAAAACGAAACTTTAGTTTAAATTTATTAGAAATTCTAGGTAATGAAAAGGTATATTTAGGATATATTTAATCCAAAAAAGGAAGAGGTTCTGCCCCGTGTGATCCCTTTTTCAATTTGGTCCCAGTCCAACAATTATTTGGTCCCATTTCGGTAATTTTAGGTCGGTTTTTGTGTAAATGTTGGACGTGTTTTTTTAAGTTAAAGGCAAATTTATTTTAATTTAAATTGACGGAAATGTCTTGATAAAAACTGGTAAGTGAATGCAAAATTAAACAATCCTTGACCTGAAAAATGGCACTAAATATAACGGAACATCTATGTATACAGCGATTTTCTTCGAACGTAATATATTGGTGTTCTGTTAGTTGAGACGTATATAGATTTGGTCAATAAAAATAAATCATTGGTGCGATCGAGATTAAGAACTGCTATAATTAAGTACAGTTTTAAAATTAAACTCAAAAACAGTTGGGCCGATTTTATTAATATTTTCAATAATATCTGATTAGTAGTTAACCTTTAACGTGCGTTAACAAACATCTAAACAGTTTTTATTGTATATTTACGAGTAACTAAAGCATCGTAAAGATTGCAAAGACGGTTGCAAACCATACTCGAACGCGAACGTTCTTTTGAACACTGTTGGTTTTAAACCGTGTACCCAGCAAGCTGCACCAAAAGCTGGAAACTAGTAACCGATACACTTTATTTATCTGTAACCCATGTGTAGTCCAATAGTAGTTACAGTACACTGACGCACATTAATTATTATGTTAATCTCTGTACCCTCAAATACGGGCAGCAATCGATATTGCTTTGATTGTTAAATGAATGAATTGTATGTTAATTCATCAGTACAGTGGTGTAATAAGCGTGGGAGAGTGTCACATTGAACACTTTGTCATTATTGTTCTCTGTTCCGGGACAACTTGGTATTTTTTTTACCAAGGACAAGGGTAAACTTCTTGTATTTCCATTTCTGTGATTAAAAAGTACTATTATCTATTCTGTGACGCTGCTACAGACGTCAAGACGGTTTTTCAGCTTTTGTTTGCTGTCTGATTCCATGGGAAGCTATCAGTGCCAGGCCAGTGATAGCTTCCCATAGACGCCACGTTTGCTTGTGTTCTAATGACCTAGGTTGGACCCGTTGGATAAAGAGTAAAAAAAAAGATAAGTAATTTGGCACTGCAATATATGTATTGTTGCGGTAAGCTATTAATTATAGCATGGTACAAATAGAAGTACTCGTAATTATGTTACCGCAATAACGCGAATAGCACTTAATTAATATCTAGAAGCTTATAGCTTAGGGAAATATTTCAAAACTTATTAACAGTTTTCAACATCATTTCAAAACATCCATCCATCAATATCCATACAGACAGATAAATAAAAAAATACCAGCTTTTTACTCAATGCTTACGATAGTAATACACGATACTGACATACAAAATGCCATTTTTTAAATTTTTGTCTGTCTGTTTGTTTTCGCTAATCTCTGGAACGGCTGAACCAATTTTAACGGCACTTTCACTGGCAGGCAGCTGATGTAATAAGGTATAATATACGCTTTTTATCCCGGGAATGTGTTCCCGCGGGAAGTGGGAACCATAAAACTATTTCACGCAAGTGAAGCCGCGGGCGTCTTGAATAAAATAAAATCAATATTTTTTTGTTAAAATCAAACTTTTATCGTCATAATATTTCACTGTCATGCTACTTACATATGCGGGCAAGGTTTCAGTTCAATCGGAAAGTTAAATGTTAAATTTAATTAGCAAGATTTGGTTACACACGGATATCGGGACAGGTGAAAGTATATAAAAGCTTGTAAAAGAGTAGCTGGTGGTAATTCTGTTATTGCACCCCTCACCACTTAAGTTACTCATCTTTTCAACGTCGTTCTTCGTATTGACCTGACTTAATTTCTACTAAGTATTATAGTAGTAAGATATTATTAAATTCATCGAGGAGTTAATAGATGAAGTATCTAAAGGCAGTCAATTCAGGTCAAGATAAGGCACGCTCGAGTGGTCCTGAGTGAGTGATCCCGTGTTCAAACAACCCCAGTTTTATTCCTTTCAAGCGTTACGATTACGATACATGTGTGCCTTTAATACGCCTACAGACTTTGTATGTCACGATTCTTGTTTAAGCTGTCCGTACGCATCTATATCGTACAGTTAATATAGTACATGAACAATTATTTAGTACTAACTAATAGATATAAATATATATGTGGAGTCAGAGCAGCACTTACATAAACGTCACTTAATAAAAAAAGGTACTTTGAGTATCAGCTTATTTGAGTGACGTTGCAGTATTCGGTCGTACGTCATCTGGAACTAAGCAGACCTTGCGATATAGACATGTTATACCTAGATGATTCCAATCGGTACCTACGTATATTCACAGATTATTAGTTTTGGGATATTATATATTATAAGTTTTGGGAATCACTACAAAAGCAGTTAAATGAGGAAACAAGGTTTTTTAAATTGAATATGTCCATTGCTTTTCTCGGTACAAAAGAGCCAAAATTTAAGCTATTAATGCTAATGAATAAAAGAAAACAAATAGCAGTAATGATAGAGAAACAGGATTTTTCATCTTACCCCGCCAATTCTATCCTTATAACTTTGATAATCAAATCAGTCAAAGAAAGTATCAATCAATTTGATACAGGCACAACCAAGAATCGAGCGGTGTCTAACCACTAGTTGCGACTAGGAATAATTAAAATCAAATGATTATTAATTATTATGAATATTATAATACAACATTTTAGCCTTACCTGAAAGGCTATTGAAAGGCACCTAGAACCTTACATAAAGTAATCGAGGTTTTGTGAGTCGTATAATAAAAGTAGGTCGCGGTTGGTGTTGAAAATTTAATAAAACCTGAGGTAAAAAGTATCAAGGCTCGATTATTGTTAAATTCACGTATTTAAGCTCAGCTTAATAAACGTTGGAATCGTCACTTTATACTAAGAACATGTATTTAATTTATTTTTTATAAACGCTTCGTTTAAATTTCGGAAAGGTCCATTGAAGACTATCGGAGCGTACTGAAGGTCAACTTAATCAAAGTTCACATATTCTGAACTACAGTAGTTGAGAGATAATATCACATGGAATCGATGCACCTATAAGCCAACAGAGGCTTTCACTCAGTTTTAGTAGATCGAACGACAGTTGATTACAAAATTGATCCAACATCATGATAGCGGTGGAGTCCACACTATAACACTACATATAGCAACTATGAACAAAGCTAAGATGAATATTAGTTGACTGTAGGTATAGGTACTATATGATGCTGTAAAAGAAAGGTACCTACCTAACCAGAAATAAAATAATAATCTTTTCTATGCATTCAACTAACAGTTTGTAACGAAACATGACTTCAGAACATAACTGATAGTGTGGTTAACACCACTCATGTAGGTAATGATTGTACTATTTACCGGTGTAGTCTACAGTTTGCAGCAAACATACGCACTATTATACGCACATTATTGTCCATTGAACTCGTTTCGTGACTGACTACGCTTGAATTACGTGGCAACGACATTTTCGTGATGCATAATCATATATTTATTTTTACATAAACCTATTGAACAAAAAACTTACTTTCCAGTACTTAGAGTTAAAAACTGTACCATCAAGTGCCATCAATCTACATCATAAATAGTTATATATGATAAACAAACACACTTGTACACTATTCCACTCATTTAATATCATTTAAGACTACACTGTACTGTACAATGGCTTGAAGATATGTAAGAACATATATTCAAGCCATTGTTGAACTAAAATAATGGCTTGAAGATAAAAAAGAGAGTGTTCCTAACCTTTGATAATTGTAGCCAGTGTGGTCGATGTAAAAATGTGAGTAGGCAGTGCCTGAGGTATTTCAAATTCCTAAGTATTGATGCACACCAAGAATTTCACCGCAAAACATCTGAATCAGTAACTACTACATGCTCAAACATGTTATATTATTAGCGAATGATCTGTTTTGTCATAAGATGCCACTATTCTTGGGTAGAAGAGATGTATTCATCATTAAAATTAAACAAAACAAAGAGAAGCAAGTGTTTGGTTTTCTATTCTTAGACATAATCCGACTGATCGATTATAGAAGGGTACTTGTATATATGACGGTATGATTTGACTTCCTGATAGAATGGATAAAAGTCTGTAATCGAAATTTGACAAAGTAAATACTTTCAACGTATTTACTTTGTCTTTGGTTCGATATAACTGAGACGGTCGTCATCTGTTTCAAATTCGGACTTTCATAACCATTGTTTATATCGAGCTGGGTTTAGTTCGAAACCTAATCACTGACTTCTAAAGCTAAATTAGTAGCTCCCACAGGCGTATTAAAGTTAACGTTTTCTCCATTCCATCCAGCCCGCAGCTTTTACTACGAAAGTGAGGCGAAAGAGAAGGGGCTAAATCCGTAACAAAGTTCATTAATCCAGACTATATGCCGAACCAATGATATTATAGGGCACTACAGTACCGACATCCATTTAACGTGTGATTTCTTTCATAAACATTTACTAACTGAAATCATAGGTAGGTACAGGTCGCGAGGCGTAAGCTGAGCTTTGCATTTGTGTGAGTGCAGTGGATGTGAACGTATATGTGACCTCTTTCTCTTTTACACACACATGTGTTGTACACACAGCTACAAAAAGAGTTTTACTCTACTTTTCGTGGTCACTCACATAAGCAAAGCTCCGCTTACGCCTCGCGACCTGTAATATACCTATGGTAGTATAAACAAACAATGTTGGAACTTGCCACCATAAACAACAAGATAATGAAAGGTGGATAAATGAATTCTGACTCATAATATTATACCGTAAATATCTTGTTTGCCAAGAATACAGAAAATATAGAGAACCTAAGAAAGTGAAACTTGCAAAAACACAATTTTCTCAATACGGTTTATTGGTAAATATATAATCAGATGCAGTAGCGCAGTGTTATTGATAGGTTATCAATGACCAGTCACTTAGAGATTGTGATGGAACACCACCTACTGCGGTTAATACAAAAGTTGTTTCAGATTAACTTTCCATTTGCATCCGGAACGACTTCGAAGAACCCGATTAGTAATCAGTACTAATCACTTAATGTGACTCTATAATTTTGTTTTGCATGTCTCAAACCCTATGAATTTGTCTTACAATACTGGCTTCAAATGAATTTTTATTTTGAAAATATGTATTTTATTCTACAATGCAGTTATTTGTTCATGGATTAATGTTTTGATTTGATCGTTCTTCATTGGTAACTTTTTCATCAATATGGACAGTATGATATGACCTACTAACACCTCATTTTTGCAAGATGGGCATAGCATGCATGGGTGCATATTTTATTGACAAAAGTAACAAAATCTTCATCAAAATGGATTTAACTTTATGTATAGGTACTTTTTTTTTTTTTAATTCCGCGGCCCAAGGCCGCGGCCGCTCTAACGTCCGTTGCCGGGCGTCCCTGGTTACTAGCAGAGGGTATGTCCAGTGGCGCCCGGCGGAGTATGTATAGGTACTAACGTAAACGACCCTTCATTCTTATAATACAATACTATTTTTTTTTTTATTAATTCCGCGGCCCCAGGCCTAGGCCGCTCTAACGTCCGTTGCCGGGCGTCTCTGGTTCACACGCAGAAGGTATTTCCAGTGGCGCCCGGCGGATAATATAATACTACGTGCACGAATCGGTACGATAAAGACACTAACGCGATCAACGTCTTGTTTTAACCTTGAAGATTGTTATCAAACAACATCGAGCAGTTACTATTAACATTCATATGGTTAGTTCCCTTTATTTTAAAGTAATGAATGGATGTACGTCAAGTGCACAGGACATATTGAGTCCAGTAGGTCATACGGTGACGGAATGGCTACAACCGCTGTCCGTGTCGATCTAATCTTCCGGACAAGTTGCTGACAGCTTCTACGTGATAGTAGTAACTCGTCGTAAGCACCATATATCTATTATAAGCTGATAGCCGTGATTTATAAGGCTGGTGTCAGGATACGATCAGTTGAACTGGAACGGAGGTCGATACAACGTGTCTGGTTCCGATGACAAGTTGTGATGGGTATCGGATTATTGTTAGTGTCGCACAGAACCATTATATTCATACTTTTTATTTATTTATTTATTTATATACGATTTATTGTACGCCAATACATTATTAATATATCTACATACACAGAGCTTACAAATATGAGCAGTACAATGGGCGGCCTTATTGCATAAATCAATTTCTACCAGGCAACCTTTGGATGGACAGAATTTGAAAGACGAAAAGGTAGTAGTAGGCGTAGGTCAATAAACTTATAAATACATATATATATTATGGGAACATAATTACAAAAACACATACATATAATTATACACACATAAATATACATATCATACATAAATACACATATCATACATACATACATAATATAAAAGAGTAATGCAAGTACATAATAATGTTGCAGTTTATAAAAGTTCCAACGCGGTCCCTAACCAAATATTTAAATTTTTGTGATGTCTCGGCTCGTCTTATCTCTACAGGTAATTTATTCCACAAGCGAATAGCTGCAACAGTAAACTAATTATCGAAGAAGCTTGTGGAGTGCTGAGGCATTCTCAACCGTAGGTTTTCCGATGATCTCAAGCACCTATCATGCTTGTCATGTAAGAACTCAAACCGAGCCTTTAAGTAGGAAGGGGTCCGTCAAATGCCAATGGAGTAGGTACGACTATTTAGGAGCACTTTTGTAATAGGGAATATTCTGTGAGTGCAATTATTCCTGTCCAATGCAGAAACCTTTTCTAGGTAGTCTTGTTTGTAAATGACCCGAGGCTATCAAGCAGGTATCAAGCAGCAGCCATTTGCGGTCAATGGCTTGAGAGATTGCAACGCTGCAATAAATTTTACTTCGACTATACAACGTCCTATTTGATCCTCATAAAACTATTAATCGGATATTGGTCGAGCAATTTTATGGATGACTTATTGTGATGGTGTATAATTTTACCGATAAACGTTAGCGCTGCAACTATCGAGTGTTTTGAGGAAAAGTTATTGGCATTAAATGTTTAAGGCAAAAATAAACGATCTTCACTCGTCTGTGTACGAATTTTGTTTTACATTAGTTTTCTATCTACGAGTATAGGAAGATATTTGGTATAGAATTATTAAAAAGGTCGAAACTTCCAATGTCTATTTACTATTTGGTAAATTCCAATTACGCCATATCGATGTGTTTTCACGTCGCCTTGTCACAGATTAGACGGGTCAAGGTTCTTAGCGTTTTTGCCGTATAGTCTACAGTCACAATATTGTCTCGCGTTTACATCTCTTTTATATGATTGGTATGCACGTCATACGTAATTTAGTGTTTTAATGCATCCAATTTGTGTCTTTCATCAAACAAGGTCTATTGATAGCTTAGAGTAGCTGTAGATGGAGACTTTTTCGTTACCCAACCAAGCTCTTATAAAAATCCATATTCGAAATTTAATTTGGTAATCCTTTATCTGTGGGTTTAGAAGCCATGACGATGGTTTTCATGTTTAACCATTGTGTTTAGGGAGTAATGATACATAATACATACTACTTACATCTTTATAATGTACAGGCTGATATAATTTCCTCGTTCCCGATTCCTGTGGAAACACTTTACTGGGATAAATGCCTATCTTACTCAGTATAGACTCGATAGTAAGGAAGTAGACAAACAAACTTGAATGAAAAATTTGAATGATCTCTAGCTACTACCAACTATCAACCAAGTACTTGAAACTCGTGAGTAGTTGTTTTTTTCGTCATACCTTAAAATATACGCAGCTGTTAATAACCTTCACCTAACAAAGGACCATTAAATCAGCAGCTGGATTTGAAGTCAAGTCGGTCGATCGTGCGGTAATTACGGTTTGATTAGACGGTGCGGTACGGTACGTTGGCCGCAGTGTACCTTGACGCGGCAACTTGCCACGCCACACCGGCCGTTGCCAAATCACTGTGAGTATCTAAATACCGGAGACCACGAATATTCAATAAGTATAGCTGTAAGATACTGATCTGAATTCTCAATGCCGCTGCACGTTTCATAAACACTTGTTATGTTTAGAGAATATCGGGTGTGGGAAAATTGCAAAAAAAAATGTTTGATCAAAGCGCCGCCCGTTATATACACATGATTAAATCTTGTATTATGTTGCATTAAATCCATGCAGAAATGCATGCATGATTATGTAATTGCCACCAATAGAAAGTTATATAACGATAGATTCAATTAAAATATTACAAATTTTATGATTTATTGTATGATTGATTGTATCGACAACGCCAACGGTACGGCCACGGCCCTATGCACGTAATATTTACAATTCTACATCCAAAGGTTGCTATTTGGGCAATAAGACCACCCATTGTGCTACTTCTGTAACTATGCTTGTTGTATCAATGTAGTAGATTAAATAATTTTAATTATCTTTTTTTATAGAATATAAGGACTTCAAATGGTGTGCTTGGGGTCCCACTTAGATTTTATACACAAAAGTAGTGCAACTACTGATGCGCTGCACCTATTCTACAGATTCTATAAGTAGGTAATGCACAATCAGAAAACGTTTGAGAAATTATATATGGAGAATTGGTAGCAGTTAGTTAGGTACACAATAATGAAATAATTGACATGTGGCATATTTGTGAAACCTAATTTTTTTTTAATTCCGCGCCTCAAGGTCGCGGCCGCTCTCACGTCCGTTGCCGGGCGTCTCTGGTACGCACGCAGAAGGTATTTCCAGTGGAGCCCGGCGGACTTAGGCCACCTGTGTGGCCTTTTCGGGGGTTTGGTCGGGATGAGAATCTCGCGTCGTTGGGATAGGGTTTTATCCCACGTCGTTGAGTGAATCTGGTTGAGTACTGCGGAGCCTCAGCCTGCTGCAGGGCCTCAGCCAAGTAGATACCTACCTAACAAATCTTTATCAAACTCTAAACTTTGTGTGTTTTATGAGTATCACGTTAAAACGATTGGATCAAATTTAATGAAATTTTGTAGGTACCGAGATACGTTGAGACTCCGAGCAGATACTGGGTTATCCCAAAGATAGTTACCCGTTGGAATAAGAAACGAGAACACTAAACCTCGCCTATGTTAGCTAGGATGCAGATTGAGAATAAAATGTCTAAGAATAGGTAGTACTTATACTTACTAATATATATAATTATAACGGCGAATAATTCCACAACACTCATGGCAATGATAATTAAACGAGGTTACAGTAAGACCTCAATTCACTACAATTTAATGTTATGTACTCAACACGTACAGACGAAGAGTAGTTATATGGTTATTTACCGAGTACTCTTTAGTTGCTTAATGCTCATATTGTCCTAAACATAATACGTCTTGTGTACTACTCACACGCGTGTTATCAGTAAGGTTAAACAAATGCACCAGTGACGCACAGTACTTAGACCTTGTTGTTTGACTTTAGATAACACTGACTTCCTATTTTGTTCAGTTGCATTATACTTATTCTTATGTTGATACGAGTATGTTGATACTAACTGACCCAGTCCCGCTTCTTTGTGGTTTCATTTATTAAGATATATGAGTTCAAGACGCTTATAAATCTTTGTATCACTGACGTAGATTAGTTACTAGGTATATTAGTACTGTTACAGATGCATGAGGCATCTCCAAACTTTACTAAGCACAGGTTCGCTCCTGCATGGAGTACTGCTCCCACCTTTGGGATGGATCCGCCCGCTACCAGCTTGAGGCCCTGAAAGCTATTGACAGATGCGCTAGAAAACTTATAAGCGATGAGGCGCTCACAAGCAACCGACTTCAGAGCCTTGACCATCGTCGTCTGGTTGCGAGTCGGTGTGTCTTCTACCGGTTACATTTCGGAGTGAGCGCAGGAATTGCATGAATTAATTCCACCAGCACCATTCCATCATCGGACATCGAGGCGTGGTCTGAGATTCCATCCGTATGTGGTCGATATACCACCTCTTCGTACCTCTCGATTCGCTTCTTCTTTCATCATGCGAACCGCTAAGAAATGGAATTCCCTTCCAGCGTCATTGTTCCCCGATACTTATATATAATCTTGGGATTTTCAAGGCAAGAGTAAATAGGCATTATTCGAGTTTGCGTGCTTCATCTTAGACCGCATCGTTACTCAACATCAAGTAAGATTGCGGTCAAACGCACTCAAATTTGTTCATAAAAAAAACATAAAGAAATGGTATGGTGATAATATGATCGTACATTTCGAAGTCTTGGGCCAATGGTGTCTTGGTCAGTTGGCACAACGTTCCTCCTGGAAAGGGAACAGTCGCTGTCGAGTCTATAGTTCAGCCCAAGACTATCGTTTTTGCGATACATATTGTAAAATTATTTCAGTAAACTTCACAACTTCATTGCTTACAAAAATATACCTACAAGTATTCATTCAGTCGCCAAAGTTGTCTTCCGCCACACAAAATTATGAACAAAGTTTTTGCCAAAGTTTTTGAAAAAAATATACCAAACAAGTTTTCGGAACGAGGGTATAATATAAATGTAACTAGGGAAGAACGGCGATAAATTACAAACACTGATAGATTAGTAGAAGTCTGTAGAAGTTGGACATGGAAAGCGATATTTTGTGGATATCGTTGAAACACCCAATGTGTGGGGAGTAATACTGTCTGAGTAATTATAAGAAATTAGCTGATTATCGCGGCCCCATCCGCGTGATATACTTTACTCGGTCCTAAAACCCACGAGAATACATTACTGGAATAAAAAGTAGCCTAGGACTCGGGGATAATGTAGCAGAGGCTTTACGTGTAACACAACAAAAATATTATTCCAATTTTTATTGTAGCACTTTGTTGTAGTAAATATACATATCCATGCAAAATTTCATGTTTCTAGCACTAACCGTTTGGGAGTAAAGCCGAGATCGGACGTCCGTCCGGGTTCCGAAACTTAACGAAACTTTTCTACGGAACCCTAATTAGGTGCAATTTTCATATTATACTTTTATTAAGTTACCTAAAATGCGTTTATCACCAGAAAACATTACTACACTTTATTACATGCAACTTTTAACAGGAATAATATTTCGTTCGTTTTGATTTCAAAACAAATTGTACTTAATACCATTGCGTACTTCAAGGTTGTACAAAAAACAAAAGTGTACCTACATTGTATGTGCACACTGTTAGTACCTTACACCTTACCTACATTCGTGCCCATGTTCTTATTATGGACAGATTATTGATATACAGAGACGTGGAGAACAAAGGCATTTGATTTGACTTACTTTTCCGAGTGTAGTAAGTAAACGTACCTGTCAGCATCAGCGAGTGCCATCTCGATAGCCCTCTCCCCGTTCTCGTCGAAGTCCAACGAGTAGAGTCCCGTGAAGATGTCCCTCACCCGACTAGTGGCGCCCGAATTTAATCACAAATTAATTAATCTACTTACTTTTTAACCGTCTTAAAAAATGGGTTTCTCAATTCGACCGTATATTTTTTTTATTTATGTTTGTTTTTATTACTTTTTTTTGTTGGAAATAAGATATTTTCAAGGTGGTCCCATTATAAGGAAACCATTGGATCTGATTATCAGATCCCGGAGAAATCGAGGGGAACCTTCAAAAATTGTAAGGGCGACTAGTGTGTTTGTTAATTTTTTCATTAGGTATTGGGACAACCATTTAATGAAGGTTTGGAGTCGATCTGATGAGGGAGACGAAAGCCAGTCGAGGGAACTCATCGACGATTTACAGCAGTTACGTTATGTTTGGGTTTGATCAATTTGTATTGAAGAGAACTTACGGTTGAAGTCAGTTTTTTTTTGGACAAAATTATTGCCTTTCATACAATATACTAGACAGACAGACATACACAAATCCCGTATTTATCCCAGAAGAGGTTTAAACAGGCCACGTTTCACCAGTTCTATGTTATAAACTCCTCACCTTATAGGTGGCGAGCCTATTGCCGTTTCTGGGTACTGGGTATATTTGCCAGAACCTCGTCCGTTTGTCAGTAGGTGCACCGCGGGCAGGTGAGGACAACTTGGGATCTAGAGATGTAGGGCCCCTTAACAATATACTAGAGAAGATAATACCTACTGGACACCTGTTGTAGGCTTCTGATAAGATAATACTTCACATAGTCGCGATAGGATTTATTTTTATCAGTAACTAACGTCTACACGCTTATGTTCCTCACTTTATAGTGCATCTATACCTTTTACGACAAAAGATAAGATAAAAAAGAAATGAAAGAGTGAAGTGATTGCATAGTTTGTTCAGTGCGCAACTTATTATGAGAATTTCTTTCTAATGATAGACTTATGGCCGAATACTGAACCGTCACTCAAGCATTTAGGAGATGTTTAAACAGAGCAGCCAATTTTCATACAAAAACGTCACTTTTGAGTATCTGTTAATTTGAGTGACGCCTCAGTATTAGCGTAGTAACTATTTATTAATCTGTGGTATTAGGCCGTTAATTGAGCGGAGCGAAGCGAAGCTCAATCTTAGACGACAAGTGTAAATCGTTTGTGTGCCAACTTCTCCGAAACGGCTCGACCGATTTTGACCAAATTTGGCATGCTGGTCAACATCATACCCGGGAGTGCATATCTCTGAAATCATGAAAATAGAACATAAAAAAAATTAAGAAAATTTGCGCCGCTCAACATTTATAATTAGTAGCATGCATTGCATACCTAGTTATTTAAGATGTCAACACGTTAAAAATAAACTAGTAGAAACTTATCAATATTGTAACTAATCTCTTTTTAAGATTTGAATAGCATAAATTCTGATTGCGTAGTTCAATAAGTAAGTATCAATAATTTATTGGTGACTCAGGAGTTACAAGTCTGGCAGGCGGGTCATAGTAGCTACGTGTGCGACCTAGTTGGCCGGTCTCATTTATGTCCCCTAATATCCGACCTACTTCCACATGTCACATCGCCGAAATATGCAACATGTTACCTAATAAAATAATTCTGGACGAAATTTACACACTCAAACGGGTTAAAAGTAGGTAAATTTAAAATTGAATCGGTCGAGACTTAAGATACTTTTAATGTTTCTCTGTAAATTAGTTTTAAGAATCTATCTATTGCTCGGATATGTTTTGTGGTTTCGACTGGCATGCGGTATACCTAATATATCATAATGACATCATTCTCTAATATGATGAGCTATACGCCTATATCTCTGAAGGGTAAACAGAGGTCCATTTCACGCCCACCCACATTCTGCCAGAAGTTTTGTTGAATTCATGTAATAGGGTGGCAACGTTTAAACAAAATATGACCAGGAAAGTCAGAGGTAACGTAGGTGGGCACAATTGTTATTAGACACTTAGTACCAAAACTGCTTGTAATATAGTACGCATACATATATGGTGAAAGTAACAGGGAATCACATATTATTATGATCTTTACAACCATATTAAAGAGTAATACACGAACTATTACGAAACCACTTTTAGGTAACCGTTGAATATGAATTGTTAACTATTGCATGTCCAAGTTATTACCAGCACTTTTTGTACCAAACTGATATTTACCGGTGATGTCATCAATGAAAAGAATTAAAAGTCAAATATAAATGCTATTTGTATTGTAGCTTGACTGATGGTATTTAATGACGGCATATCATAAAAAAGTAACGTATTTTTCAAACAAGGATTACGTAGTTAGGTAACATACGCATTATCCAGCAGTGTACAATTATTTTAATAATCCAATAAAAAAAATAACATTACATGTTCATACGAATTTAAAACGTTTTAAAGCGGTCTTAACGATGTTCTATTGAACAGTGTTGGTTTTAAACCTTGTAGCTAGCAAAGCGCTTCTAAGAGCATACCACGTTTACAACCGCGTTTGCAATGTGTTAAAACTTATTGATGACATAACTAAGTAATAGAGTAACTTCGATAATAAACAGGATGTTTATTACGGTATTGTTTTGAATGGCAATAGTTAAAACAACAGGTACATAAATACTCGATAATAAATAATAGAGAAACCAGTAACCATCGTGTCAGTTTAAAATGAAGTATTAGTTATGCAGTTGCTTCCATTGTGCAGTCTTTTAACAAGCAATAATGTGCAATTGTTATGTAGCGAGAGAGAGTAAGAGATGACACAGGAATTACGACTATACTATTTAACTACTGACGTCTAAAAGAAATACCGCACACACAAGAAATAATAATAAATTACACAGCGATAAGTCTAACATTACGTGAAAATGTTATGAAGTAACTTATTATCAGATTATACACATTTTCATAATAAAATTATACATGAGATAGGGGAGATAAAGTTTTTTGTTTACTGCAATACTCGTGAAAGTTGGATATTACGAGTATGTGTTCGGTTTTGGTCTCGGAATGTTGATCTGTGTTCACATACAAAGTAGTTATATTATTACGATTTATCGTTTTTTAGGGTTCCCTACCCAAAAGGTAAAACGGGAACCCTATTACTGAGACTTCGCTGTTCGTTCGTCCTTCTGTCTTGAGCTGTATCTCATGACCGTGATAGAAAGTTGAAATTGTCCCAGATGATGGATTTCTGTTGCCTCTATAACAACAAATACTAAAAAACAGAATATCTATACTTATAACAAATCTGTAGAAGTGAAAATTCTGTACATTGGAAATATTGAAAAAAATTTTTGTCCGCCTGTTTGTTCAGGCATCACGCAATAACTACCGGTTCAATTACGATAAAACTTGGTATAATTATTCTTTAATATCCTGGGCACCCACTGGCTTACTTTTTAGCTCGGAAAAGTATATACAATAAAAAACAAACTTAATTTTGTGGTTCGATCCCTAGACCCGATTTCTCTACCAACCGCAAATAATAAGTTTGTCGTAGGTTACGTCACCCGCAGTGGAGTTCACTAAGGGGCGCTGCACACGGCTAAGATACTATAATATTTTATCTTAAGATACAATATCGCTCGCCATACAATTCAATGGACTATCACACACGACGAAGATAATAAATAATATTTCATATTTTCGTATCTTAAGATAAATTTGTATGGTACTCGTATAATAGAGAATATAATAGAAGATATTATAGAGAAACTGTTGTAGGGGGGCTTTATGAACGTAATAAAACCCAAAACAATGGTTTTAAGAACTTTTGTCTGTTTGTCTGAATGTTTGAACACGCTAATCTCAGAAACGGCGTAACCGATTTGAATTTTTGATTTGAATTTGCGGTTTTCAGTAATGCGTTGTGGTTTATTCAACTTAACATTTAAGGTTTGGTTTTCAATCGGTTCATAAATAAAAAAGTTATGCAGATCTAAAGTGACACGCAGACGGAGCTGCGGGCAACAGCTAGTATTAAATATTTAAGGGGATTACCACACAAGAAACGTATTTTTTGCCATTTTGGTTCGAAACCCTATCTGCACGAGTCCGACCAGCTGGTTTTTTGATATTGATTTTTCGGTATATTTGTATTTTAGGAGTGCAGTTGTTATAGTGATATTTTGTCAAATTGTAAATTCGGTGCAATCACTAAACAACGTAGTTACTAACTTTATTTCACCTATGGGAAATAAAATACGTAACACATACGGACATTCCAATTGCCAAGTCAATACGCGACCGAAAAGAAAGGCAAAATTATTTGCCCTTCTTTCAATCCTATTTCCTTTGTGTAATCCACTCAACACGCAATTTGAAGACGTATTAAAGTCACATTTGAGTAGATTCGGCACACACTCTTAAATGCCTTTTCGTCTGCTACTTACATACTTACATATGACAGGAAACATCCCATTTTGCACAATGTCACGACATCTTAATGTTTCCGCTGCGGGAAGTAAGGTAGGTTTGAACAGGTGATTAAGGGGCCATATTGATTCAAGCTTTAAATTTTTGCTGAATTTTTATGTAACACGGAAGATCTATAATAAATAAACTATTACCGTTAGTTGTTGTTTATTTTTAACACCCTTCACATCATGTTATCCAAGTCGCTTCCATCCGTATGTATCTTTAAAACTACGCAACGAATTTTGATGCGTCTTTCACCAATGGATAGATAGAGTGGTTTAAGTATATTATTTGTATAACGGGCGACGCCGTGGGCGTCCGCTGGCTGGTGTACAATAAAACACACTTGTGTTTCCTTAATTATTAATTCTTTTTTTATATTTATGTCCTAACATTTTCATGCTTTATGATGTGAAATCATAAGTATTAATATTACACGACGCCAACGATCAGTAATGAGCGCTGAGAAATGTAGCACACTATTATTATGCGCTACTTGTGCCATTGAATGTGTACGTGGATGATGAATTACCTGTCCATGCAAATAGCCTTTTTCATTCGTTTTACGTAATTTGGGTCACGGAGGGAAAGCTCTTTAATTTACTACACACTGATCAACATAAGTACTATTATTTTTACTCTTATAAAACTGCACATTGCATTAATGGGGTATATTCCCACACCCCGCATGTGTTTCACTAATCCAATTAGGATGTGACCATTATACCTTGAGCTTACATATTCTCATAAAATCAACGGATAGGGGTCCAAAAAACAACAGCTATTGTGGGTGGCATAGATCACAGCTTCTGGCCAACGTTCATGTGAATTTACCTCCAACATGTTCACACGCACCCCCTCATATTTAATATACTACGTACGTGTTATACGTACACGTGGTGCAGCTGTTCCGAAAATTTGTGTAACTATTATTAAAAGAAATCACTTCCTTTGCTGTTTTTCTATACTAGTGCGGGAAGCCGTCGAAATAAAAAAGTATCCCAACTTTAACCGGGAAGATGGATATCGACCATCTACGTCGTGGAATCCGGTGATCGGCAAATGTACTCGCCACCTCACCGAACGCCCGCTTGCTGATACTATCAGTGTGGTATGCCGTAGTGGCTCTCCGAACACAATAGTTAGTGACGACGAAGTGAGGGTAGTTGAACAAACCCGCACTTCACGAAGACGACGATGAGCTGAAGCTAGTCCACCCGTGATCACGGCTCTTGTAACAGGGCCGAAACGTCGGGTAATAAAGAGGTATATATCTCAATAATCGCGTAAAAGACCCGTAAGTCTTAAGTTTATAATGTGTACAAAACGTGAAAGTTTAAAGAAGTATTTTCTATACTACTATTATAAAGAAAAAAGATTTGTATGTTTGTAATGAATAAACTCAAAAACTACTGTGCCGATTTCAAAAATTCTTTCACCATTGGAAAGCTACATTCACCCTGAGTAACATAGGCTACTTTTTTCCCGGTAATGTGTTCCCACGGAACCGGGAACGAGTAAACTAAATCACGCGGGCGGAGCTGCGGCGATTAGCTAGTCTGATATAAAACTATTTCAATATCTACTGTCGGATGCAACAAACAGACTTACCAAAGTAGAACTTAGACCTCTTTAGAGATTCACTATACGAGGCTATACTTTCTTGAGAGGAAACATTACGGTCATATATGGTTAACGGACAGGGGTCACTATAGTGATCTACACTCGGTGATGCCTCTTACGGTATTTTCTAACTAGTCCGTTCCCGTTTTTACGTATTAATTTTTTATTTAAGGTCACCCTTTACGCTTCAGGCACTGTAAAAAGGTTTTATACGATGTTATACCTCATTAATGCTGAAGATTTGTACCATATTCATACATTAGTTACTGTCCTGCAAGTAAAACTAAAGATCTAATTACAAATTTATATTTTCAACGAAGAACGTTTAAAGTATAAACGTTTGTATTGATTAATGGATACGGCGAAGAAGTTATAGAACATAAAACATTGTGAGGTATTCTTTTCATGGGTGTTTACGAGTAGCGTTAAGTTTTAAAGGCCCTTCGACTTGTATAATCATCTAGGCTCGAAGTGTTTATTGTCAACTGAATGAAGCTTATGTTGAATGGATTTTGGAGTTGGATTTAACCGGCTTTAACTATGAAAGCTTACCGCTGTTCAATAGCATCGCAATAACTCTACGACAAAATGTTTAATGTTTGTGCAGTACATTTAATTAGAATTATTACTAAGTTTATGAACTAACTAATTTAGAAAATTGAGATAAATTCTTTTAATTTAGTCTGTCCTATCTATACTAGGGGAAATAGGACATTATGTTAATACATTAATGAAATATTACAGATTACACGTAGGATCAATTGCAAAGGGTTACATACAATAGTATGAGTAATGTACGAACGTTGCAAAAAGCGTCATATTTAATTGCAGGTGTTTTGATGTCAAACGCCGACACATCTTTAACAACCTTTCTTCCTCTTCGTCGGCCGAAGTTTGGAAGTTTCTCGGGTCCTTGGGCATGTGCAAGTCAAGGCAATTGGAGCTGCCAAAGACAATTGGGTTTGACACCATTAACGCTCATTTCTCCACCTCGTACAAGATGGACAACCAAACCAAGCGTCAAACGGTGGACTTCGTTGCCAGTCTGGCCGACCCATATTATCCCTCTTTTGAATTTACTCCAGTGTCATTGGGTGAGATTAAAAAGATAGTACTCTCAATTAAGTCCAACGCCGTTGGCTGTGATAACATCAGTCGTCGTATGATTGTCTCTATATTACACCAACTCCTTCTACCTATTTCACACATCATTAACTTCTCTATCACAACTGGTCAATTTCCCGCCCTCTGACGTAGAGCCTTTGTTTGTCCTGTACCTAAGATATCTCATCCTTTCCAAACCAACCACTATCATCCCATTTCTATCCTTCCTTTTCTGTTAAAAGTTTTGGAGGCATGCGTGCATAGCCAAGTTTCGAAATTTATACGACAAAATGAAATACTCAACCATTTAAAATCTGGGTTTAGACCTGGGCACAGTACAACCTCTGCCCTGCTGAAGGTTACCGGAGATATCAGGAGTGGGATCGAAAACTCGAAAGTTACGGTGCTGGTCCTGGTTGATTTCTCCAATGCATTCAATTGTGTGAACCAGGACCTCCTGTTAGCTGTGCTAGCACATCTTAAGATCTCACCCCATGACCTGGAATGGTTTTCTTCTTATTTTCGGGGTCGCCAGCAGTCGGTGCGTATCGATGACCTCTCGTCTAATTGGTGCAACCACGATGCTGGGGTCCCCCAAGGCGGTATTCTCTCAACTCTTCTTTTTTCTATATTTATTAACTTCTTAACTACTGATCTTCAGTGTGCGTATCATCTGTATGCTGACGACCTGCAAGTTGTACTGTCAGGCCGGTGTGGATAGTCTGGCGGAGGTCATTGACAATATTAATTTGAACTTGGCCGCATTGGGCAGGTGGTGTGAGAGGTTCGGGCTGATGGTAAACCGTGACAAGTGCCAAAGTATTATTATAGGGAGTAGCCGCATGCTGAGTAGGCTGAAGGATGTTACCATTCCGCCGATAATCTTCAATGCTAAACCGATATCCCTTACTTCTTGCGTCAAAATCTTAGGTTTGCATATTGACACCACACTCAACTGCTCAACAGCTCAGGTTGCCGGAGTGTGTCAGAGGGTAACGGGCAGCTTACGGGCGCTTTATCGATGCGCTTATGCGTTCGTGGATCTTTCCTGTCATAGACTATGGTGATGTGTGTTATTTCGACCTGAATGCAGATCTACTCAATAAACTTGACCGTCTTCTCAATAATTGCATTCGATTCGTCTACAATCTTCGTAAGTATGATCATGTTTCGGGAATTCAGCTGAGTTGGGGTGGCTATCCATACGCAAGCGTCGTAGCTTGCGTGCTGTGACTACGCTTTACTCCTTCCTAAATTCTCCCAATGTCCCATCATATCTTACTCAATACTTTGAATTTCTTGGCTCCAATCATAACAAAAACTTGCGCTCTTCAAACAATCTTCTTTTTCACACTTCTAGCCTTGTTCACTCTTCATTCTACGTACAGTCTATTCTTCTCTGGAATGTGCTTCCGTTGGAAATTAGGATGTCAACCAGCCGCTTCGTTTTCAGGAAGAAGGTATATGAATTATATCGTGACTCATAAACAGAGTCAGTTCTGATGATGTCTTTCCTATCCTATACTTAATGCAGTCATAGCTCATAGTTGTGTTTTATTAGTTTATGTATAGTATATAGACATAATGTACAGATATTCCTTAGACACTTAATATATTAATAATACGTAATTATGTAGGTTTATGGGCGTAATATATGTATATGTATGTATATATGTATATATGTATGTATGTATGTGTGTGTGTATGTGTATATATTATATATATATATATATATCTTACGGCCGTACGTGAACCAAATGGTTTAGCACGAAGCGTTGGAAAGAGACCGGACGGTATGTCGTTGCTACCGTGGAAGATGGGAAGGCCTTGTGTGGGACGCTACATGCGTTGACACCTTAGCACCTTCACACCTTCCAAGCACATCCGGATGTGCCGGCGCTGCTGCTGCATCGGCAGAAGACCTCAAACGGCGTAAATATGCTAACCTTGCAGGTGATTACATATTTGAGCCGTTTGGGGTTGAGACACTGGGGTCATGGGGTCCGAGTGCTCGCCGCCTTTATAGAGACATTGCAAAACGCCTAATCGATGCTTCTCAGGACCAGAAGGCTGGCTATTTTCTGGCCCAAAGAATAAGTATCGCCATCCAACGTGGCAACACAGCCAGCATTCTTGGAACCTTCCCAGTCGGCAATGACGCGGAGGATTTTTTAAACGATATTTTGTAATGTAAATATTTTTAGTATATAATTATGTATATTTTGTACATTGTAATTCATATACAACGTGTTTCATATTAGTGTGGTCATATCTCAAGGTTGCATTGGGTAGGGCCTAAATAATATATTGCGCGGGGTCTTTAATTAATTTAATAAAATATTGACTTATAATGACGTAGTCGATAAATTTTCCTTTTTATCGATAGCTCATTGAAATGAAGCTCTAAGACTGCACTACAAAATAAACATATGATTAGAATGAACTCTAGATTTGACCTCAAGTAGGTTTGCCAAACAGTGAAATAGATTCGGACAGTCTCGTTGTTACTCAAAATTTTAACCAACAGATAAAGTTACTTTATCAATAGTTATCATACAAAATAGTTTCCGAATCACAACTTGGGGTCAAAATAAAGAGTGCCTACTCAAAGTTATTTTTGAAGTTTTTCTATGAATTTATGTATCACGTGATTGTCGTGAATGTCACAACTCACACGTAATTTGTTGTCAACCTACTCAAATACCAGGAGCAACGCATTTGCTGTCGAAGAAAAGAGATGAAACATTTATGTTCTTGTCTTCCTTAAATTTACACTTTTTATAAATTGGTTCCGCACAGATATTTAAAATACAACTGCTGTTTGTGTAGAAGTTTATGTTGTAGCTGTTGAGAACGCTGGTGGGTATAGTAGTATGTAGGTATTCAGTTTCGGGATAGAGAGATCGTGGATGCCAGTCACTGCACTACCATATCGTGAACTCTCTTTCGACTCATTTACCATGAAGTAAATGATCTGCAAGGTGTTTGGTTATTTTTGACCGACTTTAAAAAAGAGTAGGTACTTAGGTTCTCGATTCGTCATGATAATGTGATGCATAAAAGTTCATAAAACATTATCGCTAAAAGTGGCAACTTGTATGGTTGAACGAGGATATCAGAAAAAGTAGGAGGTGTTGGTGTCAGTTTCACTAATATGTATCTTAAGGACCCCTAAAAATTACAAAGAGAACCGCCCACTTTTTTGATTGGAGCCGCTTTGAAGAAACTAGGTATCAGTAGCGATGTCGGCATATATCAAAGACGTACACGTCACAACACGTAAATTTTACCGCAAAACCCATATTATTCCGGTGTTGCAAGTTAACGCAATGTTCTTCATAAACGGGGACTTTATTAGCTTTTTTTATGCTGGATATTTGTTCATTTTAGCAATTGGTAATAAATTACTAATCTTAGACTACATGGATAAAGAAAGTCGTTTTTCCGTCTGTCTGTTCTAATGTATGTTTAGTTCTTGAAAACTACGCAACGGATCTTGAAGCGGTTTTTTTTTAAATGGGTTTAAGTAGGTTTCGAAATGTATTTACATGCATACTATCATGCGAGCGACGCCGCGCTGGCATTCAACAATTTTATTTTATTTCATAGGTCTTAGGGAAATATCCTGTGTTTATGGTAAATAATAATTATGTTATTATTTATCTCTTAAATTATTTTATACTAGGTACCTACTAGCTTTTTTTCATAAATAAAACTAAGTACCTACTTACTTGGTACTTTTATTAGATTTTTACCAAAATTACGACGTAATTCAAGGAAATAAGACATTGCACTTGGGCAACACTTACAACTATCTAATTTCTTTTCAGTTGCAAGTAAACTTTGATATTAGGCGTACGTAGTAATCTGTGTTAATCGATCATGGCGTATTTAAGTAATAGTGAATATTATGAAATGATACTTTGCGTCGGGGCAGCCGATGGCAGTCTGCGTGAAGCTCGTCGCCTTTATCGAGAAAGATTTGTGGACAATAGACTCGAAGGTGAACGGCGGCGGTTACCATCTGTGGAGTGCTTCCGAAAAATGGTGAACCGTTTACATGACACTGGTTCTTTCCGTGGTTCCCGCTCAGAAGGCAGACCATCTGTTGTACCACCAGAGCAAGAAGAAAGTATTCTCGAGCATTTTCAATCCAATCCCAGAACAAGTACTCGCCGCGCTGGAATTGTTCTGGGAATGAATCATTTGAGAGTATGGCGCGTGCTAAAAGCAGATGGTCAACATCCGTACCACTTCAGGCACACCCAAGAACTGACACCGGCTGATTTCGTACCACGTCTCAACTTTTGCCAGTGGTACCGAGAGGAAGCACAACGATCCCCTAGTTTCGCGAACCGTATTTTATGGACCGATGAAGCATCTTTTACTCGTGCTGGTATCAGTAACCAACATAACGAACATGTATGGACTCATCAGAACCCACACGCATCTGCAGAAAACAACTTTCAGCATCAGTGGCGTGTTAACATTTGGGCGGGAATAATCGGAGATATTTTAATTGGTCCTTTCGTGCTACCGAGTTCGCTAAACGATGAAAATTACCTCGCGTTCCTTAGAAACGTCTTAGAACCCGAACTTGAAAACTTGCCTGTAACATTGTACACAAATATGATGTACCAGCAAGACGGGGCGCCAGCACATTATGCGAGAGATGTACGGGCGTATTTAGATGAGCGGTTTAACCAGTGGATCGGACGTGTGGTCCCATACCTTGGCCTCCGAGGTCACCGGATCTCACACCACTTGACTTTTTTTTGTGGGGCTATGTCAAAAACAAAGTGTACAGTGCGGTATGTCTCACGCGTGAAGATATGGAGTCTAAAATATTTGATGCATTTAGCAGTGTAACTCCAGACATGCTGTGTAATGTAACTGCCAGCATGATGCGACGGACCCAACTGTGCATTGATCAAGGCGGCGAACATTTCGAGCCGTTACTTTAGTACCTACTTTTTAGTTTTCTGTTTATTAGAGGTAGGAAGTGTATTTTTTATTAAATTCAATAATGTTTATCTAAGTATCGTGATATTAGTGAGTTAGTTGTGTTTATTGTGGAACACGGTACCTACCTATCTACCAGGATGACATGCACAATGAAATCGGTTAGTTTTTGTTGTTTTAAAGTCCACAACCTATCATTACTACAAAATAGTATTCTGTACCAGGAGCATATGAAATAAGAGTTGTTTACGATTCATCGAAGAGGACTGAACCTTACGAATAAATTTGACCCTAGGTAGTGTTGGGTTTATAAAATATCGATTAAATGAACAAATCAATTAAATTTACATGACACCTTAAAAGTTTTAACTAAACTTGTATTTGCAATTTTGTCCGTGCGTATAGTTAACTCAACGCGCATGTGTAACGAGGGTCAAATATGACCACACTAATATGAAACACGTTGTATATATACATATGTTTGTTAGTATTAGTTATGTATGTAGTTATTAGTATTTAAGTTTATTGATTATCATTATAAATTATTACCCCGGTCGGACCTGTTTCTCTAATGTCATCATAACTATCATAACCTCTAAGCACCTACTACAAGTTCTCTCTGCATCACCCTAAGGTTGGCTGTTAGACAATGCCTATGGCATTAAGTCCGCCTATGTACTGTTACTGTGCAACATGAGCCATCAGCTGCATTTCCAAATTCAAGACCATAATCATTGTATCTCTCTCTGTAATTCATGTGAAACTAAATATCTAAATTTAACTTTTACATAATAAACATAATTATAGACTAAAAATATTTACATTACAAAATATCGTTTAAAAAATCCTCCGCGTCATTGCCGACTGGGAAGGTTCCAAGAATGCTGGCTGTGTTGCCACGTTGGATGGCGATACTTATTCTTTGGGCCAGAAAATAGCCAGCCTTCTGGTCCTGAGAAGCATCGATTAGACGTTTAGCAATGTCTCTATAAAGGCGGCGAGCACTCGGACCCCATGACCCCAGTGTCTCAACCCCAAACGGCTCAAATATGTAATCACCTGCTAGTTTAGCATATTTACGCCGTTTAAAGCCTTCAGCCGATGCAGCAGCAGCGCCGGCACATCCGGATGTGCTTGGAAGGTATGAAGGTGCTAAGGTGTCAACGCATGTAGCGTCCCACACCAAAGGCCTTCCCATCTTCCACGGTAGCAACGACATACCGTCCGGTCTCTTTCCATCGTTGCGTGCTAAACCATTTGGTTCGCGTACGGCCGGAAGACCTGCGGTGGAAAGAGCCCTATAATATAATAATATAATATATAATACTTTTATTACTTGTAAAACTATTTTTAAGGTTACCAATATAATCTCTGTAAACCCTCTAACTGTGCCTTATTGAACCTGCTATCATCACACACACTGTTCACATATGAACTGGCGCCCAGGCAATAAGTAAGTATAAGGTCTCATAAGCCTCTCCGACGATCCCGCTGCTGGCTGAGGTTGACTTCAGTGTTACATGAAGTGTAAATACATAAATAAATAAATAACCTAGAGATTTCCCAAGTTTGTTAACACAAGATATCATGTACAAAACAAACTAAGACACTCAGCGTTATTATGGGGTATTGGGTTAGATATTTTTCGAACATGGTTCGAAATAGAAAACAAATTATCTCATCAGATCTATTGGAAAAGTTTATCCCAATAGCGGCATTTTATCGGCCCTACGATGCGTGAATGTGTAAATGATAATTGGCAAGGAGGTAGGATAATAATATTCCAAGCTCTCCCCCTGTTTATTGAGCGTGTGTTCACTGGAGCGGTATATGGGTCACTCATCTCAACTGAGTCTCAACATAGTCATGAATGTCCTTCAGGAAAGTAATAGAAATGTTAATTTATGTTAAATAGTAAGGGATTACAAAGGCTTTTAATTTCTATTCCATTGGCAGAATTATGTTTGTGTATGGAATTGAGTTAAATAGATTCGATCTTTTGGATACCTCTGAGATCTACTGATGGTGACTTTTTATTTATGTGTCTAGAAGTATACCTAATATACGAGTAACTTACCTAACTGGCAGCTGAAATGGAGTAGATCTGAGAACAATAAAAATAAATCATTAGGTACTTATTTGATACAGACAGGTTGGCTATGAAAGTCCACACTGTGTGAATGGTATCAATGACGGACTGTAGTGGTTTTCTATCAAAAGTATGGACTGCAAAATTAGCTTTGTCGGTAATCCCGTTTCAAAAAAAAGCAATCTCTTCTGAAGGAGTCTAGGAATTTATGAAAGTCAAAATGAAGGAATGTTATTGACCAAATTAAGGAATACCAATAGCTTAGAATTTTCCTACGTCATGCTGCTACGTCTTTTTTAGATAAAGGTTTAATTTACAGATTATCAATAGAAAGATCGATTGATGGATAAAAAATAAATGAACAATCTTTATCTAATAAAAAAATTACGGGGGGTTGGAAATCAGCTTATAATCCAGAAAAGGATGTTGCACGCTCTACCTATTTACCTATATTATGACTCGGCGCGGTGGCACTGCAGTGCTCCTTTATAATTGAAAGAACTACGTGTTCGGTTTGTATATTGATTTATTTTTAGTTTTACCAACATGTTAAACACTGGTTGCCTTGTCTAAAACCTCTGTTCTGACCTACTCGTCGTTTTGTTATAATTCTGAAGCATTTAACCAGTGTGCACCGTGACAGGTCATAGCCATTCCAAACTTCAAAGTAGTTTCTTTGTGTTAAGTCAGTGACCTTTGTTTTTTTACTTTTAAACATAATAATTGCAGGCGTTGTCTACGAATTCACACAAAAATCACAACGAAGAAAATTAAAATCTTTTTTATTACTAAATTTATTTTGTATCAACCTTGACGAAGGCTATTTGTAAAGCTATTTGTGTGTACGCCCAGCGGTCATTACTTCATGACTGTGTAATAATTAAATATTTTATAATTAAGTAAACTTCGTAATAGAATAAATGTGATAATTATATAAATATAATCGGTACGTTTCACTATTTTTATTTAAAAAAAGGATTTAAAATCGTACAAAATTGTTTTACATAAAGCAATATTTTTGTCATAAAAGACGATGTTTCAGACGTTTAAAAATAACTTATTCTTTTTTGTTTAAATTAAAAGTAAAGGGACTTTTTCTATATTCATACTGCACGGACCGCCATTTTATAATGTCTAAGTATAGACGAGGACTTGGGAGTTTGCAGGTAAATTTGTTTAATTAGGTATGCAGCAATGCAGTAAAGGGTAAATTACTTACTAGGATTTGTTGTTTAAGATATTTAGTTACATCCAAAATTGGTACCTCTATCTCTTCCAACATCTGTTTATTTAATTAAACGAACTAGTTTAATAAAAATATACCACAACATTAAAAGTAAAAATTGTTGTAAAACAAAACTTTACGTTCTTTTTGTGGTACCGATCCGAGTGTTCGGTTCAATTTCGTCCACTTTTTATTCGCTGAGCAAAAACAAACAGAATGTTCGGAGGCACAGAAAAAATATTACGAAACCCAATTTTGCCACAAAAACTGAGCATGGGTAGATACAATGGCGTGCTAACATTTACAACAATTTAATCACTGAATGTTCATTTCATTACCGGGACTGTATAAAAAATCTTCGAATGTTTTCGCTGCACTTTTTCTAAATACCTACTTGTCTCTGTAACGAATTTGCACGATGTCAACCATTTAGACATCCGAATGCCTAACTAGGTCCTTCAACGATATCTCATAGCACACCCAGTGTAAAGAGGCGTCCTATAATGTGATAAGATAGTATAGAACCGATGTACTATCTATCCAAGTATACTGAAATTCAAAGAGACCACAATAATATTAAAGTTCTAACTGTATTTCACAAAGTCATTTTGTGCCCTTAATGAAACGGCTGCGAAGGGAGGTGAAGACTTAAAATGTATCTACTTAATGTTCTGGTGATGACTATAAGGATGTAAGTACCTACATATTAAGTTTCATTACAAATTACGAGTAGATAAGCGAGCATATACATACTCGTATGTTCATATCCTACAACATTACTGGAAGACGACTGTCACCTTTAATTACGTTGATGTATATATGAAGGGGGAGTTAATTTAAATTATTAACTGTGAGAGTGTGCATCTGGAATAGAACTAGACGAAATTTTATAAGTTAACAAGTATGGAAACTAACTCGTATTTTAGTACCTATACTTGTAGGTAGGATTCGAACCCACGGCTTTTCCCTAAAAACGGGTCCAATAGGTCACCGTACCTCAGTAGTTAGAGCATTCTACTTGTTAGGTTAAGGCCGTGAGTTCGAGTCGTGCCGATGACATTTTAGTTTATAATTTCTATCTTAATAGTTAGTTTAAGCAAACTCATTGCTTTGAAATACGAAAAGTATAGGTAGGTATATAGGTAAAAAGGCGTAAGCGGAGTTTTGCATTTGTGTAAGTGCAGTGTACGTGAACGTATATGTGAACTCTTTTACACACACATGTGTTGTACACACAGCTAGAGACAGCCTTTTTGCTCTACTTTTCGTTATCACTCACACAAATGCAAAGCTCAGCTTACGCCTTTTACCTATACCTACTTGTACACCGTACACGTATTCTTAAAACCTACAGTAAATCTATTTATATCTGTTTGATTTTAACTTTCTAACTATCACGGTTCATGAGATACAGTCCAAGACAGACGGACGGAAGGACGGACCGCCAAGTCTCAGTAATAGTGTTCCCGTTTTACCCTTTGGGTACGGAACCCTAATAACGGTTCATTCGCGTTCATTCATAAGTTTATTGTTGTAACGTGATCGATCCAACAATATTGACATGATGAAATATTACCTAAATTCTAAAATGATTTAGTTTAAGAGCCGCCAGCGAGAGTGCTGCTGATGCTAAATCGGATTAGTATTTTACTTTTATGTAAAGCAAAGTGTTTCTTAAAATTATTTACTCAACTTCTATTTTGTATTCTCTTAAACTTACTTTTTTCTTTGTTGTTACGAAAACTGCTTCAGACTTTTTTTAATCAAATAGTCAATACGCCTTGTTGAAATGGCTTAAAGATATATTAGACAGTGAAGTAAAACACCTTTGATAATGCTGAAAAGCGAAGCCGGTCGGTGAAAATAAATCAAATAAAGTTGTGGAATACAAGTGTGTTTGTTCATCATGTATTACTATAGGTTCCACCAAGTGCCAACCATCGAAAGTATAAACTACAAATAGTCAATCCATTTATTTAACGCAAAAAAGGACAAATATGTACCAAGATTCCAATGAATGTTAGGTAAATACGCCAAATTAGTAAAACTAGTTATCCCAGCGAACTTTGTATCGCCTCAAATATATAAAAAAAAACACAATTTTAATATTTCATGCAAATGTATGTAAATTGAAAAACGCGACGGACGGACAGACAGACAGACAAATTGTCGTATTAAATATATAGATAAGGTTGTTTTTATACATAAGAGTAAAGTAAAGGAGTCCCCAGTCCCCAACCCTCAACCCTTTAAATAATCGTCATATAAACGTAGTGCATTCCCCATACTGTGATATAAGTAAGAAGTTTCAACGTCGCGCGCCGGGCTTTTTAGTTTGTAAGCTGTTTTGGCTGTATGTTATGATTTGTGAGCCAAGTTTATTCCCACTTGAAACTGTTTTGTCTTCTACGATATCGACGAAGTACTTACTTACGAATATTACTGAATATGTCTAATTACAAAATAATTTCAAAACTATAATAGACTAGCGGAAGCCCGCGGCATCGCCCGCTTGAAAACATGTTACGGCTAATACCCGAAGTGCGGCTGCACCTACTTTTAGCCGCCCGAAGTGCGGCTGCACCTAGTTTTAGCCGGTTAGGTTAGGTTAGGTTACACCTAGTTCTAACCGGCTAAAACTAGGTGCAGCCGCACTTCGGGAATTAGCCGTAACATATACACAAAAACCTTCCTCAAGACCCACTCTAGCCATTGGTGAAATCCTCATCAAAATCCGTTGCGTAGTTTTAAAGATCTAAGCATACATATGGACGGAAGCGACTTTGTATATATTTACTGACATAAAAGATGTACTAATACAAGTTTCACCAGTAGACGAAGTGATTTATGGGGAAGCTTTCATTCATTTAAGTTTTACCTATACAAACGTACCTATTTATCAGCGACCTGTAAAACAGAGGTCGCTAATAGTCTCCTTGTACTAGAAGTACGAGTACAAATAGTTGAGTTGAATAGACATCGATGTAGCCATGAAGTGAAGCAATAGGCTTTTCATCACAATCAAACAATGGTTTTTTGTATTTTTATTAGCATATGCATTGAGGCAAATGTCAATAGCTATTGTTCATTATTGCCTCAGAGCATAATGTAAAAGAATAGAAAACGTTTATAGCACTATTGACTTTGACCAAGTAAAATGTAGACATATCGAGGTGGTCTAAGTAAAACATAAACTACTAATTGATTCTTATATATATAGGTATTCGTTGTTTGCCACATCAGAGACGTTTCAGAGACGCCGACGTTCAGAGTGTCAGGACATCAATATGACGAAGCCCTTTGTTTCAATGGGTCAAGGAGGCGCTGGAGAGGGACTTTTTATTATTTGATGTATCGGGATGCCGATAATTTAGTCACTTAAATATTAAACATTGATAGAACTCGCAAAACAAAAAGGTAGGTATTATAGATACAGGTAAATATTAAGCCAAAATTAGTGATGTAAAGAACTCGAGTCTTTGAGTCCTAATTCGATAGACTCGGCTCAATTTTACAAGACCCAGTGAACTAACTGAACTCGGAGTCTTGAGTCGAACCGAGCTTTAGTCTTTTCAAAAGATTAACACGCTAAAATAGAACTCGAGTCTTAAAATGAGCTCGAGTCTTAAATAGAGCCTCGGGTCTTAAATTGAGCTCGAGTCTTAAAAAAGCTTGAGTCTTAAAAGAGCTTGAGTCTTATGTCTCCAGCGTATTAAAGTTTAATAATGTTAACAGTTGCAGGTTAATCCAAAGGTTTAATAAATAGATTTACGAGTAGGTACGTCAGATTTTTTTTAAGATTATTCTGGCCTTTATACACGTCATCACATCAATTTTGATTGGTTGTGATTTTATTTAACTTATGTATTTTCTTCTGCGGCTTACCTATTATTGAAATAATTACTAGGTATGCATGCAATGCCGTTTCGGAGGAGTAGACGCAAAAACTATTTACACTTGTCGCCTAAGATTGAGCTAAGAAGAGCGATTATGAAAACGTTTTACACACCAGATGCTTAGCACACATATTGAATCTTAGCGTTAAAAAAGGACTAGAAACATTAAATAATCTCGTGTCAGATATATCAAAACTGGTAAACTTTATTAATTTTTCACCAAAGAAAAAACAGTTGTTTTTTGATATTTGTGATTTGTTGAAAATATCACGATTAACACTACTTAAAGAAATGCACATACGATGGAACTCCACATTTTTAATGTTGGAACGCGCCTATAATATGCGAGTTGTATTAGATCATATGTGCAATTATTTTGAAGAATTCAAGAAGTATCTAATTGAGGATTGGGAAAAAGTAAAAAACTTAATTGATTTTTTAAAACCTTACTATGATGCTACTAGTTTACTTTCAAAATCAAAATACCCTAGTTTGATATTCGTGATACCTATAGTTGATGTGCTGTTGATGTGTTGGATCAAATTTCACAGAATTACGACGACAATTTTTTGAGTGCTTGTGCACATGCTATGGCTGACAAATTAAATCAATACACACCAGTCTTGCGCTCCAAATATGCAAAATTTGCAGTTATTTTGGACCCCCGTCTAAAAAATCATTATTTTTCTGAAAAAGAGGAACATGAGCTTGAGTTGTTGACAACATTTTATCAAACAAAATACTGTCAACGTTGTAACAGAAATGAACACTCAGAAACAGAAGACAGTTCAAGGAAAAGTATTTTTTCGACAATTTATAAGAAATTTTTTTTTTTTACGGATGAACTTCAAGAATATTTAAGTATGCCTGTAGAAGCAGAAGATACAGATATTATATTTTGGTGGACAAAGCAAGCTAATAGATTACCACAGCTTCAGAAATTAGCGTTTCATATACTTAGTATTCCAGCTACAAGTGTGCCGAGCGAACAAGCATTTTCAAGATCCGGTAATTTAATCACAAAAAGAAGAAACAGACTTGGTAATAAAACCATACAAGCTTCGATGTGTCTTGCATCATGGCTAGACTTTTTTAATAAAACATTTTAATAATAAAAATATTAGTAAGTATAGGTACTAGGTACTAAATGTGACTAAATGTGTGTATTATTATTTTTTGATGATTAGAATAATTTTTCATGATGATTAAAATTATTTTTCCTATTAATTAACGCTTTTATTTTTCAAAATACGCTTCTGATTGCGAATATATTAAAAAAGGAACTCCAAACGGAATACAACTCGAGCGCGACTCGCCCGTAAAAACGACTCGAGCGCTAAAAAGACTCGAGTTTCATGTTGCGCTCAAGAACTCATATAGACTTAAGTTCTCTAGTCTTGGGAGTCTTATTGTAATAAGTCGAGTCCTGTAATTTGTCAGTAGAGCTCAAAATGTAGGACTCAAAGACTCGAGTTCTTTACATCTCTAGCCAAAATGCTCTACGTGCCTACTTGTATTATGGTAGTTCTATTCTTAGTTGTAACAAAAGTGTAGTAAAACTTCAAGACACTCAAGTTCAGATTATAGATATAGGTTGATTGATTTAGTTTAACTGACTATTGATTTTTTGTGTAATATGAACCGTTCTTTCTAAATTTCTCCCAATGCTATAATGGAAAACAAACTTACCTCAACGTCAATAAAAACTTACTTCGAACTAATTAGAAGGTAAAAGTACAAATACATTAATTTATTGGTCATACTATTATTTTAATTAACTATAAATGAATTACATCTTGGATAAAGTGGTAAGTTTTCAGTAGCAATATTTACAATTTCATTATAACCGGTGACTCTAGGCACCACTATTTTTTATGCGCTCTCTAATCTCTGGGCCTGTTCCAAGTTTTGAAAGAACTCATTTTGAAGTCATAAATAAAGTGAAAGTTTATTTATGATCGACTGTTTGTGAGGTGTAGTAATGCGAGTTCGTCACGTCTATTGTATCCGAACTATTAAAATTGTTTCGGTCTACTAAGAGTCATACTCCAATAGCAAAACCTCTATATTTAGTGGACTGAGTTAATTTTATATTAAAAGAATGTTCAATTGACCACGTATACGTTGTCTTTTAAATATCATGGTTCGAACTTCGAACAGTAAATCACTGCTTGTAATCCTGTAGCATTTCACATATTTCAATTCAAGTGACTACCCACTGGAAAGGTCACGTACTCTAGCACCGTAGAAACAGTGTGTTACGAACATGGTGGATAGTCCACCATGTCACCATGACACAAATGGAGGCTGTGAATGAGATGATATCAGCTTAAATGTGACAATGAGGTAGAATTTAAAGTCAAAATCAACATCTTTTCTGTATTGTATTTGGATGTTATTGTGTGGATTCAGTATTTTTTATGTTAACATTAAAAGTCTCGAGACAATCAATAGACGTACAAATACATCACTAGCAATTAATGATAGCCATAAAGTACCTTTGCATTCACTGCCGTAGCGCAGCTCTCACTTAAAACGCCCCACTTACGTCGCATTGAATCCGCTATAAAAAATCATGGGCTATTATGCCGTCGACGGTCTCTATAGATTGCATGGTGTGCGCACGCGCCGGGACTTCCGGCCAAGCGCACTGTGGCGGGCGGCGGCAGGAAGTGCTTGATACCATCTAAACCTATAAGTACGCCTAAAGTACTTACCAAACTATTGAAGGAAATGTACTTATGGTTCCATGGTACCGTGTTACGTAGGTTTTTTGATTGGATTTTTAAGCTATGTTCTAACTTACCAATAAAATGAAAGTTACAATATTTTCAATATATTTTATAAGCAATGAAGTATGCTAACTTTTTCCCATATAATTTTACAATATGAATCACAAAAACTATAGTCTTGGGCTGGACTGGTAGAACGCTTCTCCTGGAAAAGGAACAGTCACTGGTTCGAGTCCAGCCCCAGACTATAGTTTTTGTGATTTAAATTGTAAAATTATATTACAATATTTTGGTCTTTAGCACAAATTTTTGAAAGTAGCAATTCAATGATAAAAAAAACATCCTGTTGTTATTGACAGTTCTTTTATAATGACATCCAGTTTGGAACGGGAACATAATAAAGAACTCTTTCGTAGCATCTATTGCTTATTCACGGAAATTGCATTATATCTTTACTTTGCCAGTAAATGATGCAGCATTTTAAAAAGACATCAATATTTTCTATGGCGCTTTGTTTCGCTTCAAAAGCGTAAAGGATTTCACTCTCACAGTCGGAGATGCTTTGTTGAGATGTAATGAGTTGCTAGTCAGCTATTCTAATTGACTTTGCAAGGTGCAATGCAATTTCTAAGATCATTAACTTTGCGGAGTCACAACAGACAGTTGAAAATTTCAGTTAATTTGATATCAAATCTAAAAAAATATATATCAAATTTTTATCTATATCTATACTTATAATAAATCTGTAGAAGTGAAAATTCTGTACATTGAAAATATCAAAAATATAAATGGCAGGGGATGTTACTAGACCGACACCGAATCCAAAAATGTCTGTCTGTTTGTTCAGCAAACTGTTTGTAAGCATGGCTAAGGACAGCCTCGGCGTCCTTAGCCATGCTTACGGCTGCCGAGGCAGCCCGAAGTCGCCCGACGCAGCTCTCAGGCGCCCGAAGCCGCCCGAAGCCGCCGTAAGGCGCCCGAGCTGTACCGAGCCGCACCGATGCCCACCGACGGTGGGCGCCGGGCCTAAGGGGCGCTGCACATGCACACGGCAATTTTTTTTAATATTTTTTTTTATATTTGGTTCGCCAAATTGACGCCGCCCGCCTGGTGGTAAGTCGTGACGACGTCTAGCGATTGTGGGCCACTCTCACAGCACACAATACTATAGAGAGTGGCCCTCAACTTGACGACCTACTGATGTGCCTCTTCACGCTCCGCTTAAAGAACCCAGGATTATATGTGGGAGGAAACACGTGCACAGGCATCATGCTATCCACTGTGTGGGAGTGGCATCTCTCCCCGGCACGCGTTCGGGATCGGAATGAAGAGGGTGGGATCAGATTGAAGAGCTCTTCAGAACACTCGCCGTGGTAAATACGGTAGAATGCGGCCAAGGAAGCTATTATTCCTAGTTTCCGCGAAGCTAGCCCTTTACATCTTTCAATGTAGTTTTTATTATTGAGCTCTCGACGAAATACTGTAACATTTTATCTTAAGATACAATATCGCTCGCCATACAATTCAATGGACTATCACACACGACGAAGAAATAATATTTCATATTTTCGTATCTTAAGATGAATTTGTATGGTATAATAGAGAATATAATAGAAGATATAATAGAACCTATAATAGAAACTGTTGTAGGGGGGCTTTATGAACGCAATAAAACCCAAAACCAACAATGGTTTTTAGTACTTTTGTCTGTTTGTCTGAATGTTTGAACACGCTAATCTCAGAAACGGCTTAACCGATTTGAATTCGCGGTTTTCAGTAATGCGTTGTGGTTTATTCAACTTAACATTTAAGGTTTGGATTTCAATCGGTTCATAAATAAAAAAGTTATGTAGATCTAAAGTAACACGCAGGCGGAGCTGCGGGCAACAGCTAGTACCCAATAAATTCGTGTTTTTATTTGAAACTTTAGCTCGACTCTTTGCGAGATTGAAGACTACAGAAAATAAGTTATTCAGCATCACGCTGTATAATGGTAAATGATGCCAAAAGTATTCTTCAGTGCTGCTTATAAAATCTCTATGTAAATAGAACTAGGTAGGTACAAAAACAATATATCGAAGGACGAAACCGTTCTCTTTAAGAAATAGATGTTCTACGCTATTTGAAACCTTAATTGAAATTGCGAACCGAGCATTACAAATTCAACTTCTCAACAATCATCTGGTGAGTTTGCTATCTTATGCACGATACGTGAGTGGACTACACGTGTATTTTAATAACAGCGAAGATTAATGTGAAAATACAATGGAAAATCTGAACATTTGTAACCAATTGTGGCCTGGAGAAATCAGAATTTTTGAACAACAGAAATCGTACTGAAAACATTTAATACAAAACTCAGGGCATCAAATGTTTTCTATTATTATTATCGCTGTATACAGCTCAATGCACAGCGATCATTATAATGAATAAAATAACCATATCGCTCCTATACTTCAGTCCTTCTTGCGTAATTAATATAACAGGGGGTTATTGTAGCTATACCATTGTTTACATGCAGATACAGAGCGAGTCCATGAGCGTATGACCACTCCGTAATAACTGGAGCGTTGTTCCGGAAACATTGTTCACTGCGTGGTTTGTTATGGTAATTGCTTTCGTTTTATTTCCTTTACGAAACAAACCCAGCGATGACTGACGGAAAAGGATTGTTGCAATGAAAGAACGGATACACGATGTCTTTAAAGGCAAAACAAAAACAAAGTTTCCAGATACCGCAGCCTTGTTTCATTTTAAAATGCATGCAGTGAAACGAAATTCCACGCCTTTGCGACTTATGTGATTTAATTGAAATTCAACGATTAAGAAACAAATAGTGAGAATTATTAATAGAATTTTTCTTTTTATATTAATACGTGATTACGAACATTTACGAGCAAGTGTTATATGAAGTAAGTTAGTCAAATATCGAACATTAATATTAGGTATGTGTCGCGTTGGGGCGGGGCCCCACGTTGGGGCGGGGCCCCAAGAGATTAGACTACGTCCTCGCCGTCCGCCCTGGACCCCAACTTGACCACGGTAACGCAGTGGCAAGTTGGGTGACCGAACGTCGAAATCGAAACTTGAGTGGCCAACACAGAAGAAATTTTGCTTACTATGAAGCCTGAAGAGACCCCCGGTCCTGACACTGCCCTTCCCCGGGCAGTCTCAGCCGACGACATATTGCGCGAACAACGGACTTCGATGCCTATTGATTTGGGGGCTCGCGTCGCGCCGCCTAGTTGCAGCGCGACGTCGACGCCCCAAGGAAAAGTTGCTGCTGGGACTGACGATGGGTCAGCTCCCAGGAGCGTGAAGAGTAAGGGCCGTTCTGCCTCGCAGAAGAGGACCCTCGAGAAGGAGGGACCGCCACGCGACCGGAGCACTAGTTGCTCTGGATGGGGGTCCCTCCTCTCCAGCGATTCGGAGGAGGAGGTGCCGGTAAAGACGGTGCGCACGCGTCTCGGCGCCTACCGTATGCGCCCGCCAACACCACCCCCGTCATCTGTCCCGTCCCTGCGCAGTCGCAGGGATATCGGTGTGCCGCCCGCGCGGGAGATAATGAGTATCTTCTCCCGCATGAACGCGGCCATGCGGGGGAGTAAAAATATGTCGGGGAGGAAGAAGATTGTGGCTTCACTGGTGGATGAAGCCCAATCCTCCCTCGACAAGCTCCTCGAGCGGAGCGTCACAGAGGAGGAGGCGAAGCTCCGCAAGCAGCAGCGGAAGTCACCGTGGGCGATCGGTGCTTCCGCTGCAGCCGGCCCGGTCACAAGGCAAGTGCCTGTGACGCCCCGCCTCGCTGCTTTAGATGCGAGGCGGAGGGCAAGACCGCGGATCACCGGGTCGGCAGCACAACCTGCGCCGCCTCGAGGCCAAAACCTCGTCCGTCCGCTGAGAGCGGTGGGGGTGCCGCCCTTGCGCGGCCAGTTGTTTCGCGGCGGGATGCGGTTATGGACGTCAATTAATGTCTGACGCCCGTATCCGTATCCTGCAAGTGAATTTGAACCACTGCCGTGCTGCTCAGGATCTTCTGTACCAGAGCATCCGGCAGTGGTCCATAAACTTAGCCGTGGTCGCCGAGCCGTACTACGTCCACCCGGGAAGCCCGGTGGACGAGGACGGCTCGGCCTGTTGTATCTTTGGGGGGTCCGCCGCAGACAACTCGCGCCTTGCGATCATTGCAAGGGGCCGCGGGTGTGTTGCGGCGGACTATGATGGGTTGGCAGTCGTGGCCACCAACATCTCGCCGAACATTGACGAGTCTCAGTTTGAGCTATGGCTCACTGAGCTCGACGTCGTCTTCGCTGCGTGCCGTCCTCGCCCTGTCCTGCTCCTGGGAGACTTCAACGCCTGGAGTGAGGCGTGGGGCTCCCGGGAAACCAGGGACAAGGGGAGGCTTCTTGAGGACTGGACCAGAACACGTGGTCTGGAGGTCCTCAACTGGGGGAATGTCGCCACCTTTTGGCGGCGGGGGGGGGAATCGATCGTGGACGTAACGTTCGCATCCCCTGACCTCGCCGCCCGTATTACAGGCTGGCGCGTGGAGGAGGGTGAGGAGACGCACTCGGATCATCGGTACATCCGGTTCGATGTCGTCCCCCCACCTGACCTCCCACAGCCGGTGGCAAATCCCCCGGATCCGCGTTGGGCACTTCACCATCTGGATCGGGAGGCTCTCCTGGAGGCATCCATCGTGCAGGCCTGGATTCCGGCGCCGAACCGGCCTGCCGATGTGGATGCCGAGGCGGAGTGGTTCAGGAGAGCCATGTCGCAAATCTGTGATGCGGCGATGCCTAGGGTTACACCCAGACCGGCCAGGAAGCAGGTGTACTGGTGGTCGCCGGAGATTGCAGAGCTGCGCGCAGCATGCATCTCCGCCCGCCGCCGGTACACCAGGTTTCGCCGGAGGCGTCGCCGCCCAGACGACGCGGCAGCCCGAGAGGCGGAGCTTTTTCAGGCATACAGGGAGGCTAAAGGTAATCTCCAGGAGACGATAAAGCGGGCCAAGACGGCGGCCCGCGAGGAGCTCCTGGAGACCCTGCAGCAGAACCCATGGGGGCGCCCGTACCTACAGGTCAGGGAGAAACTCCGACCTAGGGCGCCCCCACTGACCCAGAGTCTCCAGCCGCAGCAGCTGGAGCGGGTCATGGGCTCCCTGTTTCCGACGAGCGCGGAGGAGCACGTCCCTCCGCGCATGGCTCCGTCTCTGCCCGACGCGGATAGCACTAGCGAAGACGACGTACCCGAAGTCAGGGTGGGGGAGCTAGGTGCGGCAGTACTCCGGCTTAAACGCCGGAAAATCACTGCCCCCGGACCCGACGGCATTCCTGGCCGTGCATGGGTCCTGGCCCTCGAAGAACTCGGGCCTCGACTGATGGGGCTCTTTAGCGCATGCCTCGAAAGGGGCCAGTTTCCCAAGGTGTGGAGGACGGGGAAACTGGTCCTGATCCGTAAGGCGGGGCGGCCGGTGGACTCACCGTCCGGATACCGGCCGATCGTGTTGCTCGACGAGGTGTGTAAGCTCTTTGAGCGAATTATCGCGGAACGCCTCGTCGAGCATCTCACGAGTGTGGGGCCAGACCTGGCGGATAACCAGTTCGGTTTCCGTCGGGGACGCTCCACCGTGAGCGCGATCATGCGCGTGAAGAGGCGGACGGAGGAAGCAGTCTCGCAGGGCAAGGTGGTGGTGGCGGTGTCTCTTGACATCGCCAACGCGTTCAACACCTTGCCATGGAGCTGCGTTAGGGAGGCGCTCGTGTATCACGAAACGCCTCTCTACCTCCGTCGTATTGTCGGGGCCTATCTCTCGGAGAGGGCCATAGCTTTCCCCAGCTGGCTCGGGCCAGCTCGGCGAGATGTGTCGTGCGGTGTTCCGCAGGGGTCGGTCCTGGGGCCGCTTCTGTGGAACATCGGCTACGACTGGGTGCTGCGGGGTGCGTTGCCTAGGGGTGTCGGCGTAACGTGCTACGCCGACGATACCCTCGTCACGGCGCGGGGTGCAACGTACCAGGAGGCAGCACTCAAGGTCACGACGGGTGTTGCTCGAGTCGTGGGTCGGATACGGCAGCTGGGACTGGAGGTGGCCTTGCACAAGTCCGAGGTTCTGTGTTTTCACAGACCTCGGAACGGTCCACCAGAAGGTTCCAGCATAAATGTGGGAGGCGTTAGCATCGGCATCAAGCCCTCGATGAAGTACCTAGGGATCGTACTTGATAGCCGATGGAACTTCGGACCACATTTCCGAAGTTTGGTCCCCAAGGTGACGCAGGCATCGGTCGCGCTTTCGCGACTGATGCCCAACCTAAAGGGACCCAACGCCTCCTGCAGGAGACTGTACCTGGGGATCGTGCGGAGTATGGCCCTATACGGGGCTCCCGTATGGGCGGATAGGTTGGCGGTCAAGGGGAACGTGACTCTGTAAAACAGACCACTTAGAACCTTGGCCGTCAGAACCGTACGGGGGTACCGCACGATCTCCGGAGAGGCTGCATGTCTCCTAGCCGGGACCCCTCCATGGGACCTGGAAGCGAGAGCCCTTGCGTCATTGTTCCAATGGCGCAAGGAGGCGCTGGAGCGGGACCACAGGCCTGCGTCTCGAGAAATCGAGGACCAGCGGTCCCAACTCCGCCAGGATCTCATGGAGTCATGGAGGGTGCGACTTGAGCAACCCAAGGGGGGTGCCATCTTCATCGCGGCGGTGAGACCGATCATGGACGATTGGCTGCAGAGGCAGCATGGTGACCTCACGTACCGTGCGACGCAGATGGTTGCCGGGCATGGATGCTTCGGTAGCTATCTGTTTCGCATGCATCGTGAGGTCACACCCCGGTGTCAACACTGCGAGGTTTCCGACGACGACACCGCACTCCACACGTTGGTGGAGTGCTCAGCGTGGGCGAGTCAGCGCCGGGACCTCGTAGTGGGTCTGGGCGTGGATACCCTCTCGCTGGGGACCATGCTTCAAGCCATGGTATCCAGCGGGAGTAGGTGGAACGCGGCCGTGTCCTTCTGCGAGCAAGTCATGCTCGCGAAGGAGGCGGCCGGGAGGGAGAGGGAGCGTACCCTCCCCGCCGAGTTCCGTAGTCGGCGGCCAGGCCGCCCCAGACTACGCGACTACGCCCAAGACTATCGTCCTCCATGATCGGGGCCTGAGGACGGCGGGATCGCCACCCACCGTCCTTACAGAAGCAGGCTAGAAGGGTTGCGTGCTGCGGGGCCTTTGCCCCATAGCACGCAACCAGATTCACTCACTGACGCGGGATAAAACCCGACCCCAATGACGCGGGATTCTCGTCCCGACCAAACACCCGCAGAGACCACAGGGGTGGTCAAAGTCCGCCGGGCGCCACTGGACATACCCTCTGCTAGTAACCAGGGACGCCCGGCAACGGACGTTAGAGCGGCCGCGGCCTTGGGCCGCAGAATTAAAAAAAAAAAAAAAAAAAAAAAAAAGGTATGTGTCGCATCGCTAAGGTTAGTGTTAGCTTTAGAAACCACTATAATTTGTTTTCTTATCGTCATATTTTAAACTGACAGGTTAAGAATAGGTTCACGTCAACAGTGCTGTTGGCCACGGATTGAATTCACGTCGTCGATACGTAAGACCTCATTCTTGGTAATCAAGCTAGGTATAAACGCTTCATTTTACCATTACCTGCATCATTAAATTACAATTTCAAACCATATCTCAGATAATAAGGAAGTATTGCCACACTACATTGTGCATTTACCGTGGCATCTCTGGCATAGTGTAATGGTGGATTATGTACCTATTGCAATATCAGAAAAAATGTTGTTGTGTTATTATAAGTTATTTATTATAGTTATAACAATATGCTGGAAATGTTATTTGTGCAATTGTGTTGCGATATCGTCATAGCCGAGCATTTTTCTCGGTTGCAGACTACTACCGTGCGTTATGTTTTATAATGAGATTCCGTGGAATTACATTCTCCAACACTTTATGGGATAAAAAATGTACTTATCTATATATGTGTCAATTCAGGAAATGGTTATATTATGTGCTAATTTTCAGTCAAATCGCCAAACACTGTTTTTGCTATTCAGGCTAGGAACATTATAAACCTTCATCCAAATCTTTTTATTGGAATCGTTTTGTTGAGGTGATTATTTTAATTCCAAAACGGAGGTAATCGCTCCACGTAATGTTATATCGGAATTTTTTCAGTTTGTATATATACATATACGGAGACGGTATTTCGTTATGTTCAACCCGTACTTAAAGCTAAAAGTATCTTTATGGCCTTTTAAGTCTCAGTGTGTTCGTTCAAAACTACTATTCTAATGGCTCTAGAAACTATAAACGTGGATATTTCTATTTTTAAACGTCAAAGCCTGTTCCATACAACTCGTAAAAGGTCTATTTCTATGTTCAAAGCAATAAAACCTATCTCTGGTACAGTTTAATCCTCGGTGCGTATCTCGGCTTAAGGTAACTACTATTAAATATATCCTAGAATTCTTCGAACACATAAAAATTATATTAAGGATATTCGAGATGTGCAGGTAACAATTGTTTATATTTCCTAGTTATCTAAACACATAAAAAGGCATTTGGGGAGGTTCATAAGGGTTATTTTCAAGTTCTGTTTTTCAGATAGTTATTGCATTCTATTTATAATCTCAGTTTGTAATGAAAGAGTTGGTAGAGTCAGTCGTCCTCAGTATTTACTATTGAGATGATTCTATCATTATTCATATTCACTAGCGCTTTAATACGATTTCGCTTAATCAGTATTATGGATGGACACCTTTATTGATACCACACATGACCCACGCGGTTTGACTTTGGATTTGAAGAGGTGTTTAAGTTAGTTATAAAGCCAATAAACATTAGAAATGGTGTATGTTCCTTAATTTCAAATGTGCATGATGTTAAAAATAAGAAAAGTGTCGGCGATATAATCAAGATTCATAAAACACAAATATATATTTTTCATTCTTGTCTGTCTGTTGGTCTATGGTACACGAGATGGACAGGCTTTGTTTCAACAAAATCGGATGGCAGGAACAAAGTTATTGTCATACTATAGGCTATTCCACGCGGGCAGAACTGCGGGCATCAAATTGTATTACATATTTCATTTGCCAAAGAGATTCGATAGCCATAGGTACACAGTGCCGCGCTACCATTAAGGGGATATAAATAAATCTGCGTCGGCATTAAACCCCGGGATGAACGGTTTATCCCTAAGCGACCGATTTTCTCGATAACAGCCGCCTCGATTTGTGGAGACATTTGTCTATTTGCCTAAAATTAGAAGCAGACATAAGGAGCTATACAAATTCAGCAACAAATAGAAACAGTTAACTCATAGTCTAACACTCATAAATAAGCCATTTTATATAATTTGAGCGTTTTAAGCATTGCTTATCATCTAATGCATTGACAGCTTATGTTTTGGAGTAGGGGTCGAAACAGGTTCAGTGTTCAAAAATAATGATTTTACTGGCCAGAAATCTAAAAAAACTGACTTTTACTGACCATCTGAACACTGAATTTTACTGACCATCTGAACTAACTTAAAATAAAAGTTTCATGTGGAATTGAAAAAAAAAATATAGGCCTCCACCATCCCCATAGCCAACCATCACCACCTTTTTATTATTAAAAAGTTTACAAATAGTTAACAGTTTTTAATATTTGTTAATAAGCAAATGACACACATCCAATCATGCAAATAATATTAAAAGTTAGAAACATTAGATATGATTTCTTGAAGAAGTTAGTAACCAAAGCATTTTTCTTTTTATCTATAATTTTTTGTACGTTTTCTTCTTCTTTAATTTTCTCCTCGTGGTCTTTTCTTAATGTCTTGGCCATATTTACGGCGACTAAGTCTTTGTCCTTAATTCCTTCTTTTAACATGCCAGTAGCGTTATCGAGCAACCTGAAATATGAAGGATATAAAAAAATCGTTAAGACGTCGAATCGGTTCGTTTGGGTTCAATCTACGGTAAGGTTCAATTCCTATTAAAGATGGTTTAAGAACCATGACACTAAGGTTTATCGGGTCGTTGAGACCCGATGAACATCGATATTCTCGATGAACCTTAAGTTAGTGTCATGTCATACTTCTCCTACCACACTAGAAGAACACTGACACATAAAAAAACCATAAAACCGTTAAAAATATCATATACCTGTCAACGGTCATCCTCTTGATTTTTTCTTCATTTTTTTTTTTTTTAAAGTCGTTTCTTCTTCTTCAAGGTTTTTTTTTGTAATTCATACTTTCTTTTCAATTTCTTATTTTTATTGTCTTCTTCTTGACGTGTTCTCTCGTCCAACTTCTTGTTTAGTTCCAACTGTTTTTGCTCCTCACAATACAGTCTATATAAATTCATTAATTCTTTTCAGAGGCACAAGATCTACTAATAAATGAATATTGAGCGAAGCGAGCCGAAGGCGAGCGGAGCTCTCAACGGGTGACTCAAATTACGATTTATGTTAAATTGAGTTAAATTGTTTCTCGGCGAATACTCGGCCGATTTCGGATTTTCTTGCACTCATCAAAAGCTTACAGAATTACCCAGGTTCTTACGAAGCCAGAATTTTGAATTTCGATCAAATAAAAATAATTTAATTGATGGTAAAAATTCCCATAGCGTAATGACAAAAAATACTTTGACAGACTTATATCGTGTAATTGAGATGCAGCCAGCTTCACCTTTGACTGTTCAATATGTTTTTTTGATGATGCATGTTGCTCCAAAGCCTCAAATCCCCAAACCACAGAAAACTTTTTCATACACACACAACAAAAAACCTCATTTTCACCATCCCTTTTTCCCCATTCAGATATAAAGTGTCCATTGTTATCTTTTTTATTAAGCCAGTCCTCATTAAATTTACATTTTCCCATATTAGTTAGTTCGTTAGTAACTACAAACAAATCACACAGCAGTCAAATTAAATCACATACAATGCAGGTTAAAAAGCTGAGCTTCAGCTTTTACAAATATGCAAAGTTAAACACACAATAATAAAATATGTATTTATTTCGAGAAAAAAAGTAGGATTGGACTTTTTTCCTCGAAATAATGATGCTACAATATTAAGTTGCCACAAGACATCATAATAGAGCATCAGCTGTTAGTTGCCCTCAAACCATCACTGGGCCCGGCTAAGAAAATTAGAAATGACTAGAAATTTGTTTTTTGTTGACACAATCTAAATGTATATTTAAAATGCTAATGTTAGTACGGGAAGACAGGGTTTTCTATATGACCACCAACTCCAAACATCTCTCCTTTGGTCTCCTGGTGAAAGTAAGGAAGTTTAGTCTCGGTTGTGGGTGGCGAAAATCTGAAAAAGTGTTGCAACTGATGAAATGAATGGACTTGAAAGGTGGAACCCGAGCAACGCCTGAAAAAACTGACCATTTTCTCAAAAAACTGACTTTTACTGACCATGCTAAAAAAAACTGACTTTTACTGATTTTACTGACTAGTTTCGACCCCCGTACTCCGCAACATAAGCTTTATATTTTAGCTGGAAATTTCTTTTTAATTTTGTCTTCTTCCTTATTCTTCGGTCTGACTAAAACACGTATATCAGGTGAGTGAGTGGCGCCTTACATTCCATTTGCGTTTGTATCTTTATCATTGGGTTTGTAATATCTAAGTATGTTAACCAGACTACTCTATTTCTGCGTCATTTTCTTTAACACTAGCAGACGCCTGTTTCGCTTGCTTGACAAATTATATACACAAAAACCTTCCTCGAGAACCACTCCATTGGTGAAATCCGCATCAAATTCCGTTGCGTAGTTTTAAAGATCTACGCATACATACGGAACGGGCGACTTAGTTTTATACAATGTTATGATTATGATGTTGAATGTTCGATATTTGCAGTAAAGCATGAAAAAAGGTACTAATTATTTTATGATTTTTCCTGTTGACATTGCTGAAAAGCTTGCCGCTCATAAAGTTCCCAAATAGAAAATTCTTGTTTCGTGACGACAGACCGCGGGTGAAGTGGGCGTCAAATTATAAATAACTACCCTTCGCAGTTTGATCTAGAACAGCTCAATGTCACAGCAATGTTCTTGAAGATATTTTTACACCTCAAATAAATTTTGAAAATACAAACAAAAGAAAATTCGAGAAATCCGTAAATTTCCAAGAATTGACTTTACAATTTTACGAAAGAAATTTTTACTTACCTTCAATTTCCTTATGAGTCGGTATCATAATATAGATTCCTAACATAAATAAACGGCTACCGGTGCATATAAAGATAGTCAATATGTAGTATACTTATCTAACAGCGGCATAAATCAAAAGAGAACGGCATAATCTCGATTGTGAAATGAAAGGAATATCGATTTAAAAATACATCGAGACTCGAGACTTTAGTAGCTACATACAAGAGCGAATCATCCACTTGGGCACGTTTAGCCTGTTACATACTAGAAACGGTGTCATTTAAGACAAAGTCTAGAGAGCTTTTAGAATCTAGATCACACTTTTGCCGGATACGGCACGCGAATCTAGAATTAGATTACACGGCTTTTTTATGAAAAATTGTTGAGAAGTTCTTTAGAGATGTTACCAATTTTAAACGTTTCAATATCAAAGCAATCCGAAACATTACAGTTATATCACATAATATAATAGTATATTGGAAATGTTTACAGGTGTGGTTTAATATTAGGACAAAATATGCGGGATTCGTGACTCTTACCGTAATGTAGTATTATAGTTGTGCGACCCACTCGAGAAAGTTACTTTAGTGGTACTGCCCGGAATGTTAATGACTCAAGTAATTACAACGGAGGAACCTTGGACTAATTTTAGAAGGGCCAGGGCCAAATTGAATAAGAAAACCTTACGTTGAAGGACGGATGAAAGGTAGAATAGGAGTGCTCAGATTTCTTATCATTTTTAGGATTCCGTACGCAAAGGGAACCCTATAACTAAGACTCCACTGTTCATCCGTCCGTCTGACAGCAGGCCGTAACTCATGAACCGTGATAGTTAGAAAGTTGAAATTTATACATATGTATTTCTGCTGTCGCTATAACAACAAATACTAAATAACATATTATAATATATATTTAAGGGCTTTCGTGCAACAAACGTGATTTTATGCCGTTTTGGTACGGAATCCTATGTGCGCGAGTAAGACTCGCACTTGGCCAGTTTTTGAAGTACCTCTCTGGCATGGAACGTGACACAAGAGTTTTTGAACAAATTTGCGTACGAAACGTCTAAGTTTTTTCTGATTTCTTACAACCGTCTTCATATTATTATTGGTAATTTATGAATGGGCTTAGATTATTACAATCAAGAGAGCTTGTCGTATGGAAGTGGACGTGACTGCCGGTAAACGATACAGAGTGAATAACAATTACCTTTTACGATTCATGACGTACCTACATTATAACTTGACCATTTGGGTCGCCAGGATCGTAAAGGCAATACAGCATAAATCTAATGACACTAACTGTACATGAACCCAAATTTTGTATTTGTCCTGCTCACCTGTATCGCTGGGTCACGTGTAATAAACAACTCATGCTATTAAACAATGATACCTTTGTTTAATAGAGACTTAATACTTTTACTAATATTAAGATGCCTCGGAGAGCACGTTAAGCAGTCGGTCCCGGTTGTCATACAAACATCTACGGCAGTCGTTAGGGGTAGTTAGAGCCCTAAAAACAAAACCAAAAATCCGACCGGTCTAACTATAGAACTTCGATATCGCCTATGGGTTGTGGATCGCAGTTAGACTGGAAAGCCGAACCCAACAGCATTGGGAAAAGACTCGGTGAATGATTATTAAAATCCCTGTAAATAGTTGTAAGAGTGAATACTGATTCTAAAAAAACCCTTGGGGGCTCAAGCAGTTGTAAGTAGTGGTGCACCTGTCGATCAACAAATGAGGCTCTGGGAAATATAAACGTGCCCCTGAATAGGTTCACTACCTAATTATCATACATCTACCTACATCCCACTTCTGAAATAAGTGTGATTATATGAAACCACTTTGTATTATGTCCTTACTTATTCTTTGAATATATTTCCCACAAAATGCAACATTTCTAAAATGTATATTGGATGCAATCAAGTTAAAACCATGCGCCCACACAAGTGAACGACCTAATCCCAGTCCCACGCTAGTTTTAAATTGTTATGATTGGTATCGTTCTCGAGTGGTACTTATTTGTCTGAGAATGATCAATCGAGCATTGAATATGACCAACTACCTTATTCATATTACCTTGCATTGCCGTTTCCGGGCACTTTGGGCAATATAAGTACTTACATCATACTGTTCCCTATTCTGTGTTTTGAGTACATTTGTCAGAATCTTGTTAATCTGTCACCGAGTGTCTATCAATCGACAGAAACCCAGGTGCCAAATTCATAAAAAAAACTATGAAAAGTCAGAACAAAATTCTGCTTAAGTACATATTTTGAATCTTGTAAGATGAATGATATTTATCATGTATTTTAATTGGATGAAACAATAAGATTGCTATTATTATATCCCATGTCAGCGTACTCAGAATGCATAAAAACTAGACATGATGGCAATAGTAATAGAATTGATTGTGGAAAGATTGAAGCTAGATGAATGGAACAGTGATATTGCTTTTTCACAATGTAAGAAAGTGATTTCTCTTTACAGCAATAGAATTATCTTCTGTTGATTTTACGAAGCTATCACCTTACCAATTGCTTCCGTGGTCGAGTTTTTCTGAATGTGGTTAAAATACTTTACATAAATTAAATGAATGCATCGAAAGGAGTTGAACTGAGTTCATGTCTTTTCCCGTCTATCTGTCACTGTCCCTATGTATGGTTAGATATTTAAAATTACGCAACGGATTTTCATGCAGTTTTTTTAATGGATAGATGAGTTCTCGAGTAAGATTTCAGTATTAAAGTTGTCAAGGGGGCGAGGCCGCGGGCGTCCGCTAGATTAAACTAATTTAGAGGATTGGACCAACACAATGCCGAAATGAGAGTTTATATTATGCCTCTGTTTACGCCCTAGTAGAAAATGTTATGTGTGTTCTTACACACATAAGTTTAGTCCATTATCAAAGACGAGACTTGTCTATGTTACTTTGTTCGTCACATTGTAAACTAAAACACTATAATAATAAAAAAAAAAGTAAAAAAAAAAATGTATTTACTAAAGAATTATATGTCCGCTTGGCAGAATTTAATTTCTTAATATATAAAAATAACGTAATCTTCTTTAGACTCTTCAAAGGGAAATTTAGCCTTGTCATAATTCCTCTAACGTGGTCTTTGTTATTTGTTAACTAACTTCTACAATAAAATTTCCAGTAAAAGGCAACTTGTTTCTCTGTTATCGGCATCAAGTAGTATAAAGCTTTAATTATAGATGTACATCCAGTCAAGAGAAAGCAATGTTGCGTAATATCGTATTACTGGTATTACTTAGATTTGCAGTTATGTACTCATGACCTCAGCAAAAACAATGGGTTATATAATATTGTTACACACTGATACTAAATTATAACATAGAAGAGTTTGTAAGAGTAGTAATTATGATTTAGTATTCATGTAGGTCAGCATTTGTATTTTGGATTCAATTGGCTCATTATTCAGAGTTCATTTCTAAATCTTCGTCTTTAGTGACCCAAATACTTTACTTAAAATAATACACGTACAAAGTTGTATGTGTCTCTGTGACTGGTAGACGACATTGTCGAACTATCTGCCCATATATTCCTTTTTTTTATCGATATTGCGGTAGTACCCATAAACACAATGTACATTTTGATAACGAACTCTTTTGTACATGTTGTTTAGTATATTTATTTGTCTAATGTAAAACCGGTCACGATAATCACTTTCTAAAACAATGTTGTCCGATTTAAAGCCAAATTATTCTGTATTATCAAAAACGTTTTTTAGATTTACCAGAAATGTACGGGAAAGAAGAAAACAGAATTTATGTGAAACAAAAAACCTAAATTTGTTTAGGAGTCTCGTCTCTTTGACCTTTTAAGTCCTTTCTACACGTGGTTTTACTTCTTAATATCATATACCTATTTAATTTACTCCATATTGCGAAAGTATTATAGAATAATTATTAACTCAGGTTTATTAAGTGGTCAAGTTTTTCTACACAGTATCTGGTAGAGAGTTCCGAAACATCACACAAGCCGATACAATTGCTCAATGCTTCATTGTAATACGCGACCAATTGAGTCAATATTGTTCCTCTATTGCAGTAACAAGTGAATGAGATACACTTTCTATGTATGTCAAATTAAATTAATAAGTATGAGGCGGACGCGCATATCACGCCCACATTCTGACACTTATTTTATGGGTAATAATAAACCTATTGTCCGTAACTGGATAGTAAGGGCTATGTGAACTTGGCACCGAACATTTTTTTTTTCATGATTTTTTCCGCTTATTCGATAGCTTATCGTAAGTAGTAGATAGTAGTAAAATCGATTTCGTTTGTAGTTGTGCCAAAAAAAAAAAATTACCGTTCGAAAAAATGTCATCCCCCCGAAATGCAAATAAAAACTTTTGACTATACATATCTATAGTAAAAGGATAGTAGATGAATGTAGTAAACTTTTTTTCGATTATAGTACTAAAAAAAAAAAAAATTGTGTTTGAAAAATTGCATACTTACCAAAGTGCAAAAAACTTGATATTTAGGGCTTGTACGGTTACTACAAACGCTTAAAACGACCTAGAAGGACCCCTAGAGGTTTGTAGTGGACATATTTTCGTTTGTAGTAGACCAGAAGTTGACGAAAATAGGTCACTTTATGTAAAACTTTACTTTTAGATAAGAGGTTAAAAAAACATGATATTTATGGCTAGTACGATTACTACAAATGCTTAAAACGACCTAGAAGGACCCCTAGAGGTTTGTAGTGGACATATTTTCGTGTGTAGTAGACCAGAAGTTGACGAAAATAGGTCACTTTACGTAAAACTTTAATTTCATATATGAGGATAAAAAAACATGATATTTAGGGGTTGTACGATTACTACAAACGCTTAAAATGACCAAGAAGGACCCCTAGAGGTTTGTAGTGGACATATTTTCGTACTACGAAACTAGCATGTATGCTAGTTTCGTACGCATCATGGGAATCCTTTCACAAGTGAAGTTTTGTATATAATTTGACTCGCGGCGTCCGCTGGCACTACCATAAAATACTGTTTGAGTTAAGTTGTAGCATGAGCTTCCGTGAAATAGGTAGTTTTCTCATTTCCAATTCCCTTGGGTACACCTTACCAGGATAAACAGTTCCGTTTGCAGGGAATGCTCTACCTCTGCACTATTTTGCGCGTAATTGAGTAACCAAACCAGTATCCTTCCCGAATTACATTCTAATACCTAAGGCAATATAGTTTTTTTAATATTTTCTCCAGGAAGACTATTTTGACTTTTAAACTACGATTGATTTCAATAAAGAATTTGTACTGTTAGTACATAATAGTGTCAATTAACTTTGATGCTCTTTAATGCAAGATTTAGCGTGGGTCGTTGCCATTGTTGCGTGAGAAAATAGCCCAACTGTGGCTTACAACCGGTTTTAGCATAATTGTTGGTTGTCATCTAGATTTATTAGATGTTCTACTTAGTTCTGTTTATTAGGTTAAGTGTTCACACAAAAATTTGATGAAGCACGTTTGTTAGTATATAGTTGGTAGGTGTGCCTGCAGTTTGTTTTTGTTTAAGATGAAAGTTTATGCGAAACAATGGGTAACAATATGTTTATTTTGATCGATTTCTACTTAGACTTTCACTAACCCCCAACATAATGCCCACGGTTGGGTGTCACGTTTACAGCTAATGTTTGGCAAATTACATTTAAATACCAACGTTTCAAGGTACTTACATGTTCAGAGATCCCAACCTAGACACAGCACAAGCAAGTTTGGGCTAGACGACGTTTTGTAAGAATGTCCAAAAATATTTATTTACTGACCGAGCGACCGAAGCGTCTACATTTCGAGATCTGTCTGTATGTGTGTTCCGGGCTAGCAGCCACAGTTTTTATCCGATCTTCACGAAACTTGGCACAAGTGTTCCTTTACTAGAAACAATATTTTTAGTTGGAAAATATATCTACTCTAAAATGCCCCTAAACGGTAATAGGCTCGCCCCCTATATTACGTGGGACTAACAAAATCACTGACAAAATATGAGCGTTTACACATCTGTCTACACTTGGGATATATACGAGTATATATATATATATATATATATATATATATGCACGATATATGCGAGTGTATGCAATAAATCGGATACCTACTTTCACGCAAAATATGAATGAAATGCAAAATGTTGTTTAACGAAATACGTGTTTAGTTGTCGAACTCAATTTATAGTTCTTGTACAAAATGTAGAGAAAGTGTCCTAACAAGGCTATAAACCTCATAATATCAGTTTAATTTATTTTAATAATGTCAAATACCTTCATTAAATTTACTAACTTTCATATTAAATAAACAAATTCTTCATACTCGTATTTCGATTTAATTCCAATACTTTTATTCGGTTTTATTTTTTTAACGCATTTATTTATTGAATACTAGGTTATACCACGGCTTTAGGCCCTCGTGATGTGCTTTTCTTGTTCGTTACTCTCACGGGAACACATTACCGGGATAAAAAATAGCCTATGTCACTCGGGGAGAATGTAAGCTATATATTAGTGGAAGACAATTCAAAATCGGTTCAATAGTTACGCCGCTTATTCAATCTAAACAAATAAAAAATCTTTCCTCTTTATAATCCTATACCTATAAGTAAGACGGACACTTGTGACTTTGTTCGCAAGTGGAATTCGTCCTCGTCAAATATCCTCTAATGGTATTTTAGTGGAGATTTGTTGCGTTATGGTGTCTTTTGAACCATTTATTCGATGGAAGTGAATAATTGGCAACATTTTCCATTGCAGCTCAATTCATATCAGCCATGTCGTAAAGTATACCTATGCCTATAGAATTTTACAATCTAGGGAGTGAACTAACCAATATTAACACTATCCTAATTTTTACACAGATCAGGCACTAGGTGGTTGCACTGGTGCGGTTCATTACCTATCTACACAAAAGCACTTTTATAATTTTCTTTTGCTTGTTTTTTTATATTTTGTTTTTGTGTAGGTACCCTGTATTCATATTACGAGTATCTGTGTCCATTTTTGTGTAGAGATTAAACGTATTTTCTTACTAATATTCAAAGATTTTGCAATATAAATTTGTTTACCTGAGATTAGTGCGTTCAATAAAACTAACTCTTCAGTTTTATAATATTAGTAAATGTACTTTCTAAATCACAAACCTTTTGTCACAATCTGCTGCGTCATTTAATCGCTTTACGTTATCATAACACCACTTTTGTTACTCATGCTTGGTATTCATAACTTATGCAAGAGGTATCACTTTTAAAGTGAAGGCTCTACACTAGATACACTTATTCAATTTAAAATTCTGCCTCAGACCTTATGTTTAAATGAGAAGTAAATTGAAGTGCAGTCCAGTCCGTTTATGTGATGCCTGAGTTTCAAGTTACAAAAATGGAAAGGATGATGGGCTGTGTGATGATGGTATGAACGCTTATTGCTTGTAACTAGTAACAGTTGTAACCCACAATAGCTGATACAAAACAGTTTATGTCTTGAATAGATCGTACGTAAACAAAGGTGAGAAAAAATTATATTTACCTATGTATAAATAGATACATATATGAGAAAGTTGCATAGAAATATTAAAAATAACAAATTTAATTTGAGGTGGTACGAAGCTCAACGGGTTAACTAGTCAAAAGTAAAAAAGGACTTGACAGTGAGTCATAAGGGTCTTTTAAATTTCTGACACCGAGCGATTTATCCCTTTAGCATTCCAATAGGATGAATCAGGAAAAATGACGATTAGTTACGACAAGATTGTGTTTATGTTTAGAATATACTAAAGACGTTATGAGTGGCTTTAAAAACTAGTACAATTCTAATATATCCATTAACATAATACAAAGAACTTTAATATTTCATACTTCATTAGTGCTTTTGTTCAGGCATAAAAAGTAAAAAGACAATGAAGCATCGTTGAAGAATGAGCAATTGTTGTTGGAAGAAATTTATTTATTGTCAAGAGTATCTAATATTAATCTACAGAGTTCCTTTACTTGTGTCGAATACAATAAGAAATATGCTTTACTTTAGTGTTATACAGCTGGTAAATGTTATTGTTTTCAGGAACATCTGCGCCCTTCGTGAAACGTGTTTCTTTGAGAAACCCAAGAATTGGTTGGTTGAATTTTGTAATGAACGCGATGCGAACAAGCTGCGATTTAGTCATTTGAATTGTATGACCAGGTGACGAAACTGGTTGTGCTCCCTTCTCATTGATTATCAAGTGTGCTCTGCCAAATGTACCTTTCTCAGATGCAAACTGAACTTAAATACAAAATAGTTATAATGTCTCGGAAAGTAATCGAAGTCTCTTTAAAGTAGTGGATTTGTCCAACTACCTGCGCAGGCGTACTATGTAACTTTACCTGCATTTTTTGCGGCTTCTCATTTCTAGTACCATTGTGACATGGATACTGAACGTAAAGCACGAGGTAGAATGCCAGTCTTGCATTTCTGTGCGTAGGTTAAGAGCACAATAGTATTATGGTGTTAGGAGGATTCCTGGTCGATTTACATGTGGATCTATGCACAATACACACATTAGGATGAAACATGCAAACAATGAACAATAGAGATAAATATGAATGTAGTACCAGCGGCCAATGTGTGGGTGTAGAATTTCATTCATTACAATATAATAATGGCTTTTATAACGACTAGTTTTGATACAGAAGATAGCGCCAAAAATTAAATTTTGTGTTAGGTATTAATTAATTATTATATTATAATACTTACCTATTTTGGGTAGAATTCAGATATTGTGATTTAAATTACGATTTTAATGACAAGACGATGTGTGGGATTCAGATCCGTTCTGATGCGATCAGTAACCACAACCCCAACTATATACTCACTGATAGTTCTTACCAAGTTGGGGACACGCTCTGAGCAATATCCAGTTTTATAAAATGACGTGTGACTGGCCGTTCGTGGGTTATTATAAATACTTGAGACAATATTGGTTGTTTTCACTTTTTATTGTCAATAACAGACCTTTTTTTAAGGCCGCCCCTATGTCCACTACACGCGCACCCGGCGGACTTTGACCACATATCATTATGTGGCCTCTGTCTAGGGTTGGGTCGGGTTGAGTCCGCATCGTTGGGGTCAGGTTTTATCCCGCGTCGGTGTGTGAATCTTTCTAGCCTGCTTCTGTAGGGACGGCGGGTGGCTAGCCCGCTGTACTAAGGCCCAGATATGGAGGTCGATGGTCTTAGGCGTAGATGAGTCTGCGGCGCCCTGGCTACCGACTTCGGAACTCAACTGGTAGGGTACTCTCCTCTCACCGCCTCCTTAGCGAGCATAACCTGCTCGCCGAAGGAAACGGCTACATTCCACCTTTTTTTTTTTTTTTTTTTTTTTTTTTTATATTTGGTTCGCCAAATTGACGCCGCCCGCCTGGTGGTAAGTCGTGACGACGTCTAGCGATTGTGGGCCACTCTCACAGCACACATTACTATTGAGAGTGGCCCTCAACTTGACGACCTACTGATGTGCCTCTTCACGCTCCGCTTAAAGAACCCAGGATTATATGTGGGAGGAAACACGTGCACAGGCAGGGCGTTCCAGGCCACTATCGTTCGGCAGAGAAACGAACGTTTAAAACGTTCGGTTCACGCGAACATGCTATCCACTGTGTGGGGGTGGCCTACACCCGCCAGACCCACGTCGATGACCCCCCGCTGACTCGCCCACGCTGGCAGTGACACTGTGACAGTCCTAAAGTAAAACCCTTTGGAACCAATTATATTCTTAAGTCATGTGTACCCCATGTGTGATTATCAGTAGCGTAGAGACTAGTGATTGTAAATAATAAAACAGGTTCTTTATACTATAGATAGAGTCAACATTAATCAGCTGTTCTTGGAAAAAATCGTGGAAGGATATCGGTAACTACCTACCTACTTATTCTTTATGTATACTTAACTATGTCGATATCAAAAGATAATTAACTTGGGTATTATGGTAGCCACGTATGAATTAACTGCTGTAGGTTAGAATTAAGTAATAGTTTATTTTAATAAACTAAAATGCGTGGCAGATCGCTGGTTTCGAAATATCGAGGTATGAGAACATTTTCCAAATGTCTTCCTCAGACTAGAAGAAGAATATGTTATTCTTTTAGTCTGAGATGTCTTCTTTTTTGTGCTGATAGTACCTTCTTTTTCCGCTTGTATAGACACAAAGTGCAATAAGGTTCATTTTATGTTATCATTATATCTCCATAACATAAATTTACTCACCTGTAATTGGATAACAACTGCAAGGGATCCCGGTACAAGCAATCAATAAATATAGTAGGCAACGAGTACCTAGCAGGTACACGGAACAACAGGAGCTCTCGAATAGGTCCTTCGTCCTGGCTATCCACTCAATTATTGATTTGAATGAACACTAATCACTATCACATTTGTAGTCAAACAATGTATATCAAACAAAAATTCAAGCAATGTATTGCACGAGTTTTACTTGTCAATATTGTCATACATGTAGTTTACGGAGATAAAGATTTTATTCGCTTTATAAAAATCGCACCAGATTCTAATGAATGCATTCAATAGGCCATGTTTTCACTTCAAGTCGTATTGATTGTAGACGGATTGAATTTTAACAATGGCGATAATAAACACAATGTAACACCGCGAGGCAAGCACTATACGTGCCGCCCCGCCCGCGGACACCTCCGGACTGACGGCGGCGCAAGTTGAATAAAGATCAGTAATGCTTGCCAGACGAGTAGCAACTGTTCTCCCCAAAAATCTCCCCAAAAAATTGTGCAAAAATAAACATTGGATGGAAGCAGGCGTTACCTGGCGAAAATCCATGACAAAGTAATGGTAAGTAAGATGTTAAAAACTTTTTTAAATATAATAGCTGGCTGTTCTCTTTGAGACAGACTTGATAATGCCTCGTTTAGAGGCGAAACAATTGTCGACGTTTTGTTGTCTTTTAACTCTGCGAAAAAATAATGCTATTATATTTTAAAAAGTTTTTAAGATCTTACTTACCATTACAAAAATAAACTTTTATTATACGACCAAGATTGCAAATCATACTCGTAGTATGTATTTTTTTTATATTTAGGTCGACAAATTGACGCCACCCGCGTGATGGTAAGCTGTGGCGACGTCTTGTGATTTTGGGTGACTCTCATACTACACAGGAATACTATAGAGAGTGGCCCTCAACTTGACGACCCAGTAATGTGCCTCTTCACGCTTCGCTTAAAGAACCCAGGGTTATATAATGTTATATATGTTGGAGGATACACGTACGCAGGCAGGGCGTTCCAAGCCACCATCGTTCAGCAGAGAAACGAACGTTTAAAACGCTCGGTTCTCGCGAAGACGGTTTCCACGGTATGAGAGTGACATCTCTGCCCGGCACGTGTTGTTCGGGATCGGAAGGGAGAGGGTGGGATCAGGTTGAAGAGCTCTGAAGAGCTCACACATAGGTGAGTGTTCTGAAGAACACTCACCTATGTGTCTTTGGACTGTTGGCCTGGATGAATTCAAAATTTTTCAAACGTTTATCGGACCGAATTATGTTTGAGTCCCTGATCTGATTATTTATAAGTTATATTAACAGTTTTTAAGATTAGTTTTCAATGTTCTAATTGAAAATACGAAGCGAATATGCGTAATAATATAATGTGGATCTGGTGATTTACTTTTTATCCCCTTGAACAGCAAAGTTTTGCCAGTTTTGAAGGAGAATGTTGCAAGCTGGTATCACTGAATAAAGATCGCATTCGGGTGCGTTCGTCGCTGCGCTCAGTCAGATGGCCTGTTCGGGTCTCGGCATTCGGGGTAAAGCTAGCAGAGCAAGGTAAATCTGCGGATGTTTTTGTTTTGAAACCTTGCTCATGACTTTTATTCAGCCATCATATTGTTTTATACAAGTCAGCATAAACATCTTGTCAACGTACTTACTTTAATACTTACATATCGCTCTACTGCTATTACAAGAACGTCGCAACTTAAAAATAAGCTTTTGTCAGAAACAGTAAAAACAAGACTATTCGCTGTCTGCTCAAATCAAAATTATTTATGAATTGTTCTAAAGCTGATTTTTGACAAGGTACAACAGTGTCGTTGGAGAAAAGGACAATGGGCAAAAATGTATGGACTCCATCGCCAATGCCAATACAAATAGAACCGATGCTAATATGCTTCTACAGTAACCACTATTAAATAGCATATTGACATTTTAATCAAATAGTGACTAGGTATTTGATTAAAATGTTTTTTTTACATAAATCATCGGGATTATAAATATTAAACAACACTAGCCATAGGGTGTCACGGGTACGTAAATAAAATTTTAATATGGGTTTTATATTTTTTCTGTGCCGTTTAGTAGGAATGCAATGACATAAGTACACACAACTATGTCATTGAATTCCTACAAAACGGCTAAACCGATCTTAATGAAATTTATAGAGTATGTTCAGGTTGATTTGAGAATGGTTTAGATTTACAATTGGACCCGGTAGGTGGCGCTGCTGGGGCAGTATGAACTTCGCCGGGACAGCTAATATTCGTATAAAACCGTAAGAAGAAACCAAGCATTGTTCCCATAGTAAAAAGTAATCATTTTACCAAGATCTATAATTTCAGTTACATTTCATATTTGTTGATGTTGGGGACGATTTGCCCATTGTCCTTTCAAAAAATATTAATTATTTTTAGGCATTGGTGAAATTTTTTTACTTACCTATTTTATAGAATAGTTAACTTAGATTTTTTTAATGATTTTAAGAAACTTAGCCACATTTTGGAACTGGTCTTTTAAGCAATAGATAGGTACAGTTCGCGACGGAGTTTTTCCTACTTTTCGTGGTCACTCACACAAATGCAAATCTCCTCTTATCCCTTGCGAACTGTACTTGTGACATTACTAGCTGTTGCCCGCGGCTCCGGTGTGGAATAGTTTTCTCAATCCTAATTTTCATGGAAACAATTACCGGAATATGCATTTCGCAACTAAGTATAGGCATTCCAAAGAATTGAAATCTATGCGTAATCAACACCTCAGTCTACCCTCTGAGAGACAAGGACTTGATTTTATGTTGTTGTTCGCAAAGTTCCGTATAAGAGCTGTTAACGAAGAGAATATTTATAGAGGCTCGAGACTTGATCAATTAACAGGGACTACTTCTCTGACAGTTCGCAGAGCGGTTCTATTTACCATAACAAGAATACTGTGATCGAATGATGCCCGTATACTTAAGTGGGGACCTTCTGTATGCAGCTGCATTTTAATCAATTTGTATCTTACCAATAAAGGCCCACGTACCTACATTTTATTACGTAGACGATTCAAATGTAAAATCTGTACCTAAATTAGTTGCGGCGCCAGCAAGAATGTCATCTTGGTATGGTTATCACTTAAATTAAGTGAACCAATCTTTAAAAGTACATCGTTTTGCATTTACTTTTTTTTTTTATTTAATGACTATGACATAACTATTATCGCGATAATATTAATCCATAGACACATAGGTACTTTTTTAAGTGGAACGCGATTGTGAGGTTTCTGCAGTAGGTATACCTAGATTAGATACATACCTTAGATATATCCTACCTGTTTTTTTTTTATTTTATTTTATATTTAGGTCGACAAATTGACGCCACCCGCCTGATGGTAAGCTGAGGCGACGTCTGGCAATTGAGGGCGACTCTCACAGTACACAGGAATACTATAGAGAGTGGCCCTCAACTTGACGACCCAGTAATGTGCCTCTTCACGCTTCGCTTAAAGAGCCCAGGGTTATATGTTGGAGGAAACACGTGCGCAGGCAGGGCGTTCCAAGCCACCATCGTTCGGCAGAGAAACGATCGTTTAAAACGCTCGGTTCTCGCGAAGACGGTTTCCACGGTATGAGGGTGACATCTCTGGCCGGCACGCGTTGTTCGGGATCGGAAGGGAGAGGGTGGGATCAGTTTGAAGAGCTCTTCAGAACACTCACCGTGGTAAATACGGTAGAACGCGGCCAAGGAAGCAATTGTTCGGCGCTGGGCTAGCGGCTCAAGGCTTCCCGTTACCTCCGGACAGTCTATAATGGGAACAGCGCGTCGCTGCATAGCGTCGAGTGCGTCCAGCAAATACTTCGCGGAGCCGTCCCAGAGGTGAGAGCAGTATTCAACGCAGGGTCTAATCTGCATTTTGTACAGCAGACACCTCTGGTGCGGTGTAAAGAATCGCTTTACCTTGTTCAGTATTCCTAGTTTCCGCGAAGCTAGCCCAATACATCTCTCAATGTATTTTGTGTTATTGAGCTCTCGACGAACGTCTATGCCAAGGATGTCTAGATTGTCCTTCATTGGTAATATTGCATTCTGAAGAGTGGGTAGGGGAAGGAAAGGGGTTTTTATTTCTCTACAACTTAGGTACCTATTCTGTGTCAGTTTCAATAAGGGCTAAAGCTCAGACTAGAAGAAGAATATAGACGGAACATGTAGAATGAACACGAAGCCAAATTACACTTTCAATGTGTGCGTGTGACTCCGATTTCCGTGTACCGATACCACTAACGGCGTGTGCGTAATGTTGCCAGCAAATGAAAAATCTCCAAAAAATCTTAGTGCACATATATGATGGATAATTAATATTTGTTATAGTAAATGTTATCTGCAATTATTTTATATCATTTACACAAATGATTATTATGATATGTGCCTAAAATGGGGAAGTGTTAAAATAATAGAAAACGTGATAAACACTGAGTAAACACACTTTAATTACTAGCTTTCAAAAAAAATCCCATAATTAAAATAATCCTTTTTAAGATGAATGACCAAAGCTCCATTCCAGTGTAAGTACAAGTTACAGTCAACAACAAAAGTTGATTAGCACAAAAATATTTATTATTCTTTTTTACATCCCAATGCATGTGCCACAGCAATGTACTAGTAATGTTAGAATACTCAAGGACAAAGTTAATATATTTCGTGTTTTGTTTATGATTTTGTGATCGGTTTAACAGCTATAGTGATCAACAGATAAGAATTATTGGTTAAGCTACTTTTGTCGTTGACTATACATGAAGTAGATATCAATAGTCGTTAGGTTAAGACTAAGGCCTTTGTAGTGTTAGACTGAAATTAAAATACTGACACAGTAACATAAATAAATTGGATCAGAACACAGGCTGGGAGGTCAGACACTGCTGTCTGACCTCCCAGCCTGTGTTCTGATCCAATTTATTTATGTTACTGTGTCAGTATTTTAATTTCAGTCTAACACTACAAAGGCCTCAATTCCAAGATTGCCGAAATACCCAAGCCACACATAGTAAGTAGATCCCGGACACAGATGTGATCGGGAGTTCGGGACTAACGCACGAATGATGATGATGATAATTAGAAACATCGAGCTTGTCAACATTGATGACACTGATTTTTTTTACTTAGTACTTTATAATTCCCATAAATACTGCAAAATATTTTGTGGAAATGATGAAAAAATTATGGCAACTCTGTATAGTATGGCGGAGGTTTTGTGTTCCTAGTTTGTGCAACTAAAATATTTAGAAAAATGTTATGAAATCTAATAAGAAATAGTTAATTACTTATGAAACGATAATCCAGCATTCTTCCTATGAATAGTTGAAGTGTTTTTACACCTTTTCACCACACAATACGGCATATTTATAATATTTTGTTCAACCGTGATCGCACGTGCGTACACACTGGTGTTCACAAAGGAGTGCGAGCGGAATGGTATCCCACTGCTATATAGTATCCCTTTTGGCGGCTTCACTCGCTAGTTCTATTCGTTTCGTCTATGTTATTCTTTTAGTCTGAGGGCTAAAGTACGTACTGGCTATTGTCATTACTTGTAACATTTCAGTAAAATTTCTAACATTCTGAATACCGCGTGAAAAACCTGCCATGTCCTGATTTGATCTTCCTGCAGGCCTAGCACAACCAGCGCGTTCGTAGAAAATTTCGGTCACACAACCAAATTAAAATATTTGTGCCTCATCATTGGTTGAATATGTCGATCGACTCAAGGTAAAACACCGACCATGTGTGTGTCGGGCCACGCATAGAATAGGGTTCGGTAGTCACCCGTAGTAGCCTCTATAACTCCTGAATTAACTGAGCTATCTAATCCGCTATAGTTTTCCTTAAAATCATGAATTTATTCAGGTTCTTCTCGCCAGCAATTTAGATTTTAGGGGGGAACTGTTTGGGGGGAAAGCCGAGGACGGACGGACGGACGGACGGACAGACATGATGAAACTATAAGTGTTCCGAGACTTTTACTACGGAACCCTAAAAAGAGAACCGAAGTACCAAGTATGAGGGACATCCCTAATTTATTTGGTATTTTACCACAGTGAAATGTTGGTAGGTACATACCAAACGTCATTTAGCCGTTGAATGTTGAAGATCGGAATACACCTAGAAAGGGCCATTCATTTGGAAGTTCAATGGGATTGAAACGAAGTATTCATACTGACATTGATATACGAGTATTACGCGACTATTATAGTACTTACAGAATGTCGAAAGGATGTGTGTTTAAATAACTTACAATGTTTATTTTTAATTATATAGAAAATATATTGTCCAAAACCTTCATTATTATTATTACAACTTGGCTTAAATTATTTAGTTCTAACTACGTAATGTATGTGTAGTGTAGTATGTGTTTTTTTTTTCACGGCATATTTTAGAGACTATTCAGTAACCGGGAACCTCCATATTTAAAAATACCAAGAGCCCATCATAAATGTTACTTGTGGGTCCCAAAGTGACATTATAAGAATGAACGAATTAGAGGTACCTATGTACTTTATACGTCTTTAAAAAATAGGCATCCATTCCATAAGTAGTTTATACAGGAAATATCAGCCTTTATAAAATGACTGTGGACTTTTAGCAAAGACATACGTTAAATTATTAAGTAGGTACCTACTAACCAGCAGAGCCGGGACGGTATTTTCTGGTAATAAATATACATGTAGTAGGTATAGTTTTTTTTAACATACTTATTATTTACAAACATTAAAAATCTATCTATAAAGGTAGACTTTCGAACTAAGCGTCACAGACGCAGCGTCTATAGCGACTGACGCGGGCGTCTGACAACACAGCGCACAGCGGCACTGTGACGTCACTGACGCCGCGTTAGTGTCGCTGAGCTTGAAAGTCGTTGCTTAAAACATACAATTTTACGGAACATCTATCTGTCGCTCTGTCGCGTCGTCACAGTCGCGGCGCCACTGACGCTATAGACGCTTGGTTCGAAAGTCTACCTTTATGGTACCTAATATACCTACCTACGTACCTATGTAAGTACTTATATACTATTCCGTGGTCGTACGTACCACAGTCAACGTCGTGTTCTTTTGCCGCCCCCATTCTAAAATCACAGATTAAAATAGTTACAAAACTTAAAAGTAACGATAGTATATTCTATAAACTCCCACACATGTCCCTTAGCAATCAACCTCACCCAAACTCACCAAATTCACCCTCGCAAAAGTTTCTCCTTGTCGGTATTTCATTAACAATGAATATAATGTTATTCCATGGGTATAATTTTCGAATTTACTTAACATCTTACTCGACTTAGAGGGGAGGAGGATAATACGTTATTATCTAATTATGGTTGTTATGGGATATCTTGAAGGTTTGATCCCCCTCTTTCAAAACTATTGCAGAAAATGAGCATATTTGGTTATTACATCATAAAAATATCGGTACTAGGTATATAGTGTCTCTAAATCTTACAAACTTGGCAGAGAGATTATAACTGTGACGCGCTGTGGATATAGTGGTAGATTATTTTGTGAATATTTTTAGGCATTATTATGTACTGGCGGACGCCCGCGGTTTCGACCGCTTGACAAATTACATACACAAAAACCTTCCTCATGAACCACTGAGCAGTTTTAAAGATCTATGCATACATACGGATGGAAGTGCCTTTTTTTATAATATTTAGTGATTGCGATGATTATTGTTATATAGTTGAATAGAAACTTTTACTAGACTGAAGAGAAAATAAGTAAACAAAGCGACCTCTAAGAGCAGTGAACGTCGAAAGGGTTCCGCTCGTAAAATAGGGTAGCAATGAAAAGGGATCGACTCCAAGGTATTCAACTACTAAATTCTCAAAGGATTTCGGAAGGTGCTAGTTAAATGATTACCCCATGACCCTTATATTTTATTGTAAGGACTTAATTTTAAGTTATTTTTTAATTATTCTCGCATTTCGTGTAGGCTCAAGACAGTTTATGATACGGTTAGTTATGTGCGATGTATAATTTAGATAGGGTTTTGAATGACATTGCTGCAAATTATGCAACGCTAAAGATTACTTTACAAACTTAAAAGCCTTCCAGCCAGTATTTTTAACCCACTTTCAAAAAAAGACGAGATTCTCAATTCGACTGTATGTTTTTTTTATGTTTGTTGGGACTAAGTTCCTTATCGCGCGTTGCGAAAGGGGGCTAGAAGGAAAAAATTAAGACCAAAAGTTGGAACGACACTTTTTGCTATAGTTGTAAGCCGTGCGACGTGCGCGTGTTTCTTTGTCTGTCAATATATTTATAATGTATATATACAGGGTATTACGTAAGGGTTATATCAACCCGAAGACACCCACATCAGCTGGTCGAAAAATCATTCAAACATTTTTACCAAATAAAATACTCTTGTTTGAACAACACTAGCTAAAATCAGCTGATTCGGTCATTGACATCAAGTATAGGTAGTACAAATAAAGCGCGCCTGTGAAAATTTGTTTTTAGTAATTGTCTTTTAGTAAGTACGTCAAGCACTAGTGTTGGGAAACGTTTGTTTTGATTTGAAATAACGCATAAAACTTTTTTTATGATGAACTTTTTTATTCTTGTTTCGCGGTCGAAACATATCAAAAGGCGTTCTGGGCGATCAGCTGATGGGGGTGTCTTCAGGTTGATATAACCCTTATGTAACACCCTGTATATGTATATACCTATATATATAGGTATATATATATATATATATATTATATTTATTTTTTTATTAATCGAAAGGAAAGAAACAAACTTCGTTCCATCCGGGTGTACCTTGACACCTCTCAAGTTTTTTAATAATATTTTATCCTCATATCTTTGTACTAGCTGAACCGACTTTGATTTTTTTTAAATTGAAAGCTACTACTTACCAGGTGGTCCCATTTCAATTTGGTCCCATTTGGTAATTTGAAGTCGTTTTATGTGTCAATTTTTGAAGCATTTTTACTAAATCATAACTCAAAACCTTACTGTATACTTTTCTAATGGACATAAAAGATATTCATAATGGAGCTAGGTTGAGGTTGGTAATGACTTGGCATCCTTTCTACCTGGGTGGTCGCTTGTGTATAATTTATACCCTAGCCATTAAGTTCTTCAAGTTTTAAGAACAAGAAAAGTCTTCGCATATTATTTATTATTATTTTATTAATTACAGTTATTTGTGCTTCTGATAAACTTCGCACCGCCTTAGAATCTAATGACGATATATACATACAAGTAGGACATACAATTTAAGTGTCTGTTTATAATTCGAAATAAACAGGTTTTCACTAAATGCATATTTAAGTTTGTATGGTAACTACATAATAAAACAATTATCATTAATTCTCTTTGTCTGTTTCAGATATTATCTGTTTGTCCAGTTAATATCTGAAACAGCTGGAGTGATGAAAATAACCCACTAGTTCAGTTCAGTTGTCCAGTTCAGTTGACTGAACTAGTGCAAATATGTGATGTGAACATACGATTTTCTGGCAGACAGCTGATGTTTTATAACATTTTAACTCATGAATGTACGTGTTTCCGAGAGAATTTATGTTAAAGTGCTAAAAGTTTTTTTTTGATGTATCTTCTCTACAAGTATAGTTTTATTATACCGTGGGGTATAATTAGATAGGTCTTTGAAAACATTGACAGGTTGCTAAGCCACTTTTTTGAATTTGTATCCGTTTGTCAAAAAAATCAACTTTAAAGCGCTTTCTTTTGTTTTAACAATAACAGTCCCCCCTAACCCTCTAAAAGCTAAACGACGGGCTCAAAGATATTAAAAACGTCTCAGAACTCCCTCTTCCTCTCGGCCGCCTTCTTCTGCTGGAGACCATGGTTCGTATCATGGCCTCCAACAAGTATCCACGACCAGATCCTTTAACCTTACATAGGCCATTATGTAAATTTTGCAATTACTAAGATATTACTCGTCTAATATTAATGGCAAAGTGTATATATATAAATACTGCAATTAACTAAAAGTGCATTGAACTGGAATAGCTAATTTTAATACAAACTTGATTAAAGTCTACGATGAAACTAACCCTTGTGTTAAATTATTACAAAATTGATTTGTACACCTGTGCGAACGCATTTCGAGGGGTGGCGATGGCGGGCTTATTTGTCAATAATATTGCTTAGTAAGTAATTTATATTAGGGGAAGTCTAATCGATACCGCAGCAGTTATCATAAATAATAATATTTTTTATTGTACATATCAAGCACAAACTTAATCTAAATAAGAATACAGGTGTTAAAAGTAGTTTGTACAAAGGGTTTATCGAATAGACAGAACAACATACTGTAATAGATAATATCTCTAGGTAGTACCTTATATGAAAAGTGACCATGGTCATTTCTATGCAGTGTAAGTACGTGTACCTACGCAGTTTTCCATAGTTTTTCAGAACATAGTTTGACACTATGGTACCCAACTATTAAATTGAATTCTTGGCAACGAGGGTAGAAGGACGAACAAAAACTGTCGTCGGTCAATTTCAAAGTTGGGGATATCCGTAAAACTAAGTAAAACTTCAGAGAAAAGGAATGGAAAAAACCTAGTTTTATTGACAATACGTTTAGTATGCAAAGTCTCTTTTTTGAAATACATGGGGCACACTAAAAGTTTTGCACTTCTAGCTATCGGAACTATTTGAATGTTATATTTTTTTAACCGTTGCACCCTTCTTAGTAATAAAAAAAAGCAATTGGCGGGAAATCATTTGTCAGTTGTTTTTTATCACACATCAAAGTTCTACGTATGCAACGAAAATAGAATTAAGTCGAAAAGATTTTAGAGCGATGATTTTTTATGATTTTAAAAGTTCTCTCTATCCGCAAGACTGTGTCGCTCGTCTTCAAAATGCTTTTGGGAGAGAAGCACCTTGTTTGAGCACCGTGAGGCGATGGTTTGCTGAATTTGAGAGAGGTCGAGTTTCTTTACATGACGAATTTCGTGAAGGGCGGCATTCAACTGCCGTCAACGAAAATAATGTGGCTACTGTTAAGCGGTTAATTGAAGAAAACCCGCTGATTACCTATGAGACAATTCGAGGACTATTGGGGATTGGTATGAGTCAAATCCAGAAAATTTTACACGAAGAATTGAAGTTCGGAAACTTAGTTATCGTTGGATCCCTTATGAACTGACAGCGGAGCAGAAGCGGGTTCGCGTGGAATGGTGCTCACAGATGCTACTGAAGTACGACCACGGACATTCTAATGCTGTTTATGACATTGTCACAGGAGACGAAACGTGGATTTATTGTTTTGAACCCGAAAAAAAACAGCTATCTTGAGAATGGGTGTTTGAAAATGAGAACAAGCCAACAAAAGTGAGGCAGGCGAGAAACGTTGGTAAAAATTGATCGCGTTTTTTTCTTAGCTACGGGTCCCATCTGTACAATTCCACTTGAAGATCAAAAGAGTGTTAATGCCGAGTGGTATTCTACCATTTGTTTACCCAGGGTGTTAGAAAAAGTTCGCGAAAGACGACCCAAAAGCCGCGTTCTCCTACATCATGACAACGCTTCTTCACACACGGCCAAAAAAACAAAGTCATTTAGCTTCCGAAAAAGTACAACTCGTCACCCATCCTGCGCATAGCCCCGACCTAGCACCCTGTGAATTCTGTATTTTCCCCAAAATCAAAGCTTTGATGAGAGGTTTCACTTTTACCAACTCCGAAGAGGCAGTGATAGCGTTCAAACAGCACTTAGAAAACATGCCTTCAGATCTGTGGTCCTCCTGTTTTAAAAAATGGTTCGAACGCATGAAAAAATGTTTAAAATGTAAAGGAGAGTATTTTGAAAAGCAATAATAAATATAAATAATAAATATATTAGGACAATGCACACAACGCCATCTAGTCTCAAACTAAGCAGAGCTTGTGATATGAGTACTAGATAAACTGATATAAATACTAATATACATTTTTTTTTTGTAAATACATACATATTATACATAGGAAACATCCAGACTTCGGTACAAACGCATATGTCATCACACAACGTTTGTCCCGACCGGGAATCGAACCCGAGACTCCGGCGTCGAAAGCCGATGCACTACCGACCACGCCACCGAAGAATAAACATAATATCCTGGTTTTAACATGTTGTTTTTTTAAGTTACGTAAAACTTATAGTATAGTATATTCTAATTGTCTTGAAATTCGCAAAAAATAATCTAATTTAAAAATAGACCCACCTCAGTCCTGAGAGAGATACATAAGAATAAAATGTATGAGCATAACAATTACCTACCTTTCTATATTTTTTATTAAGTTAAACATTAATTAAATTAAACACTTTCGTTATAAATTCGTTATAGCAAAACGTTTTAGCAAAGTGTAACTTTCATCTGTGCCCCAAAGCTCAGTCGTCCTTTTAGTAGACTGACATTATTCATGTTTCGACTACCCATATTATAATATAAGATTACCTGTATCTTACTTGTACTATGCTCTATACCTGTAGTCTACAATAACAATGGGCAGTCGGGTTGACAGCAGAATAGGGCCTGTGTCAAGAATACGGACACCGTGAGTGTGGTTTGTGACGGTACATGGCGAAAAAAGTATGGAGACGTGAGGGTAGATGAAGATAACTCCACTTCCCGGTCTCGGAGACGGAGGGCAGCCATCGGATGGACTAGTCAGTCTGTGACCACGGCCGGTGTAACCTGGTCGAAACGTCAGGCAATAAAATAAAAAGGTATGTACCCAAAGGTGCTATCCCGTGTAAAAAATTAATTAAAGTCTACAATATTTCTATAACTTACTGTCGAACACAATATACAATAAAGATAGGATAAATTCAATTTACTCTGTTTAAGAACTTTTTAATAACAAAAAGCAACATAAAGCGAGTTAACGAAGCTGCCTGTGATAAAATTCAGTATTTATTACTTTCTATAAATGGCATGTAAACACTTGGTGCAATCTACGGCCGTAAACAGATTGGGAATTTACCTCCGCGTATGAGAAGTCGCAGGGCGCTTGTTAGAGTTCAGCTCGGTTTCTTGGAATTTCCCAGTAAAATAACTACTATAATTGAGATACAATCCTCTTATGTGCTTGTACTTTACTTGCTAACGTAAACCGGATATATAAAATTAATTGAGTACTAAGCTTTGCAAGTCTGCGGTCGACTCGAACCAGTCTCTTCAACTTTAAATGAAGCTTTCCGAAGCTTCACTGCTCAACTCTCAAGCTCAAGCTTAATAAGAAATTTTTACACACACGTCTGATCACATTATTATCACCGTTCGAGTGCTAAGTGCACGTTGCATCTAGTTAATTAAAGCCGCGTTTTGATATATGGTGTATGGTGTACGAGTATTCTATTTAAAGGATAAAAAGGTCAACTATTCGTAGAAATATAATAATATCTAATGGTGGAAAAATATCATGATTGTGATATCCCGTTTTAGAAGCCAAAATTGTCAAAATAGAGTAACACCAAGCCTCACTTGCAAGTGATATACTTACCTGCAGATAAACGGCGAGCCTTTTGCCAAGTATAGTTCAAGCAATAGGCTTTATATCTGACTCTGTCTACCCCTTCGGGAAAGCAGACGTGATTGTCTGTATATTAAAACTTTTGGAATTACCTTAAACGAGTTTCTCAAACAATAAACTAAGAGTTACTTTAGTTACTAGGTACCCCGACCCGTACCTAGTTCTTCCTTAGTTTTTTATACTTACCTACGTGTACGTGACAACTTTATGTAACACCTGACCTATTTATTTGATATTACATATCTACTTTAAAAAAATGAGGAAAAAGCCTGTGTTAATAATCTGCAGCAAGAGGCCTGAGTACGGAGGTGAGAGACTCTTGAGAGTTGCTATCGTTGAATTATATTTTCCACTTACTCTCAAATATCCATCCAATTTGCAAGTCAGTGATGTATGAATATATGAATAAAGTATTATAAGTCTCAAGCATTTTCAGTCCGTGTATAGTTCTTAGTCTTCTCTCTCCCTCTCTTCTTATATCTCTAACCTTAAAAGTCTTGTCTAGTTAGATTGTAGGTCACTGTAACAATAACAGTTGCCTACAATGACAAAGAACTTTATTTTTATTCTGTCGAACATTAACATTTCTCATCACCGTTGTAGAAAGACCACCCACCATGATTAATTGTAGAGTGTCCATGCTTTGATCGAAATACCTTTTTCATTAAAAAGAAACTTAATTCACATCAGATAAAATAGTACCTACCGTCTTAACTAGAGTACAGATGTTGTTCCATACAAATAAATGCTGTGATTGTTATTTACGTAAACTTCCCAATAGAAATAGTGTTCCCTTTTTTATTCCGCGCCCCAAGGCCACGGCCTAACCAGAGGCGCTCGGCGATGGACGGACGTACGTGCGGCTGGGCCTCTGGTTAGAACTAGAAGAATTTCCAGTGGCGAATAGTAATAGTGTAGTACATTTTTCTTTCCACATACAGTCTGTGTAAATGCATTGGGGTACAAAATTATTAAAATACTTAGGTACCTTAAAGATCTATTTCGCAGCTAATTATCCGAGACGCCCAGGACTTTAATTAGCTGTCCCATAGCGGCTGGCACGTAAGATTTTCTTGCTTTTCGTCAACATTTCATCGCAAGGCAACGGGTTCATAAAAATGTGCCCGGTGATGACAATATGCTTGCTCCTTATTATGTGGGGACTAAAAATACTGGCACATTGTGGGTGTGTAATGCACTTCTGCCTACCCCTTCGGGGAAATAGGCGTGATATGTGTGTGTGTGTGTATTAAGATATATGATATTATGATTACTATAAAAGATGGAGCCACAAACAAAGCACAATAAATGATCTTTCCAATTTAGTTTAGTTAGTTTTTTATTTATTTATTTGATACATAGTTTCTCTTGTATTTGTATTTATTGTAAACATACGATAATCTTGGTCACCCTACAATACGCCAAGATTGGCTTTATTATTAAAATGACAGCTGATTACAATGCTGTGGCTGTGGGATACAGTTGTCATAGCTCATCATAATTTTGTTTATGTTTTAAAATACTCGTACCTTTTGCTGACAACGTGTGTATTGCGTGTGTCATGCCTGACTGTACATACTATTATTATAAACATTACTTACGAGATATAAACAGTATTATTGTTTTAATTTCTGTTCAAGAGAGAACAGTAGATAGATGAAAGTAGAATATTCTAGATTGAGTTTATGTAGTTGCATTCCTGTAGGTCTATTCAGGTAACACCACATAGGCATCTGCACTATTTAGTAAATCACTGCAATATCCTACTAATATTATAAACGCGAAAGTTTGTGAGTATGTACGGATGGATGGATGTTTGTTACTCTTTCACGTAAAAACTACTGAATGGATTTTAATGAAACTTTACAATAATATAGCTTATGCATCAGAATAACACATAGGTAGGCTACAATTTATAAAGATAATGTGTGAATTGTTCAAAATATGACGATAAGTGTCAAGTAAGTAGGAAGCGATGATGACAAACCGAGTGCGCGATACTACGGGAACGGGAAAAAAATCAAATTACCACGCGGACGAAGTCGCGGGCGACCACTAGTCCAGATATAAATCAGACTTTTCCTGAATATCCACAATAATGACTGCTTCAGTGGCGTGGTCAATATCCTCTTTTGACGCCGGAGTCTCGGACTCGGTTCCCGGTCAGGCTAAACTGTGTGTGAAGACAGGTACGTTTGGTACCGAAGTCTGGATGTTTCCTATGTATAATAATATGTATATATTTACAAAAAAAATGTAGATAAGTACTTATATCAGTTTATTTAGTACTCATGTCACAAGCTTTGCTTATAGTCTGCGACTAGATGGCGTTGTGTGAATTTCTAACATATAAAAAAATAAAAATAAAATAAACAAAAAATGTCGTGTAGAGCCCCAGTACTTACTTATATCAATTTAAAATTTCATAAAATTATTAGCAATAAAACGAAGCAAGCTAAGTACATCAATTTCGAAGTTACAAGGGTGGTGCGGCGTTGACATAGTTGCTAATACAAAAACAAATAGGGTTTCACCCCAATCACGTAATATCCGAGTATCACCCCTTACCCCCTTCTCAAAATTTAGAGCCTGAAGTAAACAGAATAATCAAAGGCTTCCTAAATGTGTAAATAGAGTATTAGTTCTGAATAACATTAACGATATTTTGCTACGGATTATTTACGCCTATACTGTATTAAATCGTACAAGGAGCTTAAAATTCTAGTAGTAGTACAATGGGAGCCTTATTGCATAGAGCAATTTCTGATCGGATTGCCTACCTCTCTTCTGGTATCTATAATATCTATACTTAATTTGATCGTTTGTGAAAAATCGCTGCCTAATTATAAGAATAAATACATAGCATCATGCCTTTTTCCCCGAAGGGGTAGGCAGAGGTGTGCAAACACACCCGCATCTCGCCAGCTATGTTAGTTCCCATGTAATAGGGGGCGAGCCTATTGCCATTTACCGGGCACAAGTTCCAGACTCTGGGATAATTGTCTGGGTAAAATTCTAAAGAGAATTATACATTATCCACCAGACCCGGGAATCGAACCCGAAACCTCGAGCGTGGCAGTCCGTACATAGTACCATTGTGCCACCGACGTAGTCTGTAAGTGTCTGTAGTCTATAAGAATAAATAACAAAACATATTGATTCTGGGTTATCTCTATTACATCCTGTAGTATATTATACTGCTAGCTTATCAATTAATTTAATAGACTAGCTGCTACATGTTTATAGGGGGCTCATAGTCCGAGTCCGTGAGACCCTACAAGGCATACCGTGTAACTTTTGGTCACCAGACTTGCTGAGGGTTAAAGCGAATAGGGTCATCAATCAACTAATCCCTGAGTAACATATGCTAGGTACTTTTGATCCCGTTAATGTGTTCCCACGGGAACCTGCAACCAGAAAACTGTATCACGCGGGCGGAGCCGCGGCGAACAGCGAGTATTTTATAATCTACGTAAGTATAACGTCGGTTTTGGACATTCTCACACGACGTCATCTAGCCCAAATTAAGCTAACCTAACCTACGAGTATAAGCTTGTGCTTTGGGATCTAGACGACTGATAAACGTAAATATTTCTAAATACATACATATATTATACATAGAAAATATCCAAACTCCGAAATAAACATTTATTGTGGATCGCACAAATAATTTCATTCGACCCGTAATCCAACCTGGGACCTAAGGTACGGCAGTCGCATACTCACTCATATTAATTTTTAATAGCTTTTATTAGTAAAAACTGAATGTCGGCATCTCTTTACATAGTTTAAAACAAAGTCGCTTTTCCTGTCTGTCTGTCCCTATGTATGCTTAGATCTTTAAAACTACGCAACGGATTTTGATTTGGTTATTTTTAATATATAGAGTGATTCAACAGAAAGGTTTTAATGTATTATACATGTATAATATAATACCGATTATTTTAGAGGTTTCTAATGTAATGTCGTAAATAAACACATTTTATTGCGCTTTCATTGCAAACGCTGACGAAACCCTACGAGACCGATCAAAATAATGTACTACAGTATTGTACACCATAGAAAGGTCTACAAAAAAGTCCGCAAAAGCATATGTCTATCTCTTAAGGTGTTTCGCACAGCTCACTTGGCTTACTGGAGTCATACTTCACTGATAGAGTACAAAAAGTTAACGTTAATGGCACCGACGCGTCTGGCGCCTCATTAGTCATGGGAGTACCCCAGGGCTCGATATTAGGACCCCTTTTATTTTTAATATACGTAAATGATCTACCTTACTTCACTAAAAATCTTTGTGAAATAGTATTATTTGCTGATCATTAATTTTTAAAAGTGATAGACGAAAAGTAGAACTTCACGATGTAAATAATACCCTTTCGGAAATACTGCATTGGTTCACAAGTAACAACTTGCTGCTCAATGCGAAGAAAACAAAATGTGTAAAATTTACTATACCCAATGTTAGACAGGTGGATACTCATATTACTATGAATAATGAATTAGTTCAAATAGTCAATACCACAGTTTTTCTTGGAATAACTTTAGATAGTAAACTGCAATGGGGTTCTCATATCACAGCCTTGGCAGGGAGACTTAGTTCGGCTGCCTATGCGGTTAGAAAGATAAGGTCACTGACTGATGAAAAAACGGCACGATTAGTTTATTTTAGCTACTTTCATAGCGTTATGTCATATGGTCTGCTGCTATGGGGCTCAGCTGCCGATATTGAGACAATATTCATATTACAGAAACGAGCTATACGAGCAATCTATAGACTCGGACCCCGTGACTCGCTGAAAGAACTATTTAAAGAAATTAATATTTTAACCGTTGCTTCTCAATATGTTTACGACAACATCGTATATGTACGGAAGAACATAGAACTCTTCAAAAAAAGATCCGACAACCATAATTATAATACAAGAAATAAAAATAAACTGGCAATGACAAAAATTAGACTTCATAAAGTTGGTAATTCAGTAAAAATATTTAATAAAATTCCGCAGGATTTGGTTGACATGCCTCTTAATAAGTTTAAAATAGTAGTGAAAAAACGTTTGATTAAGAAAGGCTATTATAATGTAGACGAATATCTTAATGATAAAAATGCATGGTCACCCTAATCTGCTGTTGTTAGCCACTCGTACAATACAAATTGTAACACAATGTAAACAAAACATTATTAAAAAAGAAAATGGATAATCTACCTGAGTTTCTTGCTGGTATCTTCTCAGGAGAACCAACTTACCGAACCAGCGAAAGAATCATTTTCAAATGGTTATTTATGTAATTAATTTAGTATTTTTATAATAGTGCTTGACATAAAATTGTAAAATTTTGATATTCATATGTGCTCTTTATGTGCCTAAACTGAATAAATGAAATTGATTCTTTGATTCTTAAGGATAACTCACAGTAACCATTTTTATCTTTTATAAATGACAAAAAAATAATGTGTCATTTGCCAAGCTATTTTTAACAATGCAGTATTATTCCTTATCTAATTGAATACTTTACATACGTTGTGCATTTAATTTAGACCAAAATTGCCATTCAAACCATATAATTTTGACGAATGACTTAAGAGATATCTCGTGATGAAAGAAAAATAATAGCGCGGCGACGCGGCCGGGCGGTGGTGGCCAATAACGGCAGTGAACACAAAGCGATTTTAAACAATCTATACCTACTTATAATAAATCTGTAGAAGTGAAAATTCTGTACATTGAAAATATCAAAAAAATAAATGATAGGGGATGTTACTAGACCGAAACCGAACCCAAAAATGTGCTTATAAAAAATTTTGTCTGTCTGTCTGTCTGTTTGTTCAGGCATCACGCAAAAACTACCGGTTCGATGACGATGAAACTTGGTATAATTATTCTTTAATATCCTGGGCACCACACTGGGTACTTTTAATCCCGGAAAAGTATATACAATAAAAAACAAACTTAATTTTGCGATTCGATCCCTAGACCCGATTACTATACCAACCGCAAATAATAAGTTTGTCTTAGGGTTTTTTTTTTATATTGGGTTCGCCAAATTTACGCCGCCCGGCTGGTGGTAAGTCGTGACGACGTCTAGCGATTGTGGGCCACTCTCACAGCACATAATACTATGGAGAGTGGCCCTCAACTTGACGACCTACTGATGTGCCTCTTCACGCTCCGCTTAAAGAACTCAGGATTATATGTGGGAGGAAACACGTGCACATGCAGGGCATTCCAGGCCACTATCGTTCGGCAGAGAAACGAACGTTTAAAACGTTCGGTTCTCGATAACATGCTATCCACTGTGTGGGAGTGGCATGTCTGCCCGGCACGCGTTGTTCGGGATCGGAAGGTCTTCTTTCCGATCCTTTCGAGGGTGGGATCAGATTGAAGAGGAGGTCACTCAGGGGCGCTGCACACGGCTAAGGCACTATAATATTTTAACTTAAGATACAATATCGCTCGCCGTACAATTCAATGGACTATCACACACGACGAAGATTATAAATAATATTTCATATTTTCGTATCTTAAGATGATTTTTTATGGTATAACAGAAGAAATAATAGAAGATATAATAGATAAACTGTTGTAGGGGGCCTTTATGAACGCTATAAAACCCAAAACAATGATTTTTAGAACTTTTGTCTGTTTGTCTGAATGTTTGAACACGCTAATCTCAGAAACGGCTTAAACGATTTGAATTTTTGATTTGAATTTGCGGTTTGGTTTTCAATCGTTTCACAAATAAAAAAGTTATGTAGATCTAAAGTAACATGCAGGCGGAGCTGCGGGCAACAGCTAGTAATCAATAAAGGAAAGTCATTTTACCCTGTGATAATAGGAGGCCTTTGGCTGTTTCGATATTCTGTTCAGAAATTTATGTATCTTTTTGGCCCTTTAACACAGAATATCATAAGTAATAGTTTAAAAGAATATTATAAGTAGGTAGTTCAGTACCCAAAAAGCATATAATCATCTTGAATACTTTATACTTGTCCTAAAATAACCTACCCGTGTGTTAAAGTAGTGAGTAATCTAAACAAAAAGGGGTCATAGTTGCTCAAGTATTACATTTACAAGACCTACCTATTCATCCAGACGTTTTGTAAGTAGTCAAAATTATGATAATTACAAATCTTCTACAATTTATGCATCATCATCATCAATGGTTTTTGCGGCAAAACCAAATAATGATATGACTTAGCAAATTTTGGACACCTTGGTAAAGGAATTCAATTTTTATTGAAATTATAACTTTGTAAGATATTCTGCAATAACGTAATTTTTCTAAACTCACTTTTTTATATTTAGGTCGACAAATTGACGCCACCCGTCTGATGGTAAGCTGAGGCGACGTCTGGCAATTGTGAGCGACTCTCACAGTACACAGGAATACTATAATAATATATAATAATAATAATAATTGTTTATTTTTTGCAATCCACAAACTAAAACTAAAACATTTGAAAGTTGAAGATGGTATGGACAATATTCAGTAGTTTAGAGTGTGGATAGCTGGTGCCTGTGGTAGGTAACGAGACCTGAATTACAGGTCACCAGCGCCCCACTGACAGATGTAAAAAACTGACCACAATCAGCCCATGTAGCAACAAAAATCGTACATTACACAAAACAATGATATTTACACGGATTTCTGTAGCAAGTGTGAATGTTTGCGTTAGTGTGTATAAATGTGTAGGGATGTGTAAAAGAGAAAATAAATTTAAAAATTAAAGAAAGTATAAATTGATAAATTGAACTAAAATTAGGAGGGTACAACCAACAGTTCCTCAATAATCAAATAGGTTTGCTGGAGTAGCCAGGCTCTAACCCTCACCCTACAGTTGTGGTAATTAAGAGAGACTATAGAGAGTGGCCCTCAACTTGACGACCCAGTAATGTGCCTCTTCACGCTTCGCTTAAAGAACCCAGGGTTTTATGTTGGAGGAAACACGTGCGCAGGCAGGGCGTTCCAAGCCACCATCGTTCGGCAGAGAAACGAACGTTTAAAACGCTCGGTTCTCGCGAAGACGTTTTCCACGGTATGAGAGTGACATCTCTGCCCGGCACGCGTTGTTCAGAATCGGAAGGGAGAGGGTGGGATCAGGTTGAAGAGCTCTTCAGAACACTCACCGTGGTAAATACGGTAGAACGCGGCCAAGGAAGCAATTGTTCGGCGCTGGGCTAGCGGCTCAAGGCTTCCCCTTTCCTCCGGACAGTCTATAATGCGTACAATCGTATCACTTGTACAATTACACTTATTTATTAACTTGACAGGCCTTGCGGCATCATCAAAGCCGATGAATAAGTAGGTATGACATGTTTGTTAACCGGAGGCGCTCGGCAATGGACGTAGGTGCGGCCGTGGCCTTGGGCCGCGGATTGAAAAAAAAAAATAAAAAAAATTTGGTATGACATGTGCTTAGGGCGACACGTGTCCAGAAGTGTTATCTATTTTCTGTTTTCAATAAAATGAGAAATCGTGGTTTTGTAAATACACACCTACACTATCACGCCTATATCTTTGAAGGGATAAGCAGACATACTTTACACACCCACACTTTGCCAGTAGTTTTTTCCATAATTTACCTATAGGTAGGTATAACATTCGATAGTTCATCTGTAGTCAGCTGTAATTGTCCATTACAGTTGTTTGCAGTGTTTCTAATAAGAATCTGGAAATATAACTCGGTTTGGTTTATGTCGCGTAAATAGTGCCATGAATGTTTAAATAGTGTTTAGGGCCACAGAATTCAATAAGTAGTTGTATATACAGGCCGCGAGGCGTAAGCGGAGCTTTGCATTTGTGTGAGTGCAGTGTACGTGAACGTATATGTGACCTCTTTTACACACACATGTGTTGTACACACAGCTACGAAAAGAGTTTTTACTCTAATTTTCGTGGTCATTTAAACAAATGCAAAGCTCCGCTTACGCCTCGCCACCCGTACCAGTGATTACTACAAATTTAGTACAGTAGGGTTTTTTAAGACAAAAAGCGTTATTGGGTATTCCATTGTAATAGGGCCGCCTGCGTCTATAACAGCGTCACATCTGCTGCGCATGGAATTTACAAGGACTTCGCAAAGATTTGAACCCCGTAATAAATGCTAAAAAAAGGACTTTTGTTTTAAAAAACAGTACGTACCATTGGTCAAATAAATAATGGGCGGGCCGGGTCAGTATGACCACATGCAAGGGAAAAAGTTTCAAAATTGCTCAAGTTTTAACTTTGCTGATAGTACTTATATCAAAGGGATAGCTTATATTTAATACGCTGCAGCCTGTGATGTTGTTGTCTATACCTAGCACGTATAGGTAATTGAAAACTCAAAATCGGTTTTACCTATAATACGAGTACCTAGGTACTTACCTACGTTATTAGTTATACGTAGGTCACACTATAAGTTTTGCGTAACTTAAAAAAACAACATGTTAAAACCAAAATATTATGTTTATTGCTTTTCAAAATACTCTCCTTTACATTTTAAACATTTTTTCCTGCGATCGAACCACTTTTTAAAACAGGAGGACCAGAGATCTGAAGGCATGTTTTCTACGTGCTGATTGAACGCTATCAATTCGGAGTTGGTCAAAGTGAAACCTCTCATCAAATCTTTGATTTTGGGGAAAATACAGAAATCACAGGGTGCTAGGTCGGGGCTATGCGCAGGATGGGTGACGAGTTGTACTTTTTCGGAAGCTAAAAATTATTTTGTTTTGTTGGCCGTGTGTGAAGAAGCGTTGTCATGATGTAGGAGAACGCGGCTTTTGGGTCGTCTTTCGTGAACTTTTTCTAACACCCTGGGTAAACAAATGGTAGAATACCACTCGGCATTAACACTCTTTTGATCTTCAAGTGGAATCGTACAGACCTGTAGCTGAGAAAAAAACGCGATCATTTTTTTACCAACGGTTCTTGCCTGCCCACTTTTGTTGGCTTGTTCTCATTTTCAAACACCCATTCACAAGATTGCTGTTTTTTTTTTCGGGTTCAAAACAATAAATCCACGTTTCGTCTTCTGTGACAATGTCATAAACAGCATTAGAATGTCCGTGGTCGTACTTCAGTAGCATCTGTGAGCACCATTCCACGCGAGCCCGCTTCTGCTCCGCTGTCAGTTCATGAGGGATCCAACGACAACAAAGTTTCGGAACTATCAATTCTTCGTGTAAAATTTTCTGGATTTGACTCATACCAATCCCCATTAGTCCTCGAATTGTCTCATAGGTAATCCGCGGCAGTTGAAGACGAATTTCGTGAAGAGCGGCCTCTTCACGAAATTCGTCATGTAAAGAAACTCGACCTCTCTCAAATTCAGCAAACCATCGCCTCACAGTGCTCAAACAAGGTGCTTCTCTCCCAAAAGCATTTTGAAGACGAGCGGCACAGTCTTGCGGAGAGAGAAAACTTTTAAAATCATAAAAAATCATCGCTCTAAAATCTTTTCGACTTATTCCATTTTCGTTGCATACGTAGAACTATGTGATAAAAAACAATTGACAAATGATTACCCGCCAATTGTTTTTTTTTATTACTAAGAAGGTTGCAACGTTTAAAAAATATAACATTCGAAATTCAAATAGTTCCGATTAGCTAGAAGTGCCAAACTTTTAGTGTGCCCCATGTATATATAACACAAAGTCGCCCGTTCCCTATGTATGCTTAGATCTTTAAACCTACGCAACGAATTTTGATGCGGTTTTCACCAATGGATAGAGTGGTTCTCGAGGAAGATTTTGTGTAAGTTAGGTTAGTGTAGGCGTCCGCTAGTAGAATATAAGTGAAAGTAAAAACATGAAGTCTGCTTTATAGAAATGTGAAAATCCTATTCGTTTCCAAGATGTAAAACTCGTTTCAAGCCCAAGATAATTTGTTTTTCAACTAATATTGGGTCATCCCCCTCTATTCAAAGGGCGAAAGGTGAAAGGGCGCAGACGAACGTCTTTGGAGGCTAAATTATCAAATTAGTGCAATACTTGTACTTACAAATCTGGCGTGAGATTAAATTTTTGGATTCTTGATTCTAATGAAAATCGCTCGCGTAATTAATGCTTTTAGTTTAAATTGAGGAAGTGAAAAAAGTTTCTCAAGATAGTAAGTTAAAATTCATAGTCTAGTCTGCTTACTATACAAAGGATAAAAGGCGTGATATTGTGTATATGTATTATGTTGATTTTACCTAAACATAAATATATTAACCGATTTGAGAACTCCTGAAGTCCGTTAATATAACAATCAACAACTCGTCTGTGCTGTATTGTATCGTGTAATAGTAAAATAATTCATACACATAATATGGTACTTTCACGTCTATTTCTTCGAAGGGTAGGGCAAAAGGCATAGGTACTACACGCCTTAATTTCGCCAATTAGGTATATTGTTAGTCCCATGTAACAGGGACGAGCCTATAGCTTACTAGGAATTTTTATTTTGACCAGAGCCTCATCTGGATGTCAACAGGTGCACCACTTGCAGGCGAGGCTGGTCTGGGCTCTTAAGATTTAGGTAGGTCGCCGGATGAACCCCAATATGTATTTCTTTGTCAATTTTTAGCTGAAAAAGTAAATAATTCAACACTTTTGTCTGACTTAACCATATCTAATACTCAGACTAAAAGAATAACATAGACGGAACATGTAGAATAAACACGTGAAGCCAAATGACACTTTCAATGTGTGCGTGTGACTCCGATTTCCGTGTACCGATACCACTAACGGCGTGTGCGTAATGTTGCCAGCAAATGAAAAAACCTCCTAAAAATCTCTATATAGTGGACATATGGAAAATTAATATTTGTTATAGTAAATGTTATCTGCAATTATTTTGTCATTTACACAAATGATTATTATGATAAGTGCCTAAAATGGGGAAGTGTTAAAATAAATAAAAACGTGATAAACACTGAGTAAACACACTTTAATTACTAGCTTTCAAAAAATTTCTCATAATTAAAATAATCCTTTTTAAGATGAATGAACAAAGCTTCATTCCAGTGTAAGTACAAAGTACAGTCAACAACAAAAGTTGATTAGCACAAAAATATTTATTATTCTTTTTTACATCCCAATGCATGTGCCACAGCAATGTACAAGTCATTTTAGAATCCCCAAGGACAAAGTTAATATATTTCGTGTTTTGTTTATGATTTTGTGATCGGTTTAACAGCTATTAGTGATCAACAGATAAGAATTATTGGTTAAGCTACTTTTGTCGTTGACTATACATGAAGTAGATATCAATAGTCGTTAGGTTAAGACTGAGGCCTTTGTAGTGTTCGACTGAAATTAAACTACTGACACAGTAACATAAATATATTGGATCAGAACACAGGCTGGGAGGTCAGACAGCGGTCAATTCCAAGATTGCCGAAATAACCAAGCCACGTATTAAGTAGATCCCGGACACAGATGTGATCGGGAGTTCGGGACTAACGCACGAATGATGATGATGATGATTAGAAACATCGAGGTTGTCAACATTGATGACACTGATTTTTTTTACTCAGTACTTTATAAATTCCCATAAACACTGCTAAATATTTTGTGGAAATGATGAAAAAATTATGGCAACTCTGTATGGTATGGCGGAGGTTTTGTGTTCCTAGTTTGTGCAACTAAAATATTTAGAAAAATGTTATGAAATCTAATAAGAAATAGTTAATTACTTATGAAACGATAATCCAGCATTCTTTCTATGAATAATTGAAGTGTTTTTACACCTTTTCACCACACAATACGGCATATTTATAATATTTTGTTCAACCGTAATCGCACGTGCGTACACACTCGCTGCTCACAAAGGAGTGGCGAGCGAAATGGTATCCCATTGCAATATAGTATCCCTTTTGGCGGCTTCACTTGCTAGTTCTATTCGTTCCGTCTATGTTATTCTTTTAGTCTGAGATCTAATATTATAGAATGCTGTAATCTCATCATGGTAACCTTATTTAGCAGTTGATGTAATTGGAAATACTTCTATTAAACAAAATTATGCATAAAATTCTACTTTACACGGTCTAATTGTCTCCATTTATAATATCTTATTACTGCCAGAATGCGCATAAAATATACACTAAGCTTCTTTAATGACGTAATGCCGTGTCATTAGCTGGATAACATATTCGTAATAATTACTTAGAGCCGGTACGTTGTGCATGAAGATAACTAAGAATCTTATTTCGTGGCTTGTATCATTCTGATTTGTTAGTTTTGTTTTTATCTTACTAATAGCTGATGCTAGTTAGGCCGGTCTTAGGATGGGTGACCATTTCTTAAGACATTGAGTGATGCCTCGGAGATTTATTGCAGTCATTACGGGTATTTGGAGCCCTAAAACAAATTCCTTGTCAAACTACAGAACTTTGATATCGCCTATGGGTTGTGGGGGCCATGTCATTACAGTCACTCCACGGAAAATATATAAATTCAGCCGCATCGCAGTTAGCCGACCCCAACTGAGCTGAGAAAAGACTCGGTGGATAATGACTACTAACTGATGCAGCTCCGTATGCATGAAGTCTATAATAAATATTATGAAGCTTGCCTGAGAGGGCTGTCGATTTATTAGGTAGACTAGGCTCAAAATCTAGATGTAGAATAGGCTCTGCTATTGGTAGAGGAGCGCTAATAAAAAAAAAAAAAAAATATTATGAAGTTGAAGAAGTAAAGAGTATGTTTAGTTAAACGCACTTATCTCAGGAACATGACATGTTTTCCTAGTCCTATTAGTTTTAATTGAGAAAGTCTCTTTTTGATGTGTCTTTCTTTTTCGTAGTCGACTTGTCGAGCAAGTTTATATATATGCTATAATAACATCACATTACGACCAATAGAAGCATCAATGAAAATGAAGCAGAACAGACATTTTTGGGAGCAAACCTCCACGGGTGTCTGCTAGTAGCTTACCTATATGATGAAAACTTACTTTTCTGCCGTCTGATGAAACCTATAATGTTGTACTAAGTTGAGAACCGTTCAGTTTCTTTGAAGATTATTTAGGCAGTAAATGTAGAGACACGATTTCTACTGTTCTATAGGAATAGTTTCGCCCTCGGGGACTAACAACATAAAGAGTCAATATAGATTATCTTACTTCTTCTATCAGGACTTTCCTCTCTTAGGACATCCCTTAATTGTGTGACTGTGTGTGTTAACAATACTTACGTTACACCAGTTTTTGAGAAGTTCAGTTTAATTAAAGTTTGAATTTCAATTCAGTTAGGTAAGCCTTTGTGAAACTTTAGTGACATGAAGACAGTTTAATATCCATTTACGTGACACTCAAACAGTGATTCTGCATCCTAATTAATTATAAGTAAGTAAGTAGGTAGGTAGAGACATGATGCTGTCAGTGTTATGCCATAAGATAGTGCTGACTTAAATGAAACCTAATTCACAATTAAACTTTACTGAAACCCTTGATAGACTGTTAAGAAAGGAGGAATTCAACGAATACTTACAAGGTATTAGGCAAGTTGTCGGTAGCTAGTCTTGTAGGCACCGTGTAGGCAAGTATTGTGAAGTTCGTTAATATTATTTTTCATTTCAACATTAGCCATGATTGTGATGGGAATGAGGGCACGCCAATTTGTTTTACAAATTTTCCATATAAAGTATTTGTCGCAAGGTTAAATACATTGTTTTGTCGCTTGCCTAATCTCAAAGTGAAGGTGTGTTTATGTTATTAGATCCATAGATTTTGTTCAGCATCTTGGTATAAACTGAGGACCTCGCTTAGGTAGGTACCTACCTACTATTTTTATGTTTCTTGGTATATTTTTCCTTAAACGTTCTCAGTTAAGTATAACTAAATTAGGTTAAGCACTTAACTACTTAACTGATATTTGACACATAACTCACAGCCCTCTAGACAGACGTACATCACGCCTATATCCCCGAAGGGGTAGGCAGAGGTGCATTACACGTCCACACTTTACCAGTAATTTCGTAGGTCCCAAGTAATAGGGGGCCAGACCATTGCTGTTACCGGGCATTATAAAAAAACCATAACCACCAGTAATTCAAACCAAAATTCAAACAGCCAGGACAGATGATACCATACCATTTAATCTCAGCAGTCCGAGCATCACCGCCATCTAGTGTGAAAAAAGCAAACATTTTTTTTTTAAAGCGCCATCTTGAAGTATGTTATGTAAACGCTTGTGCGATAAACACGCGTACGCTTGTTATGGATAGGTGTGATAACGATTCTAGTTAGTTTTGCTTTAGATGTGTAGATGGCGCTACATAACAGAAATAAATTTTGCGTGAGCTGACAAGAATAAAAAACCCTTATGTAAGTTTATTATAGCACAGTACATATGTATTTATACATGTATATATGCCCCTTAGTTTATGTAAGTTTATTTAATGGCACTGCACACATGTCACCCTCTCACCCTTACATCTCCGTTCATAACATAACATTGCTAGGTAACATAACGTACTCGTAGCATAATATATATCATCACGCCACAACTGTTGGACTTAAAAAAATGAAAACTAGAGCATTGAATACGGCTTGTTTGGAGTTTTAAAATGTAGGTATTAAATTACATAAGTATATGTATTATGCCAAGCTGTATTTGGTGCGGTGTCACTCTACTGGTTTGTATTGTTGTATTCATTTAGTTTATAATAATATCTACCAGTTTGAGTTATAGTGTAGTGTAACCTTAGTTTTAACTGTTATTTTAAATTTATATTAATTATGTTCAGTGATGTCCAATGAACGATGTGTACATTCATAATTGGACATCAGATTTATACTTAGTAGATACATAAATTGGATGTTTAGCATATAAGCGATCTGATGTCTGTGTATGAACCTAGGAGTAAATAAATAAATATAAGTACACCCACTATATTATTGCAATCACTTCCCGAAGTAATAATGACTGACAAAAATGAAAACTTTGTCTTAGTTTCCAGTTATTATGCAGGTTAAACTAATATAACACCGAGTATCAGTATCTAGTCAAGTGTTCTCAAACCCATAACACACGTACTAGGTACTTAGCTTTCTAGCCACTCTATAACTAAATCCTCTCACCACTCACTCTCGACTAACTTAAGTTAGCTAAAAGCTCTTACAAACTTAGATTCATTTATTCTCATTATTACTGCAAATGGGTGACTCTATTTAAGATCTACGAGGAAAGTTTGGTCCAAGATATAATAAAATACAAAAGTATAGTAAGATAAGTAGTTATTTTACTGTAGAAGTCCCAGTAACTGAGTACAGTCACTACAGTGTAACTAAGTACAAACTTAGTTTCCAATTCACAGGGATGAATAAAATGTAGGTATCCAATGTCTTAATAGAAGAAAAATATGGTAAATCTATTATCTAACTAATTTTCATTGCAATCTGGTCCAGGTTTTACGCAAGATTGAGTAATGAACGTCCATTCCGAAACTTTTTCTAAACTTAAACTCTCTGTATGAAAAGTAAGAATAAATTTAGACAGAGAACTCGGTAATAATGCGCTAAGAAGTTAATCTATCGTCCTACAAGAAACTGACAGAATTTCGATTGATAAAAGTGGTGAAGTGACTATCGTTGGATGGACCATCTAACATACTCGTATTATGGGTCACCGAACTCGGTTACTATTCGATGTGGAACGTGTTAAGTACTCGAAGGGTCAGGGCAAGTGTTTGGAATTGTGAGTGGTACGAGATTAATATTGTTTTTAATACTTAGGTAGTTAGATATTTTTTGACCATATACAAATTGCAAGTGGGTGGATTGGATGGACTTGAAATTATTGTGGATCCCCATCGGACCACACGTGGGTTCAAAGTCATAGGCTCCCTGGGAAACAATTCCACTGTTTACCCGTTCACAGAAACCAGAGACTTGGAATCCCGTTTTGTTAAACATTAATTAGAAGACAAGAAAAAGTAACAAAATCGAACACCCACCAATCCCACCACACATATAACAACTAAAAACAAAATCTGAGAGTTAACTAGCTCTCTGGTCTTCATTTTTATTAAGTTTCTTTTCCATCTACATTGCTTCCACCCTCTGTGTTTAATAATCATTTCATCCAATAAATGTACTTGGATATTGCCCTCCATCACAGGCAGCGAAATTCAATTCCAACTAAATATTTGCAAAGTACCTACCAAAGTAACTGCTTCATAAGTTTTGACATAGGAATGCTTTTATCTCTTAGTGCGAATTCTTAGCCATATTTTTTTATATTTGGAAAATTTGATACAAAATTTCAAGCTTTTTAGTTTCTGAAATGGGTATGTATTACACCATATTCTGAGGTATATTTGCTGTAGATACAGTTATGCTAAGGACTAAGGGGCTAAACAAGTGAAAAACAAATCTGCAGGGAATAGCTTCTTACAGAATAAAAATTATTTACATAAAGAACATACCTTTTCGTTTCGATTTTCGTTTCTTGGTGGAACTTATAACTATATGTTGAACAAACACACTTGTAGACTATTCCACTGATTTATTATCCAGAAATTATCCTGACCAGTTTCACTTAACAGCATTATCAAAGGTTCTTCTACTACGCTGTCTAGTGTCTTACATATATCTTCAAGCCATTAAATATATAAAGAGCAATCCTCCTTTCAAATATTACATCCCTTTCATACTCGCTCCTAAACCTCTATCGTCAGCAATACATACATTTCGACTCCAGACAGTAATACCATTACTATTCCACAACAATATACCGCCAGTTACCTCAATCCCTTATCGACAATAGACATAAATGGGGAACACAGACACATCCAACGATTGCTACTAAAGTGTAAGTAGTAAACGGAAACTAGCCACAGTACTGTGATACTCGCGTTTTTATTATTTAAAGTATGGTAAAATGTAGTTTGTTATACATTTTGGATCTTGGACATTCGCACACAACGTCATCTAGCCTCTTGTATTACTTTTAACAAATCAACCACATATACAAAATCACGTATCTGGGATCTAGACAACTGATAAACATACATAGGTATATTCATTTCTATATAGGTACCTACATATATAATATACATAGAACATATATTGAAGTAAAAGTAGTAATTAAAAGGAATTTTATAAGTACAGTCCATAACAATATTCCTCCTTCCTAAGTTCCTATTGACTTTTACATCCACTGCACTCCTACTAGGTAACTCGTTAGGAATTAACAATGACCACAACGCACTGCTTCATTAATTTTGTTCTTAGTGAAATATTAGATGTAAACCAATGCATTTACGATCTACTTATTGCAATCATCCAAGAATAATTCATCAAGGTAAATATTGGTGTCACTGAAGAAAGTAGTGTCGAATCTTGGTGTCGATGTTAACACTTTTGATACTCCATAGTAGTTCATAGCAAGGTCTTCAGTCATACTTCTATCTCTTAGGAATAGTTTGCATAATATGGACAAAAACATTGCTGCTTAGCTTAAACATTACATTAGCTGACGTCACGTATTTTTTGAGATTGTTAGGCGAGAGACATAGTCCTGCCGATACTCTTATGATATTTGTCTATGAATTTGATTTAACGCACCGATCCGAAGTAATTTCAGAGTAAGGTTATTACTGTTAATTCGTTCGGGTCGGTCAGACAGCCGACGCAACTGATTGAATCGTATTTGGCATTTCGGAGTAGCACTGCAGGCCTATGTCACTCGCCTAACAATCGCAAAAAATACGTGACATCAGCTACAACTTGAAGTTGTCAGTCAGTAAGGGTTGTCTCTTGTTTGTGACACGACATGGACCAAAGAGTTGATATTTGAGGCATTAACGTCATAATTATTGGTCAAATTATGCTGGTGTATATTTTACTTTACTGACAACCCTAATGTTCGAATTATGTTCTCTGTAAACAAAAGAATGTGCTTTAATTAACGTCGGAGTGCAAGTTCTGTGTGTAAGTACTATTCCCTATTCTGTGCCCAAACTAAGCTTTAAGCTTGTGCTATGGGATCCAGACAACTGATAAACATACTTAAATAAATATATTTCTAACATACATACATAAAATCACGCCTCTTTTCCAGTGGGGTAGACAGAGACCACAGATTTCCACCTACTACGATCCTGGCATACTTCTTTCGCTTTCTCAACTTTCATTAATGTCTTCACACATGCTCGCCGGTTACTGGTACTTTTAACCTGGCCTTTATTTAAGACATCTGCGATTTGGTCGCAGTATGTTCGCCTAGGTAGACACTTACTAGCTTGTCCATTCACATTCGCTATATATATATCTGTTTTGTCAGTCTCCTGTTATATTTCTAAATACATTCATAATATATATAGAAAACACCTAAACTTTGAAACAAACATTTGTGGATCACAAAAATAATTTCATTCGACTACGGAATCGAACCCGAGACTCCTAAGACGAAAGCCGATGCACTACCGACCACGCCACCTAAGCTTTTGAAGTTGCATCTAGGATATTGAGTTTTATGAAACACATCATGCTAGTTAGTGTACTACTAGATAATTGTTGCAACGAAAAAGTCATCTTCAGGAAACCCAATCTAATAAGACAGCACACTATTGTACCCTGCTGTCCGGAGGAACAGTTGAAAACTAAGTATAATTAAAATTAAATTAGTTCTAGGTACGTCTAGACCAACTGCGTCCAACTTTAACTGCGAAACAGTATCTAGCTGTACCAGTTTATTGAATGAAGCCTTTGAGCAAACTTGCTTCGAAACAAGTTAATAATAAGACAGCGGAGTTTGACTAATTAATTAAAGAATGTAACTCACGTCTCACTAATAGAGATTAATGTGTGCTTTCTGATCTTTATTTCATCAATTGAAACTGATATTTCAAATGTTGTTACATTTCACAACTTTTGTCCACATAACGGTTAACACAGAAATGCTTATTTATACATAAACTACTATAAAAAAAGTTAATAAAATAAAATATGCAAAGCCTTGATTCTGCGCGACCATTTTTTCTACTTTGATGTCAGTTCCTTAAGAAGGAATAAGAAAATTAAGAAGATATGAGTCGAAAGTAATAAATCATACATAAATATATCAAGCCTATATCCCCGAAGGGGTGGGCTGGGGTGCATTACATACCCACTGCTAAGCAGAGTAATACATCACTAGAATTAATATTATTTTCATTGATTGAAAATGGTTAATCTGGACATTGTGTGAGAATGTTCAAATATATTTAAAAAAAAGGAAGAGAGGGGTAATGTTGTTAAAGAGAGATATAATTAAGAAGATTTCTAATTTATAGTTTCAAACATACTATGGGGTTTTATGTTAACAACTTGATAGAGATAGTAGTAGAACTTATCTGGATTTATGACGACTTTTATTACCCTACAGGTTAACGCAGCCGTAAACGTAGGTAGACTAATAAATTGAACAATTTAGGTAAGCATTTAAAATAAGCGCAGAGGGTATTATCCTAATTTAATTCGAGGCCTCTCGAGAGGCATTCATCCAGAAATGTGAATGATTTTAATCAAGGTAAAATAGACATCCGAAAGCCGGAAAAAGTTACATAAATTTTTGTCGGGGTCTGTTAAATTGTATTTTACGCTTGACCGAACTTTGCAGCCGGAGAAAGGCGCCCAAAAGCGAAATAAATAATTTTTCACCTGAAATCTGCTTTGATATTCGGAATACAAAAAAAATATTCTTATGAAGCTTTGAAGCCTGAAAAGGCACTTTGAAGGGATAGATAATCTTTTGGGAATAGGAAAATTTTGTAATGGAAAGAAGGTATTCATAGCTAACAACTTCGTTTTTTTGGCTATTAATTCTCTTAATCTGCGACATGTTGTCTTGTAAAAAAGTATGTTTAGTGCACTCTGCTCCTCGGCGTTAGCATCGGCATCAAGCACTCGATGAAGTACCTAGGGATCGTACTTGATAGCCGATGGAACTTCGGACCACATTTCCGAAAGTTTGGTCCCCAAGGTGACGCAGGCATCGGTCGCGCTTTCGCGACTGATGCCCAACCTAAAGGGACCCAACGCTTCCTGCAGGAGACTGTACCTGGGGATCGTGCGGAGTATGGCCCTATACGGGGCTTCTGTATGGGCGGATAGGTTGGCGGTCAAGGGGAATGTGACTCTGTTAAACACACGGGACCACAGGCCTGCGTCTCGAGAAATCCGTCCGTTCCAAATCTGATTCATCTCCGACAAAATTTGGTCTGATACAGCCGTAGAGGTGTTTTTATCCAATCTGAGATGCCTATTTTCAGAGACTTGAATCATATTAGGATCAGATTAAGCGAGCGCTCTTTATGATTGGTAATGTACCTTTATTCATCAATTAGGTACAAGCTTAACAATATGTGTTGTCGACCATGGAATGTTCAACTGCTGATTACTTCCACCAGCTGCAGAAATATCACACTTGCTAAGTACCTACTTGCCAAATTGATTTAATTTAATTATGTAAAAGAAAGATAGAAAAGAAACTATATTGTAATTTTATATTTTCAAAACAATAAGGTAGGTTTACCCATAGAGATATTATAAGAGTAGAGGTGGTGTAATACAATTTTCCTATTTTAGACAAAGTGTGACTCTTCGCGGGTGTGAAGGAGTGGTGAGGAGGGTTAGTCCTGCCCACTTCTTTATTTTCCATGTCACGATCAATAGCAAAACTACTTACTTCATTATAATGTCAGTTTACTACGTAGTTTTAACTATCTCACACTCGTAACAGGGACGTACTCAGATTTTTGGTACAAAGGAGTTTTATATTTTTTGAATTGCAAATATACCTAGTATCTCAAACTGAACTGTCGAAATTAGCCGTAGGGGTTATATCCACTCTACGTCTAAAGTATAACGGGGCCCTATACGGGGCTCCCGTATGGGCGGGTAGATAGACGGCCAACAACGTGTCTATTTTAAATAGACCGTTGATAGCCTTGGCTTCATTAAGTATCTGGTTCGCATCCATAGTGAGGTCACACCCTAGTGTCAACACTGCGAGGCCTCCGACGAAGACACTGCACTCCACACGTTGGTGGAGTACTGACCGTGGGTGAGTTAGCGCCGGGACCTCATAGTGGGTCTGGGCGTGGATACCCTGTCGGTAGAGTTCATGCTTCAAGCCATGGTCTACAGCAGGAGTAGGTGGAACGCGGCCGTGTCCTTCTGCGAGCAGGTCATGCTCGCGAAGGAGGTGGCCGAGAGAGTGAGGAAACGTACCCTCCCCACTGAGTTCCGTAGTCAACGGCCAGGGCGCCGCAGACTTATTTACGCCCAGGACCGACAATACCTCCATGATCGGGGCCTGAGGACAGCTGGATAGCCACCCACCGTCATAACACTTTTCCCTTAAGCGCTCGGCAATGGACGTATGAGAGACTGCGGCTATTGGTCGCGGAATTAAAAAAAAGGAGACTGGTCAATAGATGAAGATGAAGGTTAAGGTAAAATTCTCTTTATTTTACACAAAAAAGAAAATAATGTACGCAGACGTTCTTTTCACTAAAAAGGTGACCTTGGGATGCAATAAAATGATTGGATATGTTATCTATAATGTAATAATACAAATTAAATTTAACAAATAAAATACAGGCAATATAGTTACATAACACGGACTTTCACCACAGGTAAGCTGTGATAACCCGCGCTATCCCGTTGCCGTCGCCCGTAAAATAATTAATTATTTTGGAACTAATTTGATTTCTATAAAATTACTTTACAGCGAGTTCAACTTAAAAGATAAACTGTCTTAGACCTTTTTTAGATCTTATTAAGAGAAAAAATTTCTGTACCTAACATCGTGTTTTTGCATTACTCTAACCGTTTGAGTAGCGCACGCAACGGATGGTCTCAAAATATATTACGGGTATTTTCTCGTTTTGGTACATATTTCGTTGCTGCTCCGCTCCTATAATTTTAGCATGATGTTATATAGTCTAGAACTTTGTCGACGTGTATCGTGATCGTACCTTATTACAAGTATGTGCCCGACCCAGTTTTTGAATTAAATTTAATATTTAGCTATACTTTGAATAATAATATTCAATTGTACAGCCCATTATGAAACAGTCGTAGGAAACTTGCCTTGTAAAATTTCTAATTGCGGCCCTGTATTTTTTAAGTTTTATGTTTATTTTTGCCAGTTGTCAATAGATGGCGACTTAGACGCGGACGGCTCTATAAAAACTACAGAGAAATATTTTAGCGATTAAAAATCACTTACGAGTTAACGTTGAACGAATTCCTGTATGTTTAATTAGTATAAAATGTTAATAGTAAAATATAAGTACCTATTTAAATTACGTGTTCGTGAAACAAAACGCCGCCATCTATCTTCGAGTAGTAATATATTTGAAGATGTCAAAAAGGTCAAAAGTAAGAGATTTTTCAAGAACAATTCTAAAAAAAATACAATTAAAATTACTTTCGCATGAAATGTGATGCGATTCTTAGCATTAGAACGTATATCTGAATATTTTTTACATGATAGAACACAACACTTCAGTTTTATCTTCTTGTATACTTTTATTTCCACAAAAATTACTGAACTGTCACAGAATATACATGTACGAAAGCTGATAGTATACTGATAAGCATCGCCCACTTTTTGAAATCACGCGCAAATTTTATGACGTCAGTGCTCACTTAAAGATTGCACTGTGCACAGTTGCTTATGGCATGTCCTCTCTTATAATACGTTCATTCCATGGGTTTACCTACTAATATAAATTCAGCATTCATTAAAGCCTGGATAACTGCATTTTTAGATTGTATTATTTTATGTTCGTTAGATAAGGTACCTATAAAAGATTCTTCGATCGCCATAAAATGAAAAACGATTTTTTTCATTAAAACGTTTTGTAAATTAATTTGAATTTTTCTTTTGCCGTACCTCAGCTTTATGGTCGGCTATTAACTTATTTTTAATTTGAATAGCCTTAGGCTGTTAAAAAGGATTTTAAGCGGATTTTTTGTTGTACTGGGATTTTTTCTTATATTTATTTGATAATTATTCAAGTGGTGGAAGACAGCGGCTGCACCTGCTTGATTTACCCGATGATTCGATTCTCACAGGAAGCAAGTTCCGGCAAGAAAAGTGTTCAAGTCTCTCTCTCCAGGTTATCAACTATCTGCATTTGAAATTTGAAATAAAACGGTGTATTCCCTACCTACAGGCTGCAACCCTTGTAGAAGATGCTATTTAAATTAATTTCAAAAATAAGGCAACTTATAAATACAGTCATGAAAAGTTCTTTAAAGTTTTATTCCTAATAGAGCAATCTCGTGTTTTTGTTGTATAACAAGTCATAAAAGTGCACCCGCACTGAATGTTAACAAAACAGTCGTAAATTTATAAATGTATGCACTCACAGAACAACGTGTTATTCTTCTTGGAGCACTGCCATGTTGTTTTGAAAAATTATAGAGGGCAGCGAGTAACCAAAGCGCGACAGGCTGGCTTGGTTCTGTGCCAAAATGTCGTTACAGTGTTGCCCTGTGACAGGCCCCGATAAAGGCTATCCCACAGTTTGAAATATACTCGCAGCTTCTAATTTATTTGAAAGGAAATTGCATTTTCTACTAAACTCGTATATCGTAAATAAACTACGGCATCTCAGTCGTCGAAATAAATGGTTGCTTATATTAGCGAAATGTTACAAAAATTGAATTAACAGCTCTGTATCGTGTTGTAAATTTCTAACAACGTGTCAGTGAAAACAGAACCATTCAAAATAATTATACGCGATACTTTCACGACTTTGCACATCACGATTTATGTCACGTACAAAGTTCTTCAGCTACCCGTGAAAAAGAGTTAATACGTTCGTGTTCTTTGTTACTCAGTAGTTCCCACTCGGTAAGTCTGAAGACGTTTAAAAAAGTACAAAGGCATTTAAACAAGTACGAATACTTTGCGGACTAGTTGGTGGTTGATATTAAGAATGTGGCTCAGTTCAAGTACCTTAGTATATTTGTGAGGGAGGAAGTTAAAAGCTTTGTTTTAGTTCAATTTTGGAAACGATTGGTGCAACATAAATATAAGCTTATAAACTTATTTAATAACATGACGTGATTCAGAACCCGATTTTAATTGACCTTAGCATTAAGTATATTTATCCGGGCTGTACTTATAACAAGAATACCTTTAGAGTCTGTCGCTATGATTATATTCAGAGAAAAACAGAGGAAAAAGTTACACTTTAAAAAATATCGATTAGACGCATGTGTGACTATAATGCGTTTAAATTTTTAGTGTCGCAAACAAAGATGCATCTGTTTATGGATACCTGTGGCAGAAAGAAGTTATCTTTCGACGGTTTGTTCACTTCAAGCAAAAACGTTTCGACACTCTTGCATCGGAAAACGGCACTGTAAATAAACATGAATGGATGAAAATAATTGTAAAAATGTGTTTTTGATCTACTAACATAGGTTAAGCAAGCATTGTTACTAACCCCGTGAGTCTTGTTACTTGAAATAAATAAAATATTATATATTATATTATTATATTTTTTTTTGCCAAAGACCTTATGGCTGCTAGTTTCCCCGTTTCCCATAATATTCTATTCCAGAACACACACACACATATCACACCTATATCCCCGAAGGGGTAGGCAGAGGTGCATTACACACCCACAATTTGCCAGTATGTTTAGTCCCACGTAATGGAGGGCAAGCCTATTGCCGTCACCGGGCACATTTATAATCGGTTATGTCCAAAATGGCCGAATGAATTTAATAAAAAGTAGCAGCTATATTGTAATTTTGAAAAAAAAATTAAACCCGTTGCCTTGCAATGATGTGTTGATGAAAGGCAACAAAATCTTACGTGCCAGCCGCTATGGCACAGCCAATTAAAGTCCTGGGCGTCTCGGACTATTATATTCTATTCCTGAACTGAAAAGTATTTCCAATCATAGCTTACATAGGGTTCCACGTTCTCACCTCTGTGCCAATGTTACATTTTTCAGATAAATCTGATCAAAACGTGATAGGGGAAAAACATCCAAACTTTCACATTTAGTATTGGTGAATAGAAGAACTATTTTCGTGTAAGTAGAACCAATAAAACCTGCATTACTGTCCGAGTCATGCATTACCAAAGTTTTGGTATTCGGATTCGGGAGTTACAAATTGAATAAAATTGGGACGAGTGTTTTGCCTTGTTGGCGTGTCCAGTGCGTGTAGACGACGTTAGAAACACGTTAACTTTTTAATCTCATTCTGGAATTCAGGAATCGCAATAATAAGTTCTGCTGGGTGCCTACCCAGCAGAACTTATATTATATAACTTACTTCAAAAGTTGGGGTAATCACCCCAACTATTGAAGCCATCTGACAAACACAAGGTCCAAAATGGCTCTTTTAGACGAGGGTTATTTTTACGGACAACGAAACGAATTTGCATAAACACAGATCTATAGAAGATTGGGTGCAAAGGGGCTCTACCAACATCTTTAGGGCCCCAGCGACCTCACCTGCTAGTGGCGCACCTGCTGATCAACGGACGAGCTTCGTTAATTTACGGTACCCATGGAGTGGCTTCGGCCCCAACGTGGGTACCAGGTGGTACAACAGTGTTGGTCCGGGGGGGTACCATGCAGCTGTGCTAAAGCCCCCCAAGTAACCCAGCCGTTAGGGGTTCAGCAGCTGCACCGCCGGGCCCGGGGCGATGTATGGTGCAGCAGGCATGGGACCAGTGGGGGTGAAGCGGAGTCTGGTGTGGGTGGTGTGGGTCGATTCGCCGGCCAGGGAGGCCCTTAGCAACGGCGTTGCCGCGGCCGCCCGCAACAGTCATGGGGCCCGCCTGGGACCAACCACCCCAGGAGGCTGCCCCACATGTTGCGCATAATCCTGATGTGGGATCGCCGGTCCGGGTGGTAACCGGTGTGGGGTAGCGGCAGCCTTGCATCAGGGGGGTTTGGGAGCCCTTCCGTCCGGCGGGTCGGCTCCAACCTAACCACACGGTTCTAGACGAAGCTAGCCCCTGCGCTTTGTCACTTACTGCTACACCAAATGTAGCCCTGTCTTCACGCTTCTTCTTTACATGACATCTACAATGGCAGTGCAACATAAAAAACATAAACGTTACACAGCGGCCCCAGGAAACTCCACAACTTCTTCCACCACTTCGAGGTGGAGTTCACAAACATCCGTGGACTCCATGCGAACCTCGATGCCGTCCACTATCACATTGAGATGGCACGGCCCGCTGTGATGTTCCTCACGGAGACACAAATACGCCACCCTGACGATACGTCTTACCTGTGTTACCCCGGTTATGTCATCGAGGAACAATTTCGAGATAAAGCCGGGGTGTGCGTGTTCGTTAGGGCGGATGTTGGCTGCCGCCGGTTGCGCTTTGCGCTGCCTTGAGAACCCCTCCAACTCCGTCCTTTGGCTGCACGTGGACCATGGCTCTATGAGCCAGATCTACGTGTGCGTCTACCGTTCCCACACAGGGGATTCTGAGACAACAAAGCTCTTCCTCAGTACCTCAGCGAGACGGCTGATGATGCGCAGGTGCGGTTCCCGAACGCTGACCTAGTGTTTCTGGGGGACTTCAATGGCCATCACATTGAATGGCTGGGCATTCAGGACTGATCATGCGGGTAGGGCCGCCCACGCGTTCGCTCTCTCCCACGGTCTGACCCAGATGGTATGCGGGATCACCCGGATACCAGACAAATCAAATCAAGCGCCCGCTCTGCTGGATCTACTGCTGACGAGTCGCCCAGCCCAAACACTGTACTGTTTCGGTAGGAGCACCATTGGGTAGTTCCGACCGCAGTGTGGTTCATGCTGGCATGAAGGTGTCACCTCCTGCACGTGCTGTACAAATGGCACGACGTCTATGGCACTACTCGTCAGCGGATTGGGACGGTCTACGCGATTATTATGCGTCCGTCCCCTGGAGCCAGCGCTGCTTTGTAGGAAAGGCTCCTTCGGATAGCGCTTCTGCGATTGCTGGCGAGATCAGTTTAGGGATGGAATATTACATCCCTTTCACTGATGTCGCCAGTATCCGCAGAGCCCGTCCCTGGTTTGGGCGAGATTGTGCCAAAGCTGTTCGACAAAAACAGTCGGCATATCGCGCCTGGATCAGGGCCCGAGCTGTGCGCGACCCAAACGTGGACCACCTCAAAGCGGCGTACAACCGGGCCACGAAATCCAGCAGGAGAACCTTTAAGAGAGCGGATGCCCAGCACGTCGCGCGGCTTGGTCAGGAGCTCACTTCCCATCCCACGGGCAGTCGTGGATACTGGCAACTGGCCAAAGCCGTGCAATCTAACTTTTGTCAGCCCTCGCTGGCACCGCTGCGTTACCCAGATGGAACACTGGCTCACAAAGCCCAAGAGAAAGCGGATATGCTCGCAGACCTCTTTGCGGCTAATTCCCGGGTCGATGACCGTGGCCTGCAGCCCCCCGTCATCGCCAACTGAGGCCACACTATGCCTGACATTGTACTCAGGCAATGCGGTGTACGGACAGTGCTGCGATCACTCGACACGCGGAAAGCCAGTGGCCCTGACGGCATTCCGGCGGTGGTACTACGGAAATGCGCAGCTGAGTTGTCTCCTGTACTAACTCGTCTGTACCGCCTGTCTTACTCCACAGAAATCGTGTCGGAGGTTTGGAAGGAAGCGAACGTACAACCGATCCCCAAGAAAGGCGATCGGTCTGATCCAGGCAACTATCGACCCATAGCTGTCACCTCAATCATCTGCAAGGTGTTTGAGCT